>CM070834.1:15715058-16315058 GCA_036326025.1 Chrosomus eos
AACATCGGGACACTATTGGCCAGCATCACGCGCATCACACAACTGACCAGCATCAGCCAATAATATGATAATGACATGGAAGAGAAGAGATTGTTGAATAAAGTCGTTATTTTAGGGTTTTTTTTGTGCACAAAAAGTATTCTCGTCACTTCATAATATTAGGGTTGAACCACTGTGGTTGCATGGACTATTTTAACGATATTTTTACCACCTTTCTGGGCCTTGAAAGTTGCAATGACATTGCTGTCTATGGAGGGACAGAAAGCTCTTAGATTTCATCAAAAATATCTTCATTTGTGTTCCGAAGATGAACTAGGGTTTTACATAATTAATGACAGAATTTTCATTTTTGGGTGAACTAATCCCTTTTATAATTCTCCATATGATAATGAACGAACTATAACAGCGATTGACCAATCAGAACTCAATATTGTAACACGCTGCGCACAGTTAAGCAAGCTTTCGAATCGTCACTATTCGTGCTTGTTCAAAATGGCCAAGAGAACGGTTCAAGCATCTTTTAACGTTCTTTAAAAAAGAACAGATATGTTATTTATTTGATTATTAGTGTGTTTAACGACATTCCCCTGACACATTAGAAAGAATAATAAACATAGCTAAAGCGTGTTGATTCTGTAACGGGTTGCTGTCAAAGTTGCTGTGAATTATTGAAAGTGAATGTAATCACTGAGGTGACAATGCACACACATGCATGTGCTAGCTAAATGTAAGTGTGTTTATTTATTATTTATTAAAATAGTTTAAATGCCAATTGGAAGTATGATAATAATTAAACACTTCAGTGCCCTTCGAAGAGCCGAATATATAATTTTAGTTAGTTTGGCACACACAGAGATTGTGTGTGTGTGTGTGTGTGTGTGTGTGTGTGTGTGTGTGTGTGTGTGTGTGTGTGTGTGTGTGTGTGTGTGTGTGTGTGGTGTGGTGTGTGTGTGTGTATGAGAGTGAGAGTGTGTGTGTGTGTGAGAGAGAGAGAGAGAGAGAGAGAGAAGAGAGAGAGAGAGAGAGAGAGAGAGAGAGAGAGAGAGAGAGAGAGAGAGAGTACTCAGTAAATACTACAATTATATAAATGATTTAATGAATAATAATGCCTCAATGCCTATATTTTGATTCTACTCTTAAATCCAATAAATAATAATGTTTAAAAATTAGAAAAATGTATTAAGGTTACAACCCAGAAGCCCTAGCAATCATGTAGCATCCACCCACAACACCATAGCATTGTTTTTGCACGTTTACAATGGGAAAACACCAGTCTAAATCTAGTTTATTTTTCATTTTTTTGCACATTTCTTGGTTAAAGTGAATTTGAATATACTGCACATGCATTACTAATGCATTGCTTGTGGGAGAGGGAGAAGCCATGAGATGTGTGTAATATGGGAGATCACACTTTTAGCACTTGTATTCACAGAAACAGGTCCCATCATCTCACTCTCTCGCTGTCTTTGAGTCCCTCCACCCATAAAATATCACTCCATCTTTTGCTAAAAGTTTATTTCAGAAGTGCATGTTGTTTCAGCCTTTAGCTGTCACTCTTTCTCTTTTACTCTCCACCTCTCTTCCTTTTCTCTAGCAGCAAGTTAACTACCAGACTGGTGAAAGCTTGTCCTTGCTTATAATAACAAAATTTTGATGTTCAAAAAGAAGTAAATAAACCAATATCTTACAATAGAACTACAAAATAATAATAAAACTGCAAACACAACCCACATCTTCTTAAGTGTAATATGAGAAGGCTACACACACAAACAAAATAAATCCATAACGACACGTCGTCTCTGCTAAATTTCACAGTCTACGGATCTCATAGCATCAATATCACAATGTGAGGAGACTCAGCATCTGCAAGGGTGACAAAATTCACTGTGAATTGTTCACTAGGTTTCAAGAGAACATTCCCACTTTGTAACGTGTGGCCTCCACTCACCTCTAAAGTGTTGACAGATGATACAATCTGTTTTGTCTGTGTATGCCGCTCGATATACGTTTGTGTATACTTTTATATTCATGAAAGTGTATCCTTTGTGGTTTCTGAAAGTGTGTGTGTCTGTGTTTTTTGTGCGTGTGTGTGAATCCGGTGCCAGCTAGGAGAGAGGAGTGAGCTGAATGCATTAGCACCAAGCAAGGAAGGCTGCGAATATTGTCATAGTAAATATGATTCATAAAGAATGTGGTGGCTTAACAGCACAGCGCTAGGTGGGAACACGTCAAAGAGGCTCACCCAATTACTGCACTCTTAGAGTGAGGCAGCTGTTCATTTTTTAGGCCTCTGGAAATGTGTTAGATGTACCACTTAATTTCCTGGCTATCGAATTCAAACCCTGGGATATCATGTTCCTTTTCTCGCTTGTTTGTTGCATAATTTTCTTTTCTCTCGGCAAGTCAAATATTCAGATGCACACAACCATAAATGACCCTTTTTGGGATGTAGAGGTAATTTAAAGACCTGTCGGTGCAAAGGAGCTACCCGGTTAACAGGGAAACATAACAAATAAAGGGCTGAAAGGAAATGTGTGATTCATCAGACAATGATTCTCAGACACAATGAGCTGTTTTGCAGTTAAAACAAATTGAAACGGTAACCTCTCTGAGATGATCAACAAGCAATCATATTAATATAATTTATAAGATTTTTAAATTGTAATAATCTTTTGTCAAAGCTCAGCTATAAAATCAAAATATTCTTGTGTTTGAATGTTTGGGGTCAATAAGATTTTTTTCTTTTTTAAAGAAATTAGTACTTTTATTCCGGAAGCATGCATTGACAGTAGACACTTTTACACTGATAAACTTATATTTCAAATAAATGCTGATCTTTGGAACTTTTCTTAATAATAGGGTTTACTGAGCACCAAATGATCATATTAGAATGATTTCTGAAGGATCATGTGATGCAGAAAACTGAAGCAATGATGCTGAAAATTCAGCTTTGCCATCACAGAAATAAATTGCATTGTGAACCTACAGAATGGTAGTGTAGTTATTAAATACTATCAAAATGTATTGTGGGACTATAATGCTTTTTTGGATATGGTATAATGTATTTTAACGGTAGTATCTCCGCAAAATATTAGACAACTAAATATTGAATAAAGTAATTTATTTAAATTAAATATAGCAACAGTTTACTTTTCAATCCAAAAAAAGGCATGATACGTATACTGTTCAAAATGAACAGCTTTCTGGTTGTCATACATTAGCAGCACATGTTAATGATAAACAAGGATAGTTGCTTTGCTACTGTTTGAACTTTTGGGGAACTGACATCCTTTAAAAATCACCTTGATACCAGTTGCTTAAAAGTAATTAAATAAATGGAAAAGAAAAGTCAAGGTCTAGCATCGAATTACATTTAGTTTGATATTTTGTATCTAATGCAATGAAATTCATAATTTTTTAAGTGTGACAAGTGTCCTTTTTGGGGACCACTTTAAAATAATTGTATGTGTCGATAATAGTTCAAGGTAAAAATGCAACACATTGAATAGCTAATTTGTTAACCACCAGTATGTTTGTTTGGACCTGTGCTATTCTGAGTTTTTTATTACCACGAGGATGCTGCTGATTCCTGTGCTGATCATTAAATACCACCTATTAGTGTAGCTGTCTACACACCTGTGTACATGGATATGAAAACAGTTTGTATAGAGTTGTGCTAAGATATATTACGTTGCAAACAACGCACACACATACACACGTAGGCTGACACACAGGGGGACATGTGCAGATGGCACGCAGGGTGTATTGAGAGGGTACAGAAGGTGCAAACATATGGTGTGTGACAGAGCAAAGTCACCGAAACCTCCAGCTTCAAAAGAGGTTTGATACCCTGCACTCCACTTTGATGCCAGCCAGGTGAAGCTGCTCTTTTGTATTGGACCAAGTTCAGTCTGGCTGATTTGCTGGTTGTGTGTGTGTGTGTGTGTGTGTGTGTGTGTGTGTGTGTGTGTGTGTGTGTGTGTGTGTGTGTGTGTGTGTGTGTGTGTGTGTGTGTGTGTGTGTGTGTGTGTGTGTGTGTGTGTGTGTTGTGTGTGTGTGTGTGTGTGTGTGTGTGTGTGTGTGTGTGTGTGTGTGTGTGCAGTTTGGCTTGTCTTGGGATCAGAGTGAATCAAAGTTCTGCTAGCAGCATCTACTCTGAAATCAACCAGAGCATAATCTTATAACTCAGTCATGGCATTCTGTGGTCAATTATATTTGGGGTTATGTACAATCAGCCAGTCATTACCGCAAAATAAACCTTGAACTAGAGCGAAGGCATCTTCTTTCACCCTGTGTCACCTTTTGTGATTCTGACTGACTGATTCAACATCAGAGGCTCTTTTTTACTCCAAGGCCCCAAGATTTGCAGTCTCAATACTCTTATTTTCTTTAAATTACATTTCAGGATTTTTAGAATTTTAAACAGCTAAATGTTTTTTTCTAGCACTTTTTTTAACCCTTGGATTTCCCTGACTTTTCCAGTCGTTGTGGTTTACTGGCTAAGGACTAAGCTTTTTTTTTTTTTAATTACTCATAATTTCTACTCGCTAAAATATTTTAGTGCTGGGCATGACTTCAATTATTCATTATAAATATGTCCATGGAATTTTAAGATTTTATTAATCTCACTTTTAGGGGAACCTGGCTCTTTGAAGAAAAAGAAAAAAAAGTTTCTAAGGTGTAACAGACTAACTTTACAGTGTTGCCATGGCTGAGAAGATTATTAAGAAATATCTGACTCCTAAATTATGTGTTTGACCAATCAAGTATTTCACAGAACCACGTAAACAATTTGTATAATATTGTTAAAATTGAGTGTTTTCCCAGGCAACTGAATTTCTGCTACTATACTTCAGTATCCAATTTAATATTAATGACACAAATTTGCAAACTAATGTAAACAATATTTACTCACATTTCACACACAAATATCTAAATGTGCATTTTCTATTGACCAGTGTTATTTTAAAATCATTGATACCATATAGTTTTTGTAAATATTTTGAATTATATTTTATTTTTATATTTCCTGTTTTAATCTTAATTTGAGTAAAAGTTTTAGTAATTGTGTTGTGTTTTTAATGTAGTTAAACTAATTAGTTTGTTATACTTCAACTTAAAGTAAACCCAAATTAAGTTTTTTATTTTATTTCAGTTAAATTTTCTTTATTTTTCTATATTTTTATACAAAGTCATATTTTTAAACAAAGATGGGCGAACATACAATTGGCCAATGTCAATCATTTTGTTTTTTACTTTCCTTTTCTCGGTTGGGTTTCTTTCTAAATATATCTTAGAAATATTACAAACACCTAATGATAACTCAAATAATACATAAACAAATACAAACTGAAGCATAATCGAGTCAAAATGTCCCCAGACAGCCATCTCAGCACCCAGTTACACATTAGTCTATAACAGAGCTGACAAAACATCCACATCTATTGTGAATAGGCAGTTAAAGGACCCCTCTTCAACCCCCCTTTCACTCGTAAGGACCTGTCCCAGCCCAAAAGGTTAATATTTGAAGGTGGATGGCCATAAATATGGAGAGAAGGACTTTTAATTAAATAAGCACTTCTTAAATGCTCTCTGGGGCAGCATTGCTTTTGTTTAAAGATGATTGATTGACTGCTATCTCTCCCGGCTAAGTCATTTGTTTCCCCTCTCCTTCCCTCCTCCCTCCTTTCCTTTTCTCTCTCTATCACTCCATGTCCAATACCTCTCCATCCTACTTTCTCACTCTCATTCAGTCATTTACGAGGCCAATATTTCTCCTCACCCGTGACACAGTAATGAGCTCGCTCTGCGCCTGGCGGCCACGCCCCATCCCTTTTCCCAGGGGGCCATGGGGCAGGGTGCCCCGTTAAACATGAACTCAATCTAACACCCCTGGCAGTGCGAGTTATTTATTTTTCAGGAGGCCATAGAGCGGTCAAACGAAGCATTATGATGTTATTGCCCACCACAGACCTGATAAACAGGGTAAACAGACTCCAAGCCACTGTCACATTCTCTCGCCTATCTCTCAAACACACATTGAACATTATGTAGGAAGTGCTTTATATAGAACAATTTAATCAGAAATATTGGCCACCATAACAGGTCACCCAGACCACACTGCAATTCTTTATCCTTCTCCTTAGTCTATTTGTTTGTTTAATCCTCTTCTCTTTGCTTTTTCAGTAGGGGATCTTTCTATAGACAATTACTATTCTTACTGCTCAAATTTATGGTTAGATTTTATTTCAATCATATTTAGGAGCGAGAATATCATAAGCCACCTTTACACAGCAGCACAATATTGTCAGTTCTGTTAAATACGGTTACATTCATACAGTTTTGGTTATGACAACCTCGAGAGTGACAACCTAATTGTATAGCTGAAAACCTGTGTTTTGTGAACAGAACTAGACAGGTTGTGTAGTGGAAGATGTCGGTCGCGTGTCTCCTTGCGTGCTTTCAAATGTTTTTCAAACTCACAGAAACGCAAATATGAGCTGTCATTCGAAGGTTTTAGATCCAGTCTATGATTTGACGGGTGTTATGGACACTGATGCCACTACAGGTCGCGGCTATTGTGGAAAACAGAACATTTTGACTAGAAACATTTCCTACGGATATATTTTTTTGTTTCACTTTTTTTTCCCCCCGTCACTTTCTTATATGTAACCCTGCATAACAATCTTTTTTTCAGATGCAAAAAGTGTATTGAAATGCACCCATAGGGCCCTATTTTAATGATATAAGCGCATGGTCTAAAGCACACGGCGCAAGTGCACTTAGGGCGTGTCCAAATCCACTTTTGCTAGTTTAACGACGGGAAAAATGGTCGGCGCATGCGACGCATGGTCTAAAAGGTTTGTCCCTGTTCTCTTAATGAGTAATGGGTGTGTTTGGGGCATAACGTGAAATAAACCAACCAGAGTTTCATCTGCCATTCCCTTTAAAAGCCAGTTGCGCTCGTGCCATGGCGGATTGCTATTTACATGGCGGAATTTGCAAGCGGAAAGACTGAATGCTTCTCTAGAGAGCAAACGGATCTGCTCATGCACGAGGCAAAAGCGCGCAAGCAGACCATCTACGGGACAAGTCGTCCCTGTGTGTGTAATAAGCAGAGTGTACACGCATTGTAGACCCACCTATAAGCGCACATTAGTAATGTGCACACATTTTGTAATAATAACAACAACAAAAAAATACCAGGTTTCAGTTGGTCAATGACGACGTCTATTTCAGTTGCCTCAAAATAGTCAAGAATGCGCCTGAACACACCTCGTTTTCAGACCAGGACACCAATGGACGCACAGATGGGCGCAAATGCATTTGCTATTTAAAAAACGTGGTGCAGGACGTGAAAATGATAACTGCGTAGGGCTAAAACTAGCAAAAAACACTTGAGTCACGCCTGGAGCTGCATTGCGCCGGGTGTATGATAGGGCCCATAAACTGTCTTAAACAGACTCAGTGCCACACATTACAAAAGCAAACATTTGGTGTACACCAACTTGCTGACATCACTGTCACACTCCCTGTGTCCGAATATGCTCGATATGCGAAAAACAGTAGGCGAACAGTGCATCTGATGGACACTACTATCTCATGAAGCCACAGGAGAGGAATTGTGAGCGAAGAAACTGACTCTGTGACTAAGACTCTATACTGACAAGATCAACCTGATCTCACAGAAATACGTGAAATGAACACGACCCCTTTTTACGTATGGTGTTGTCATACACAGCCACTGCTAAAATTAACCTGTTATTATTGTTTCCCATTTTGAAAATTTCCTCAATGCATTTTTATGTATATTCTGTTGTGTTTAAGAGGACAGTTTATCTCTGATGTTCACCTCACTTGTACCATGGGACTATGAATATGCATCACAATTTTGTTTCCTGCCTCCCCCCCCCTTTTCCTTTTGCTAACCCTTCCCCTTTTACTCCCTTCCAAGCTCCACACATTAATCTTTCTTTCTGTACAGTCTCTCGATCACTTTTCATCTCCCTTCCCTCCTGTTTCTTCTCCCTCCATCCCCCCCACCCCGTCTCTTTCTCTCTCTTGCGCTCTCTCTAGAATCAAGCCGATAAGGTCTGATGATTTCTAGCTACTCTAGTGCCAGCGACAGGGGACTTCCTGCCGGCTACAGCCCAGGCGCCCACTGACACACTGCTAGGGATTGTGGGAGCTCTGATTTTTCCTTGATTTTTTTCACCTTCCTGCTGGCTTCTGCTGTATGCTGAGTGTGGGTGTCTCTAGGGTGAAAAAAAAGGGATCTGTGGAAGTCCTGGGCCGAATCAGAGCACCATGCTTCATCTTCTTGATCTCACATTTCTGCCACAGAGCTACAGCCACTCTGGGAAGAGCTGTCTGCTGCTCCAGTAAGATACAGCATACTGTTGCAGATTGTGTTTATTAGACCTGTCTGATACTGTAGCCTGTCTGATGTGATGCAATAGTATGCTTTTTGTGATAGATAGATAGATAGATAGATAGATAGATAGATAGATAGATAGATAGATAGATAGATAGATAGATAGATAGATAGATAGATAGATAGATAGATAGATAGATAGATAGATGGTTAACCCTTCAAGGCCTAAGGGGTTTTATGCCCGCCTGGCACTATGTTGATTTTTTGGCTTCTGGAATGGTCAATTTTCATAGCAGAGTGAAGAGAGTCATATTTCTGGATTCTATAGACTCTCAGCTACAATGTGGATGCATTTACAATACACTTTTTGAGACACTTGTATGTGTTTTGCTGTGATATATCACCAAGAAATACAAAAACAGAAGTTCAATTTTTTTGTTTTTATTATAGAAAAATATTAAAACATAGATGAATAAGGGATTTTACAACAAATATTGATTCGTCAAAGGCTTTAGAAAAAAAAAAAAAAATGGGTGAAAAAAATTTAAGAAACAAATTAACTATTTAGATTTTGGCGAATGTAGTCACCATACGTTTTTTTTTAAAAAAACACAGCAATTATAAGATGTAGGGAACAATGTTAATTTTGAATTCAATATTCTATCAATTTACCAAACACATCCAAAAACAACCTCTAGATGTCACTGTGCACTGCATTTGCACATCAGTCCACACAAAGGCGCGCACGCGTGGGTTGCGCGATGATGCAATCGGCTGTTCTTGGGCTGTTCTAAAACACAAAAATGTGGTAAATAAAGATTAGCTATTCATCATCATGTGTGTATTTTTAAATCCAAGTCATAGAACTTCTAACTACAATAATCTAACTATTATTACTGGAGCGTTCATCATTACGCACCGAGTATACGTCTTACAAACCCCCATGTAGACAAATACAAGTCTTAGGCTTACTGCACCATTATTTCTGAAAAGCTACTATACAATTTTACTAAAATAAAAACAGTACAATAAAATAGACAAGCAAAGCAAAGTAAACGAAATAGCTTGTAAATGAAGAGAGACTACATGGGCCAAAACGCGCACATTATTTGATGGCGCACATTAGCCTATTTGATTACTGCTCCGTTATTTCTGAAAAGCTACAAACATAATTTTGCTAAAAAAATCATACAATATATATTAGAAAATGCATTATCAGCAATATTGCATTCATTACTTACTCTTCAAATGGATCGATTCCGTCCAGAATTTGATCATCTTCATCCGAATCAAATCGATATGGATCAGATCCGCTCTCGGCAAAAATCATTTCAGCAGCTTACTCGGCAGTGAATCTTCGTTTGGCCATGTTTTCTTTGAAAAGAATCTAGTACAAATACGTGTATCTCCAATGTGTTGTGTAAAGACCGTGTATAAGACGAAACCATTTTGCGAATCCCACGTGGGATTGATTCCAAACCCCTCCCCTTTCTTACGTACGTGACGACGTCATTTTTTGTTTTTGGTCTGTGATTGGTTCACACACAGGTCTGTCATTGGTTCACACACACAGATCTGTCATTGGATCACACACACACACACACACACCCACAACAGCACTTTATATCAATAGATAGGGTTAAGTACATTTTCTCTGTTTTGCGGTAAAATGCTATAGATTTGCACTCAAATACGGAAGGCTTATCATTCGCGGAAGTCAACAAAGTCAGACTCCTTTTACGCAGACGAATGTCAGCTTTTTAATAAAAAAAAAAGTAAGTTAATACCTTGATGCATTCCGAAGTTATTAGTAGATTTGTAAGGGGAGTGCATTTTGACGCTCTAGAGCGTCAATCGGGTTTGGAGGGTTAAATGGAAATAATTAGATGGATGTATGGATCGAATAAATGGATGTATGGATGTTTAGATAGATAGAAAGTTAAATGCAAATAGTTAGATGGTTAGAGTCCAATTTGGATGGATGGATGGATGAAACAAGTCAGCACAGCTGAAAAGAAAGAGAGGAAACATGAAGTTGGCAGATTTGTCAAGTGGACGGCTCAGTCAGCGCTGAGAGGCTGACCAGGGCTGAGAGGACACACCTTGATAACATGGAGAAAGACTGATAGAGGAGACTGAATGAGGACACACACAAGTTAAGAGACAGAGAGAGGAGCACCAGGCTGTCAGGTGAGGAGAGAGAAGGATGAAGAGGGAGAATAGGAGGGGGGCTAGGGGTGTTTGAGTTTGGGGAGTGGACAACCCGGCTGGCAGGCAGGCAGGCCCATTAAAAATTCAGCAGCAGGGAACAGGCCGGGGATTCACAGTAATTAGATGACAAAACGGTAGGCTCGCTGGAGATGAGAGAGAGAAGGGTCACACACAATGCCTCCACCGCGGGGTAATTTGTAAGTGTCAATCACTACCAAGCCATGAAACGAGAGAAAAAGAGGGAGGGAGGGAGGGATGGAAGACAAGGGAGGGACAAAGATGCAGCGGAGGGAAAAGGGTGAGAGGAGAGTGCAGGAGAAAAACAGGAAGCGGAAGAGAAAAAGGGAAATGGATACAAACAGAACAGGAAGTTCACTCAAAAATGAAAATTTTGCGCTTTCCATTGCAATTCAAATTAATGGTGACTATAGCTTTCAAGCTCAAACTGAATGCAAAGGCACAATATGAGTAGAGTTGGGGATTGGGGAAAGTTACTTTTAAACGTCAAGCATTACAATATTGCGTTACTCCCTAAACAATGAACTACTTGCGTCAGTTACGTTTGATGTGTTATTTTCTCATCTAGGCTGGGCTTTTTTGTTTGTAAAATCAGGAAATGCAACTTCACATCTGTATTAGAGGGAGCAGCTCAAACAAACTTTCAGCTGTGCTGACATTCTGGATTGAAAAAGAATAAGATGCAGGAGAAGAAAGTTCAACACTCTTACTTCAGCAATAAAAAAAGATAGAAATCCAAATGTGATATTTATCTAAAGTCGTTTTTGCTTAGTATGATTGAATTGGATCATCAGCAGCAATAGCCTGACATGCCAGACCCACATTAAGATGTTGGGTCTGAGAACACACCATTGGCAGGGCTTAATCCGAGGGGCGGGATAAACAGTTGTCTTTCAAATTCCCTCTGCACGCAATAGGATAGCACTACAACTAACCAGAGGAACAAAGAAGGTGACGTAGTCAAAGCGACGGACTTCAGTGCCGTTCTTTTCTCAAAGAAAAGCTTAACTCCAAGTCTTCCATAGTCGCTGCCAAAGCCGATATGAAAGACGCTGTTCACCAGCAGCCGCCATCTTTGTTTTCAAGTAGGGAATTCACACAGAACCGTTGCAACTCTACCGTCATTATGTTAAGCCCGCCCACCGACTCTATACACGATGTGATTGGCCTGACTAGAGTTCGGTTTTTCCAGCTCACAAGCCAACGGAGAGTTACTGGACGACACTGGCTGCAAAATAAAATTTGCGGCCACTAGGGTGTCTAGATTTCTGACTCACTAGAAGTGAGTCAGTCAATAAATGGGAAAACAAAGTTACTTGAGTTATTTATTTGAAAAAGTAAGATATTTTGTTGTAAATTCAAAAGTTATGTTACTTGAAAAAAGTAATCTGATTACGTAATTACTTTACTTGTAATGCGTTACCCCCAGCACTGCAAATGAGTATGATAAAAGTAGTCCATTCAATTTGTGGTCAAATAATTCAGATCAGTTTAGTGTACTAAATTATCTGATTCATTGAAAAGATTAGGAAAAATAAATTATGACAGAATATTGTTTATTGTAAACTATTCGTTTAAAATAAATAAATAAGAGTAATAAACTATAAAATGTATATATGATTATATAAATAAATATAAAATTATTGCATTGAAAAAAAAAACAGAAGCCAGAGCAGTGTAAATATAAAAAGTGAGAGAGAAACTTTGATGCACAGAGCCTTCTGTAAACTATAAGCAAATTAGAAAACACGTCCTCTACGGTCTATGAAAAGAAGTGGCCAGAGTCGCCGATACAATAAACTTGGGGTGACTGTAATGAGGGCACCTTTAGAAATGCATTCACAAACCGCCAAGAGGAGGCCACCGCCCTGTGATCTACAGGAGTCTCAAGGCCACCACAAGTGCAAGCTGTGATTCAGGAGTGGCCTTCAAAATTTAGTTTATGTGTTGATCTCAGGTCAGTACAGAGTCACGGATGGAGGCACCTCAAGCAAAACATTGCATGGTAAACCAACACTTTTATCTCTGGTAGAGCCTATGCTTTGCTGAGGTGGTTAATATCGGACTGGAACAGAGTCTGACTACATTGCATATCCAGTTCGGAAGAAAGATTTGAGGAAAACGTGGCGACTGGTTATAAGGAGAGGTCTTCCTTATTATTTGCCGGTTTTGTGTGCGAGAATGCAGAGAAGTGCGAGTCTGCGAGAGGTTTAGTGAGTGATGGTGTAGGTCAGGGAGACAGGCTGACTGACATGTTTCTCGCTGCAAAGACACGAGCTCTATTCATTCAGCCTCAAAGAACAGCATCACCAGCACAATGAAGCAGGCATGTTAGCATATCTCTACCGACACACACATTCTCAAACGTACACTGACTGTAGGGTTCTCTATTTCTGGTTACATAAACATACATATAGAACACACAAAAACAATAAGGAGTATGATATGATGTGATCTGGGTTATTCTGTGACATGCGTGTTCCCACAACTAAAATTGATTGAATACTAATTTCTATACTAATTAAATTATTGTAATGCAACATCAATTTTAAAAATAAACCATTTTATTTATTTTAATGTTTTTTTCTTTCATCAGAATATCAGCTAATTTGCATGTACCAATTCATCATCATGGCATTTTAATGGGTTATAGCTTATAGAATATATATCAAATCTAATTATTTTGATTTAGAACGTTTTCTCTAAGTAGTTTATTTTCCTGAGAAATTGCAGTTTGTTTTTGTCCATGAACTTTCTTTGTTCAACATCATTATGCTGTGACATAATAGGTAGATTTTTCGGACATAGTTTTTGCAGGAGTGACATAATAATCAAAACACCACATGGTTCAAGTGCTTATTTCAATATGTTTACATTTAACAGCCTCGTTGAGCTCTATATTCCATATCTGTTATGAGGAAAAATACCATCTTGGCACAAAGAACCAAAATATTATAGAGATGACATCTACTAGGTTTTTTTTTTTTGCATTGACCTTCAACCTCCATTAATACCCCTAAAAAACATTTTTTTATATAATACCACGAGTCAATCAATGACATGTCTTTTTCCATTTTAATATGTAATTTAACAAGGAACGTCAAAACTGGATGACAAAATTGACTCAATCTTTTTTTTTTAAATTATATATGAAAAAGTAAATGTGTGCCAAATCTGATAGGTTGAAATGTAGCACTTTAGGTTTAGTAGCTAGCAATGAACTATTGGTTCTTAAAGCTGAAACCACATATTTGGGATTGTGGCTAATTTAAGGATCGGATATGTGTTGACCACTGATCTGAATCTGAAACTGAATGCACTTTGGAATTGAGGTGCAAAATTATTACTTTCAAATAAAATGTAGAAACAAAATCCTGAATTCTTCAGGCACAAATGGCACAACAGATATAATATCTCAAAAGATATTTTTTCAAATATCTCTATTTCCCTATTAATTTAACCCATGCAATGTTTTAGATTTACACCTCAGTTTGCATAGGCCGCACTACATGAATCATCACTGTTCAATAAGCTCAGAGGTAATGAGTACACATTGGATTAATTAAAGTTCATATAGATTTAAAATCAGAAACATGCCCTAAAAATATGAAAATATAATTAGACAAAGATAGACTTACACTCTCACCTGGTTAATGAATTAAAGTCTATTAATGCAGGGTCTCCAAACACCTTTTAATTTTTTTTTAATTACAGAGTGATTAAATTTCTACTTTTCCACCTTGCTTATAAGCTCCTTATAATTAGCAGCTCGTGAACCCTCACATTGTTCTATTTATTTTAGTTTGTTATGTTCTTTTAATTGTATATTGAATAAGGAGTTACAGAATAAGTTCATTTGAAAGATAAAACAGACAGACAGACAGACACACAGACAGGTCTAGAAATGCCAAGGTCACAGGTTTGATTCCAAGGAAAATCCTCATACACATTTTTATAAAATATAAGAAATGTGAGCATAGATTGTGTGAAATGAATAAAGACAATGAAATCTCTGCTACCTCAAACAATTTTTTTTGAAAGGAAAATCTTTTCAATATGGATAATCGCTGAGAATCATAAAACAAAGTTGCTTAGTCTTTTATGTCCTTGACGTATGGTATTTGAAAGAATTTGAATGCAACAAACTGGACTTGAATACAGACTGTCAGTGCTCTTTGTTCTGATTTATCTGAGAAACACAGGTCAAACCAAACCACTGCTTTCACAGGAGAAGCACTGATCAACATTAAGTCTGCAGAGAACAAAATAAGAATGTCAGAATAGTTGTTTCATTGCTGTTCATTTATACGTAAGAACCTTGACAGGGTGATCAGGACCTCGGCACAAAATAAAGGGGTCTGTTATTACCCTGAAGGGGTTATTTGCAATAATGTCCAGCTGAATGCTTATTATCCCACTTATTGAACTGCTATTTGCCAAACAAAGAAAGAAATGGACATATTATTTCGTCATAAAGAGAATAAAAAGTGACCTGCAACTATAGCACAAAAATCTGTTACCTGGGCCGAGTTGTAATGACAGATGCTGCTATTGACTATTGATCAGAATCCAGACAGCTGCATAGTAAAAATTCAATTTTCAATCTTAAAATGATACTCTGAAAGCAGATGCAACAAGTGAACGCACATTTAGACTGTTAGCATTATATTAGACAATTGACAATTAAGAAGTCTTTAAGTGTGAGTATGAAGAAATTAAATATTTAAATCAATGTTTATTTAAAACAGTGTAATTCATTTGACTTAATCACAGATTTGCAGCAAAGACACACTTGTCTAAAGGACGTTTCTCAAAAGTACCCAGATCTCCCTTTAATTCTATGTTGATTGTCATTCTGGCATTGTGTGGGTAGTTTACATGAAATACTTTTTTAAAACTATTTTAAACAACAGTTCTTTTACAAATATTATGCATGCAGCTTATGAATGTTTATTAAGAGAGACATATTCATAAATATCCTTTTGTCACTTCAAGAAACTTTTAAAGATGATTAAAAATGATGAAAACCCCCAAAATGGCGTGACGGGCAGAGTTTTCTGTCCTTTGTTAACGTACTTATAGTGAAACAGGAATTTTAGACAGGGCACATTTAGACTTATTTTCATGGTGGTTGTTTTTTTACATTGTAACAAAAAAAATCTGTTTCAACTAAATACTGTTCTTTTGAACTTGAAATGTTACAGTTTCTACAAAAAGCAGTATTTAAAGGAGTAATTCATTTTAAAATTAAAATTACCCCATGATTTACTCACCCTCAAGCCATTCTTGGTGTATATGAGATTCTTCTTTCAGATGACAAATACAATCAGAGTTATATTAATAAATGTCCTGGCTCTTCCAAGCTGTATAATGGCAGTGGATTGCAACCAACAGATTGAAGCTCAAAAAAGTGCATCCATCCATCATAAACTAACTCCAATGGCTCCGGTGAGTTAATAAAGTCCTTCTGGAGCAAACTGATGAGTTTGTGTAAGAAAAATATTCATATTTAACACATTACAAAGTCAAATTCTAGATTCCGGACAAACACAATCTTGCGCATAATGCGCAACTTAAAACGTCGAAAGTAGCGTAGTGCGTCATGGCGTCACGTAAATATCAGCAGTACGTCACATTACTCGCATAAGTTGCGCTTTATACTTAAGTCAGATCCGTATGTTTGTTTGGCCGGAAGCTAGTTACTTTATAAAGTTTTAAATATGAATATTTTTCTTACACAAACAGAAGGACTTTATTAACCCAGCGGAGCTGTTTGGAGTTCGTTCATGATGGATGGATGCAATTTTTTGAGCTTCAATCTGTCGGTTGCAATCCACTGCCATTATAAAGCACGGAAGAGCCAGGACATTTATTAATATAACTCTGATTGTATTTGTCTGAAAGAAGAAAGTCATATACACCAAGGATGGCTTGAGGGTGAGTAAATCATGGGTTCATTTAAATTTTAAAGTGAACTACTCCTTAAATAATAATGTTATACTGTTTAAAGTGGACATTTGTTAATAATCAGAAATGTTACTTGATGACCAAATCAGCATAATTGAATGATTTTAAAAAGATTAGATAAATAAGGAATAATATACAATTTTAAATAGAAAACAGCTATTTTAAATGCATGGCAATATTATACAATCTTACTTTTTTTACTGTGTTTTTGAGAAGCAATACCAGTTACAGAGCCCAAGATATACATTTTCTCTTATATAAATTTGTACCTAAAATCCTGAAAATATATATGCATCAACTGGTGAAAAGTGATTTCACCAATGTGTCTGGATCAACATCTTTGTTGATCCTGAAACCACATTCCAATCAACCAATCAGATTTGAGGGACAAGTTTACAGTTTATGTCTAGTTTAGGCTTACGACAAGGGTTAGGTGCTTAAACATCAGTGTTATTCATCTATCATTTCTCTCTGATTTTAGGGATACATTATGGGTAGGGGTAGGGATAGGGATAGGAATGTTGTCTTGGCAAAATCACGGTGACCTGCATGAACTACCCATGTGAGTGTGTAAAAGAGAGAAAGAGAGTGTTAATTGAATGTAATTGTTTAATCTCGATGACTATAAGATTGTGTCTGTCCACTCATTGACTCCGACATGCACTAACACTAGAATTGGAAGCATATTGGATTTCACTAAGTGTGAAGTGATCTGCTAACCTCTGGATCTACTTTACAAGAAGACAATGGAAATGCTTCTCCTTTACCCGCTTCTCGCCTGCTCTTAGACGTGATTCAGCCATCATCACGTCTTAAAAATGAGATTGGATAAAAACAGGACCATGATATCCATTAAATTAAACATAAGAAATAGGACTGGACTCTTTTAAATCAAAAACTGCTGACAAGCTGTTGTGTCAAGCTACAAAAAAATAAAGAAGGGAGGACGTTGATGGAGAAAGGAGGAAAAGGGAGGACCAAATAAGAAGAGGGAAAGCTAGATGGAGGGAGACCGGCTACACTAACTGTCGAGGCAGTTAATATAAGGTTTTGGAGATAAGGCCTCGCAGACAAACATTGACAAAATCAGGCGTTTCGCTGCAAAGCCGGAGCTGTCAGTCAAACTGAGAGACAGGCCAACAATCAGCACTCGCATTCCGATAAGCACTGCAGAGAGCGTGTGCAGAAACTGCATCTACAGGCGCACAGTAATGGAGAGGGGGAGTGGAAGGAGAGGTGAAACAGGAGGAGAGAAAGAGCTAGTATGCTCAGGGTAGTACAACAAAAAGAAAAACGGGGAGAAAACCATGATTAAATTAAAGGAAATCATGTTTCGTACTAAAAAAAGTGAACAATTTATGACAGATGTTTCACACAGTGGCTTCGAGACACCTGAATACCTTCATAGGTTTGAATTAAAAGCTGACGGAAGGTTGAAAACATGCACGCGTGTGTGTGTGTGTGTGTATTAAATTCAGGCCTCTCGTCAGACCCATCCGGGCCTCCTCACACCAAGGGGGAGGGTGAAGGAAGGGAGCGAGAGAAAGGTGTGAGATCAGACTAGTAAAAATAGCACTTCCTCTCTCGGCCTCAACACCTGGGGAAATGCCAGAAGGTGGATGAGGGTGAGATGGATGGAGCGGGAAAACACATTGAGAGACAAAACTGAGCAGCATTAAGATTTCAAGAGGCTGGTTTCTAATTGTTTGCACTCGTTTGATTAAAACTGTCAATCTGTGCATGGGGATTTTTCAGTGTAGGACTTTTTTTGCAGGTTACAAGTCATTTGAATCATTCACTGAAACGATTTGTTCAAAAACACTGATCTAAACTGAATCATTCACTCAATCAATGGTTAAAAAACATGATTCATTCAAGAACAAAACAATTGACTTAATGAATTCAAAATATAATACTAGCATAAGCATACTACTCTTACTATTTCTGCCCTGAGTTTACATGGTGGACACAGTAACTGTTGAATTTGCTATTCAGACACAAAATTGCTCTTTCCAAAATCGCAGACTCTCTGATTATGTACTTCTGAATAAATTAATTTGCAACCAAAAAATATGTTGAATATGTGTAATATGAATGTAAATCGAACATACTATATTTGTCATGTGACATCCAGGTAGGCTACTTTTTGCCTGTTTTATGAATAGCCTTCTGTAAATTATGACACACTATGATAGCATATTTGGATGCAGCCACACTATCATTGAATCATTCACTTGACCGAATTGATTTGCTACAAAGAAAACACTACTAAAAACAGGCAACAAAACTAGTAATATTGTTTTTAAAATAAAAAAGTTAGTCTATTAACTTCTTGTTTATTAAACTGTTGTAAAAAGATAACCTTTTGCACACAATCTGCTATTGGCAGGAATATTAAATCTAATTATATGCAATGTTGAATGAACCGCACAATAAAGTGATTTCGTCAATGAATGCATTAATGGGTTCAAATCTATCATTTTTTGTAGAGTTCTGATTTGTTAAAATGTCAAATCATTATCCAACACAACTATGATCTGTTGCAAATAGAGCTGGAAAGTGCATGTTAGGGTACTGTGTAAATAACACACTGTGTTAGATGAGCAGATCTATTCACCAGAGTCATTTCTGGAGAACACATGGGAGTATTTTTGATTAGTTTGTGTGCTCTGAGATACAGCGAGCACAATATTGTTTTGTAGTATTCCGACTGTGGAAATGGAGTCTTGTACAGTAAAAATGTTTGTTCGATGAGGATGTCAGCTGGATATTGAAATGGACGGCTATAGTTTAATTTCCCTTATCCTGCGTGTGGCTACAGACATACGTTTCATTGTTGCTGGTTCATATTGTCAAGTGATTATTTTCCTCTCTTACTAATTTTAAGAGGTTGAAGAAAGCACTATTGTTTTCCTAGACATAACATTTTATGTGTACAGTTATGTGACAGAAAACTAATGAATACATTCAAAGGATATTTGTTTTAGAATTAGCTGCACTGTTTGACGCTGGAGTGCAAGTATTATCAATGTTAAGTTTTAAGGATGTATAAGATATAATATATGATAAATTAAGTGATATCGGCTCTCGGAATATAAAGCGTCTCTGAATAAATTATCACCACTATGGAAGCATACAGTGCCATGAATAAACATGCAAATAAATGAATGAAAATTATCATAAATCTGCCCTGCTAATGACTAAGGTTAAGTCATATTCTCAGAAATAGAAACAAACAGTCACGCAAACAAATATGTTCACAGCAGTGGGAGCGTGCTGGGCTTACAAGCCCTTCCCGCTCCACGCTGCCAAAGATGTTCGCACATAGAAGCATGATGCCACAGGCAGGGCATATGTGGAGGGGGGGAATGAGGTACCAACAATCCCAGCATCTGAAGCACTGAAGTGGCAGTAGAGACACACTGCCCCCTATTGGCGATTTGGAAATGCAGGTAACTAAGACTATATGGGGTTTGAGTTGACCTCCTTTAAGCAGTTTTCTTTTGGGAGACTTTATTTGCCGTGCAGTTTGATCTTTGAAACTTAACAGACCTTATACATTCACAATAAGCTATATTACACACAGCATGAAAGGGATGAAAATACCTTATATCTGAAAAAGCATAATAGCAGCCTTTTAATATGCGTTTTGTTTTTCTCTTCAAGAAAATGTCCTTGTGTGTGCATATTTGGTAATAAATCTCATTCTGGGTAAAATATGGTATACATTAACCCCATAGACGTCCATTGATACAAACTGAGGTAAATTATTTTTGTGATAACTTTATGATTTTAGCAGATGTAGAGATCACAGTTCATGTTTAACCCAGAATATGTCTTTACAGGTGCACTCAAAACTATATGCTCAAAATGAACAATTCTTTAATATCAGTAGCCTAATAAAAGCTGGTTGCCTCTTCATGCTGTCATGTGATCGTAACATGGCGGCATGAAGAGGCAACCAACTTTTATAGGCTACTGAATAAAAGTTAGATATGATTTAAATAGTGTTCCAGTACTCAGAGCACTTAAAACGTACATCTAAACAAAGCAGACAAGCAAACTAAACAATATAACAACTAACACAATATACTTGTCATCTGCATTTTGTTTTCGAATGGAAGCGGAACTCTAAAATAAAGGTTCATTTTAGCATCTATGTTCCATGAAGAACCTTTTCCATCAATGGAAACTTTCAATTACACAAAATGTTCTTTATAGTGGAAAAAAAGGTTTTCTTTAAACTACACTATACAAAAAATAAAGGTCCCAAACAAGGGTTTTCTCAGCAATGCCATAGAAGAACATGTTTTGTTTTGCCAAAGAACCTTTCAGTGAACAGTTCTTAAAAGAACCATTTTTATTCTTAACATTAATCTGAAGAACCTTTTTCCACTATAAAGAACCTTTTGTGGAATGGAAAGGTTGGATGTTAAAGGTTCTTCATTGACCATAGATGCCAATAAAGAACTTTTATTTTCATAGTGTAAGAAAAAAAATGTTTTAAGAAATGCTTACTGAAAGGTTCTCTGGAGAAGCAAAAAATAGTGGTTCTACTACACCACTGCAAAAACCCACTTTTAGAACCTTTATTTTTATAAATGTGCATCTTTTGTGCAACTTGAAAACTTGCACAATGCAAGGAGCACAATGGGGTTACAAAATAAGAAGAGAAGTTAATCTACCTGTAGTAGAAATGTGGCACACGTCTCCTTCCATACAGAGACACAAACACACACATATATGGAGAGTGTGAGTGTGTGTGAGCACGTAAAGGGTTAAAGAGGGTTCCTGCTGTGCTCTCTGCTTCTGTGTCTCGGCCCATTACACTTGCCGGAGTACAGCAATATGCCGCCATCAATTACAGCCTGGCTGCACTGCCATCAATACAGAGAGCAGGAGAGCAGCGGCACAGCCACATAAACACGACAAACGGCCACATTAAAACCTCTAGCTCACCTCTTTCACTCTCTCTCTCTTCCTTCCCAGCTCACACACACACACCTATTTTCTTTAGCTCAAGCCCCTCAAGCGCTTTTCTTTTTTTTGTTTTCTCCACAAGTGTATGTCTTTGTCCTCATCCCTCTCAGTCTGGCAAACAAAAGCTTTTCTTTTCTATTCCCCTCGTGAGCAGTGTTCTGTTTTTTACTTATGGCCCATACCCTTCAAAAGTCCAGCGATACCATCATTGGATTGGCGTACCATAAAACCCTCTTGTCTGGCTATAACATCCGCTCCAACCAACCCGTCACGGTCTGCTCACTGCATACACATACACACAGAGATCAATACATACTCAGATCAATACACAACAACATTTGACCGACCAGTGGAAGACTGGTGTTTAAGAAGCCTGTTTGGGAGAAAAAAATATTACTAATAATAGCACAAAAATGATAGTCAACGAACCCAACTTTCTTCCATTAAAATGGCAAGTGAAAACCTAACTAAACTTTTGGATACAGAAACTTTCACAAGTGACAAATAAAGAATAAGAAAACTGTTGAAAGACTTACGTAGACATTCTTGTGCAATGAGATGTGTCCTTATGGCCATATTTGTGCCATCTGAAGGAATTCACTTTCATACACTGACCTTGAAAGAGAAAAGACTGTCTGTCTGTCATTTATAAATGAAAAGTAGAGCATATACAAGTGTCTGTGAGCGCTTAGTTGGGTCATATATGCGCATGTATAGATAGCAGTTTGTCTCTCCAATGGAAACATCTGGAAAAGGTTTGTTACTTTGAACTGTTGAATTGCTTTGAGTTGAGGTCGGGTCAAACTGGTTTGAAAATATTTTAATTTACTTTTATATTAAAAATCCTTAAACAGTGCTATTGTATTTATATCATAACTAGACAAAAATTGCACTGGATGAACTGAAATTCCTGTGTTATTTGTAGAAAAATACATAATCCTAGTAATATTCTGAAATTAAAACTGAATTTTCAGCATTATTACTCCAGTCTTCAGTGTCACATGATACTTCAGAAATCATTCTAATATGCTTATTTGCTACTCAAGAAACATTTCTTATTATCAATGTTGAAAACAGATGTGCTGCTTAATCTTTTTGTGGAAACCAAAATGATTTTATCCGTATTCTTTGATGAATAAAAAGTTCAAAAGAACAGCATTAATTTGAAATAGATTTGTTTTTGTAACAAAGTGCATTTTAAGTGCTTGCTGATTTCTTTTTCTTTCTTTCTTAAATCGGACCCAAAAATTTATGATAGGCTAGTTGTATGTAACATGGTTTTGCCAGTTAAAAAAGTATGAAGGACTGATTTCAAATGACTGCAGATATACTAAGTGTGTGTGAATTACCTGAGTCTCTGCATCTCCTGTTAATTCGGTAGCAGGCAGCTTTCTGCTAAAAACGAAACTACGTGTATCTGCTTCAATGACAGCACCGTTGTTACCTCGCTAGTGAGAAGCGTCATTTAGCTTTTAAGCTGCTAAATTATTTTACTGATTAAATCGTCCGAGCAACGCTGACAACAGTGTGTGACCATGTGTGAGGGCGTTTGGATGGGAGAGAGCGGAGAAAGAGTATGCTTTCCGCACATAATAAAATGTAATTTTGTGGCAAAACACATGGAAATATTTTTTTTTTACTGTATTTATTTGCTTGATCATTGTCGCTTTTTTGTTGTTTGTGTGTTTTTTGTTTTATTTGTTGCTGTTGTAGCGGCTAGCCTGGCAATTAGCCAGACCTACATCAAGATGTTAGGTCAACTCATTGGCATACCTGAATCCGAGGGGAATCGTTGTGGATGAGGTCCCATGCGTTTTCCCACCAGGGTATCCGGGTCGTCAAAACTTCGAACAAATCTTCCTTTTTTAAGAATGACTTAAGTGACGTTCTCTTAACTCCAAGTCCTCCAGAGTTGCGGCCAAAGCCGATTTGAAAGACCGATGTTCGCCAGCAGCAGCCGGTCATCTTCTTTGTTTTCAAGTAGCAGGGAATTCGGGAACTGTCGTTAAACCCGCCCACAAACTGTATACACGATGTGATTATTAGCCTATAGAGTTTGTTTTTTCCAGCTCGAAAGCCAACGGAGAGTTGCTAGACTACCCTGGCTGCAAAATAACTTTTGCTGCCGCTAGGGTGCGTCTAGATTACTTTTCTAGCCCTTAATCACTCTTTGGGGTCATTCTGACCCCACTGGACTTTTCCTTGATTTTTAAAAAATGTTCCCTTCATCTCAGGGCCATGAAACTCTGTGACTTTTCCTAAATAATCTATCTAAACATGCACAAAAAAAACTGGGTTTGATTCGGTTGTTCTAAAGGTGTGTAAAAAAAAAATTACCGTTTAAGGTCTTTGGGGTCAAAATGACCCCAATTGAAAATGAATGGGAAAATGAAAAAAATGACTTTTTTTATTTTGTTTGTCAAAAAAATAAAAGTAAATCCATTATAAATCTGAAATGTTCTACATATAAACCAAGGTCTGGTCCTAGAGCATAAATAGAAAGTAGAACAAACTTTCTATCTCATACACACACACAGCCACACACACACAAACACACACATGTCATGACTGCAACAGAGAGCATTTTTACAAAAATTGGCAAATAAAATAAACAAAACTGGCATAAATCTTAAAAAAAAAATACATTTAAATCAAGGTCTGGTCCTAGAGCATAAACACAAAGTGGAACGAGCTTTCTATCTCACACACACACACAGCCACACACGTATGCATATGTATGCATCCTGTTCATTACAGTTTATTGGTGTTGTTGTTTTGTATTATATAGGTTTATTTACTTGGTTTATTAAATTTATTTTGTTCTAAAATCTCTTGTTCTAAAAAAATAAATAATTGTTGATAAATAATTTTCTGAAATAAATAGTGTGATTACAATCATGTCATAGTGCTGACTTGTAATGTTTCTGCAAATGTATGTATAATAATTTGCAAAAGCAGATAATTCAAAATATATCAGACAACAACAACAAATTCTAACTTTGACAAAAATATTTTATGCAATTCACAAAATATATATCATATATTAAGTTGTGAGGAGAATTTGAAGCATCAAGAAAAATGAAGTGAAAATGAATGAGTCTCTATGGACCTCTACTGGAAATATGTGGTCATTGCACTTTCTTTCTTTAATTATAATTTCTAAAGTTTTTCCACAAACCTGCAGATGGCAGTATTCTATCCCTAACACATAGAGCAATGTCCAAAAACTATTTAGATTTAATATCATAATTTAAGTGATTTTTTCTTTAAAAAATCATTTTTCATGTGCCAATTTATGGCTTAGTTATGTAATTGTGCAGTAAATAAGTAAAAAACTTCAAAATTTCCACAAAAACACAGCATAAATGTATAGTTGAGAAGTAAATAGAAAAAATGATATATAGTTTTCCATATAAAAAATTTATATTTCCTTATGCAATCGCTCTTTAAAAGTTTGGGGTCAAAATGACCCCAAAGACCTTAAGTGTTGTCCTTTTCTAGGAGTGATTAAGGGCTAGGCTAGTTGTAGGCTGCACGGACCTTTGAAGTTGGAAATGACTGCTGAAATCAATCATTTGGCGAAGTGATATGGCATGCAATGCAGTCAAGACCTGCCTGGAACTACTTGTTCACTTAGAAACTAAACATTTTCATATGCCAGCTCATTACTGCAGAGACGCTCTTTAATCACTGTGTGCATGTCTCAAAGGTGAAGGTCTTTCCTTGGCTTACACAAGTTCAATGTACAAACACACAAGTGCTTGCATTTACCTGGCCCTTTCCAGCTATTATAGAAAAAAACTCAGTGCATCAAATAAACTCATTCAACATGGAATATGAAGTTCAGGTCAGAATGAATGAAGACAGCAGTCACAGTTCCTACAGTCAAAGTAACTGCACAAGTGCTTATGTGTCGTTTATCAATAAGAAATTAAACAGTAAAGAATTATAGTGCAAAATACAATCATTGTTTTAAATTTTTACTCAAAAATGCAGAGAATTATTGGGAAATATTGGCTAAAAGAATAAATAATGTAGAAAAAAAGCACATTTCACAAATGAAAATAATGACTAACTTCCATCTCATCACGGTTTATCAAGACATTTAAAGTCTCTTACACAAGAACAACTTAAAACAGATCTGGTTCACAGTAGCCTCAAAGCTACTGAATTTCAGAAGAGGAAGGTTTAAAAATGGAAAAAGATTTTCTTTGTTTTCCTCAAATTGTCTTGGTGTGAAAGTGTAAACTAAACTGGCATACAAAATCCCATACAAGTGCTTCAGCAACAGTCTCCCTGGGCGAGATGCAAATTTGATGCAAAGCAAGTGTTTTTCAGACAACACAAAAGACATCCCCAAGGAGATCCCTAAAACGACGCAATTTTTTGTTTACAGTGAAAAAGTTTCTGCCAATCTACAGGAACCTTCTTCAACAGAACATAGGAATATAATTCAAGCGAGTTTAGTATGTGTCGTTTAATTGGTGAAGAACTTCAGTTGGAGGTGAGCTGAGAAGACGAGCTGCTGCTGCCAGAGCTCTTGGCGCTCTTCTGCCCCCTGGTGGCACTGACCTGCCGTGGCACTCGCTGGCTAGAACCGTCTCTCGCCGATTTCTCCCCTTGCCCTGAGCTTGTTTTACTGCGCACTGCACAAATACACACAGAAGAAACACGTTACTATAATAAAAACACATTCATGTGACAGACTCTATCATTTTGAGTCAGAGAAGTCTCAACAAAACGTTTGTGGAGGAACACTATCATAAAACATGAATTTTGACTTTTTTTTTTATTTGAAAGACTTCTTTATCGCATGGAGCGCATTTGAACCCGTCATCATTTCTACATTAACTATTAGTTTCAGAGTGCAACAGTGCCAATCCATTTTTTTTGGTTCTGGAAGTATAGATTTCAACAAAAAAAAGTATTAAAGAGACATAAGCCATGAACCAAACAAACCACTAGGTGGATACTAGGTGAATCACATTGCAAACTTTGATTTGAAGCAAAAAAAAGTATTTTAGATTCGGACAAAAAGTTACAAGTTGGTGTACTCAAAAGCTTTAATGAGGAAGAGAACAATCCAATAAAGCATTGTGAACGACAATCAAATTAAAAATGATGGATCTATATAAAACTATTTATTTAAAGATGTTGATTATGTATATAGAAACAACATATTTTACAATTATTGCAAAACAAAAACACATTTTTAAGTAGTAGAGCGGAGAGAGACTTACAAGGGCCTTGTCCCAAATGGCAAACTTCATGTGCACTTGCGGTTCAGTTCACAGATCATTAGGTATAGAAACAATTAGAGAAGAGCATCTCTCTAGATGAATATATGATAAAATTGTATATTTGAACCGTCTTAATTATTTAACATATGTTTGAATAAAACTGCAGACACAATTTTAAAAAGAAATAAAATTACCTAATTAGAGTTGAGACTTTCTATTTATTATTTAGTGTATAAATCTATGTATTTCTGGGTCAAAATGACTCAAAATGATAGAGCAGGTCACGTTAGGGTATAAAGGACATTAAAATGATTTGGAAAATTAGGCGACACCTATTCAAGATTTATAGTTGCAATGAGGGTAGATATTAGTGATGAAGTGGAAAAATGTACAAACAACTTTATGAAGTTGACAGTCACATGCATGCTTTTCAAAGTTGGTCGCAGACAATTTTGCAGGATGCTGGTTTACTAGTGCATTACAGTGTCACATTCGACACACGCCATTAACAGACATTCATTTACCATGAGAACCAGAGGACTTTATAGCCAGATGAGAGTCACAGAGTCCAACGGACACATGAAGGAAGCCGATCTGGGGCATTTCACCCCCATATTCGGGAGCATCGAGCCCACAAATCACAGGCACAATCGGCGAGGCATGAGAATGAGAACAGATATACGGCACTATGAAGCTGAGGCAGGAATTAGTTATGTCAGCATGAGAAATGTGCTGCAATAATTCAAGGGAGTGAAGAGAAGACCTTGAACTCGCAAACATCGGAATAAAAAAAAAAGGATGAAGGTTCCAAGCTAAAAGACAGAGAGAAGAAAAACCTTGAGAGATAGGAGCGCTCGTGTCACCCGTGCCGTAGACCACTATCTTAGCCCCTCCCCTAGGTGGGCGGGACACCGGTGCAGAGGGAGGGGCTGCTGTTTTAGAGCTTTTCCCTGAGACCACACATTCTTCTTCTAAAGGAAGTCACACAGATTCAATTAAACAATGCTAGCACAAAACACAGAGAAAGTGATGAGAGTTTAAAACTACAACCAAAACAGCAGAGATGTTGTTTTGTGTTGGACATCACCTATTTTCCAGTACTGTGGCACATTATGCTTTGGTCTGTTTACATGTGTACCACTCACCTCTAGACTCTGAAGGTGCCGCCGTGGTGTGGGACGCTGTGGACGTGTCACCGGTGGACGCTTCAGAGACCTTCTGCCCCGCACACATGGTCTTTAGAGTCTGAAAGACTGCCAGAGGTGCAACGTTCATCTTCAACAGGTCCACTATGATTCTGTAGTAGAGCGAGAAGAGTTCGTTTAGAATCTCGAGACACATTAACAGACAGAAAGTGCAAACTCAGTAAAAGGGGTTACGTGTCTCAGAGATTTAATTACAGATGCAATGGCCCGGTTTCACAGAAAGGACTTCGATTAAGCCAGGATTAGGCCTTAGGTTAATTAGGGCATTTAAGTAGCATTTATAAACGTGCCTTAGAAAAAAACATTACTAGTATGCATCTTGAGACAAATCAATGGCAATGAGATATTTTAATATATTTCAGTGCAAGTTGGTTTCAGTTAAGACAGCTCAAACATGTATTTTAGTCTGGGAGTATTTAAGCCTTGTCTGTGAAACCGGGGGTAGATAGTTTTTATGGAAGTGGCATCAGCAATGGAATTAAATATTACAGTGTTCAATAAGGTAATATTTCTATTAACTAACAATTCTACAAGGTCTTTTCATTAGCTTAAATGTAGGTAGTTCATAATTGCCAATTACAATTCACACTAGTGTTATTTTAGTATCATTAAAACAGTATTGTAGTTTTTATTAATATCTTGAATTTGTTATTTTTATAGTTTTTATTTTAGTTAAAGTTTTAATTCTTTTGTTGTGCGTTTCTGGTTTTTGTAATATCTCTATATAGTCTTTATTCATTCAGTTTTAGTTATTTTAGTACATCAAGTTAAATTAAATAAATGAGAAATGTTGCCTTGGATACTAGCTAAAAAAAGTACATTTTATTTACATTTATTTAAGTAATGAAACTGTTTTTAATGGTTTCAGTTTTAGTATATAATAACCCTGCTTTGCACATGGCTCACCAAATCCAAGCTTAAAAATACAGAATAATTTTCATGAACCGGTTCATTCAAACAGACATACATGAAAGAGAAAGTTTTTGTTTGAGTCGTGAGCTGTTAACCCGGCTCAATTTGAGTCAGTCACAATTTAAATAAAAAAAGCGGTTCAAGCAGTCAATTCTGAGATTTTTGACACTTTTGCTTTCATAACTTTTCCTCTTTTGGTTTAGTGTAAAGAAAACATCCAAAATACACATTTAAGTGCTTGTTTTATTACACTTTAACTATTTGCATCAGTAGATTTCAACTAGTATATCTTTTAACGGTCGTTTTCTCTCCTGCAGGGAGCCATAAATCTCCACTTCAGTAGCACTTACACCAACTTTACAGATTTATTCCTAGCTATTTTATGAAGGTTTTCACAGAAGTTTGTTCATGTAACATTTGCCTTTTTTATCTTACTTTTTGTCTTCTCTGATTTATGGAGTGATAAAAAGAGATATTCAAAATCCCCTCAGTAAAAACATTTAATGTGTAAATGTGTCTTTAATATGTCACCAAAACAAAACAATAATTTTGAACCTGGCTTTATCCAATGTTTTGATTTCTGGTCATACTATGGAAGTCAATGGTGCCCCACAACTGTTTGGTTACAAACATTATTCAAAATATATTCCTTTGTCTTTGGCAGAAGACAGAAATGTACACAAGTTTGGAACAACTTGAGGGTGAGTAAATGATGACAGAATTTTCATTTTTGGTGAACTCTCCCTATTGGAACTATCTGTTTGATTTTGTGTGACTCACTTGAACACCTCTTGATCAATGACAATCCCAGCAGCCTGAGTGAGTCGAAAAGCTCAGTCTCCTCCGCATTTAACACCTTTTTCTTCTTGATGCTGTATTTCTGCACATTCCCGCTGACGGTGACGCTCAGAGAGGGGGAATCCGGGGCAGTGGGCATCGTCCCGGGCTGTGCTGACTGTGACATATGCACACCACCTAAACACTATAAAAACACAGCAATCACAATTCCTGTTCAGATCTTACAGATGCTAAGTTAAGTTCTGCTGAAAACACTTATCTCCTCTCGTGAAATGTATTTAACGCCAAATGTGATGCGTGGGGTGTCTTGCCTTGGAAATGCCCTTTGAATAATATAGCTAAATTAATGTAAATGTTGCACAAAAACAACCAAGCTTTATACAATGTGATTGTGCACGTATAACATCCTAGTTGCCACATTAATTACATACTTAATTCGATAATTACATATTCCTGTTCCCTCCTGTTTATATTATACACCGAAATGTTGTTTGGGTTTTAAATCAGACGTTAAAGTATAATATAATACTCACAGTGTACTAGTGAAATGCCCGCGTCCTTCTCCCGGTATTTTTTTTTTTTTTCTTGCTTGATAACGCCAACTAGCATGTACTGCCACCGTCAGGTCTGGAGAAGGTGTATGCGGCTGTCTTCCTGCAGGGGCGCTTGGTGGGTCAGAAAACTAATTCCCCCCTTTAAAAATATAATTATTTAGAGATGTATAAATGCATCAGCTGCCCATTTGTTACCCAGTGTCATCATGGTCATTCCTGAATGCTAAAAAGTAAAAGTTCAGTAAATCCCTGAATCCTCCATGAGTCCATTCAAATCCCAGAACAATGTTTATCTCAGTAGATACATTCATATACTAAACATTATAACATAATGAAACCTGACATCAATCTATGTTTATAAAATGTACAATTTAATAAAATGTGTTTTACGTTTAATCACAAACGGCTGATCTGTTCCCTCTTGATCAGCGCTACGAAAAGTAACAGTTGCAAACGCATGGTAAATAATGCACAGGTTGAACAATTTAACTCGATAAAAGACACTTATTTTAGTGGCATTGGATTGAAAATGCATATGAAAAGCCAGAGTAGGATAACAATGTTGTTATGCCGACAAGACCATCAAGATTTAGCCACCCAACATAAAACATTTTTCCACAGCTCATCACAAAATGTTTATGAATTCAAGATCAGTAACATGCTTATGCTCAAAGAACAACAGAAGCAAACTGAAATTCAATGCGGAAATCTTTTGAGTGACAAGAGCATACGAGTCCATCAAAAAGCATTGCCAATGCAGCATTTAGTACAAATAAGAATGGAAAGGACATTTAAGCTCAAACATGTATATGTATATTATGCCAATTGACAGAATATATACATCATTTTTGACCTGGAAATGTGTGGCTAAGGTAACAGCAAATTTTAAAAGCGTTGAGAAAAAGGAATGGAGACGAGTGTTTCTAATGTCAAGTCATTCTCAGCTGACTCTTTGTACTTTGCTTTCAACTGTGTCTGAGTCATCCGCTGAGCTGCGCTTCTTAGACGACATAAGGGACAATGACACTTCCTGTTTATCCTCTAAAACCTTAGATGTAGTCAAGCCAGCGTTTGGCAAATCTAAGTCCAAGCCGGGGCTCTCCAAACAGGGCATTGTGTCGGTTGGCACTAGTTCGAGCTCTGTGGGTCTTAGTGCCTCATGCTGCTCAGTTTGTAATTGTACATCCATATCCTCCAGTCCTGTTAAAGTGCCACTGATAGCTTCAGTTTGTGGCTCTTCTAAAACCACATTGAGCTGCAGTGCACCCTTGTGGTCATTGATTGGCATGTTATCTGCTCCTGACAGGATCTCTCTCCTGAGTGATGCCAACTGGGCCTGCAGGAGCTCTTTGTGCTGCGCTTCAAGGTTTTCCATCTAACAAAAAAAGTAAGAGAGTTTATCCCAGGAGAAATATCAATTTGAATTAGCCCAAGCCAATACATTCTGAACACTTACAAGCTTGGCCACCTTCTGCTGGCTGTGATCTGGACATTGATATGCTTGAAGTTCCTCAAACATCTTAACATTAGATTGAACCAGACTTTCAATCTAAAAGTAAAATAAAAGAAATGCAAGAAGACTACTTAGAAAAAAAACCATAGAATATAACTTTAATGAGAGTTAAAAATGAAATTTTACCAAAAAAAAGGCTAAAAATAAACTTTTTGCAGGTATACCTGTTCTTTGAGCCGTTTAATCTTTAGCTTGTAGTGTCTTCTCCATATTCTCTTTCTCCTGACGGAGTGTGTCGATCTGCTGGTGGAGCTCCAGGAGTCGTTTCTGTAGCAGGGTCTGTTCCAAACCTTCTGCGTCCTGAAAATTCAGTGACAAAGCTTTTAGACTACTCCAACTTTTAAACAACTTTTTTTTAAACAAAGCTTCAAAAATGTTTAGCTGCATCAATAATGATAGATAAATGGACAAATCGAATTACCATTTTCTATTAGAAGTTTTTTTCACAGAGCATTCATCATTAAATACCATAAAACAGTAATGTGTTCTGTGATTCTTATCAATAACCTGTTCAGTAATGATACCAGTAGCCATGTCATAGATCACACTGTTTCCCTGTCCATCAGGGTCCATAAGAACAAGAGTCTGTGTCCCATCAGATGAATTCTGGGAAGACCCCACCTCCTCCTCAGCACCCAGTGGGATCCCATTTCTCTCACCGTCTTCCTTCAAACACAAAGGAAAGGTCGACAACAATATTTCAAATCAAACACTAAGAGGTTTAGTAGTAAATCACACTTGTTTAAAAGGGGCCTACTATGCTTTTAAACTAAAAAAAAAAATTGTTTGTATAATGTTGCTGTTTGAGCCTGGAAAAGGTCTGCAAAGTAAAAAAACAAAAAGCAAAAACGCACTCCAAATTGACTTTTTCCTCTATATCAAAAATCAAATATATTCAAATAATTCCCGGCCCACCCAAGGCACGCACAAAAAAAGGGGCGAGGCCTGGTTGAGTTGCGTTAGTAGTCTGCTGAAAATCACGGTTATTATGTAAAGACGTGACACTCCCAAACACGATTGAAGAGGTTGACCAATCACAACACACCAATCAGAACATATTGTGCTTTTCGGAAGGAGGGGCATCATAGAGACATCAAGTGGGAAGAGAGGTGTGTAAAATATGTGAAAAAATATGAACACATTTTTTTACTTTCAAGCATGAAAACCTGTTCTAGTAGACCCCAAAACCAAAATGAAGACTTTGAAAAGAGCATAATAGGTTCCATTTAATGAAATGCCCAAAATAATCCTTGGACAGTCTACCTTTGGCTCCACAGTCAATAGGGTTTCAGTGCCACTGGTCAGGATGGGCTGAGTTAATATGGATCCAATGCTTGTGCCATCTCCACCTGGTCCAAGACTCACTGCAAGCCCTTCATATGCTTTACCATGAGCCTCTGAGCTCTCCCCATAATACTGTCGGCAGTTCACATTCTGGAAGAGGAATCATGCAAACATTTTTGGGTTACAAAAAAAAACAGAGTGATCCAATGCGAAAAAAGGATGATTGCTATAACATATAAAAAAAAAATCTAATTTGACAGAAAAAAATAGGCAAATCAACACCACAACCATTAGCCTATGTTGATCAAAAACATAAAAAACATCTTTGTAGTTATCGTTCTTGGTGTGAATGGACCTTTAGCCCGATGTCATCCACCTTTACCTGAGTGACTTGGATCTGGAATGTGGTGTGGGGATTTCGGAAGTGTGTTTTGTAGTGTTTGATGGCCTCGTCCCGCCTGTTGAACCCATTTCTACAGCGGTAACAGTGCCAATGAGCACCTTTAAACCTCTTTTCTCCTTTAATAGTTCCCACAATCTCACAATGGATACAGCAGCGCAGCACCTTCAAGCCTGTCCATAAAAAATAAGTGTAAGACGAGAGAGACTGATTTCAAAGAGCATCAGTCATAAAAGCTACATTTTGAGTCTATAGATTCCATGTTTTTCACCTGCAAAGTCAATGCCTTTGTCCACGTGTTTGATGCGGAAGTGAGCTCGCAGGATGATGGGATCTTGGTAAGCCTCGGCCACAGAACAGAGGGGGCAGTGCATGTGCACTCCTTTCTCCTGCCCTAAACACTTCTCATCCTGACACAGCACAGGTGCGTATGCGTGTTCTGTTCCTCTGACACGAACCGAGGGATGGGCCTAGAAAAACAATTGCAGACAGCCCTGTGAATGCAACTCTAAAAGAGACATTGTATTGAATAAGTAGCCTTATTACTGTGCTGACAGCGGTTTAGGGCTGGCATACTTTTTTAATTTGTTCTAACTGGGAGAAATTTGTAAATGGAGGTCCCTGTACAATAAAGGTTTATTTCACCCAAAAATTTAATTCTGTCATAATTCACTCACCCTCGTGTCGATCCATACCCATAAGACTTTAGTTCATCTTCGCAACACAAATTAAGATGTTTTTATAAAAAGAAATCTGTCCATGCAACTACCCTTTTGACACGTCAAAAAGTTTAAAGACACGGTCGATTTACAGATTTAATTTAGGCTTTTATTCACATATAAACATTGATCAGCAAACATAAACAGAAGCTCAACTGAACCAGCTTGACGCACAAGAACAAACCTCATTGGTTCTCGCATGTCAAGCGAACATGCTTGAGATTCCATTTATCATAACATTGCAAGTTGATGAATGTTATATGTGAAAAAAATCCTGATTGTTATCAAATTAATAATTAATTAAATTAAAATGAGGCATCAGATAAATAAACTGACATGCAGAAAATGATCCAGTACATCCAGGCACTAAAGGGTTTAAATTGTTACTTTACATTATAGTATTATCACCAATACTGTTTATTATTATTATATAGACTGTATGTTATGCTTCTCAAGTTCACTTTGGCGATGTCTAAACGTCTGTATTTTATATCCTAGAAGGCATTTTGTGAACAGCTGAAGATTTACAGCAGGAGCACCAAATCTGACAACACATCATTAGAGCTTACTGAAATCAGTTACCTCCTGTTAATGCACACATAAAAACTTCCACAAACTGATTATTTCGTTTAATCTGAATTAACATACAAAATGTATCTACTGGTTATTTAAGTGAATTGCAGATATGTCACATATTGTTTTAATAAGCATTTCTTTAAGAGCCCCTCCCTTGTGGCAATCTTAAGCATTGCCGCCGAAAACCAATGAAACTCAGGCGGCAAGTTTGTCAACAATATGAGAAATTATTACAACCACGATCTAAGGTACTCCAAAAAAAACTCGTGTTTGCAAAATGCTATTATTAATGTACATGTTGTAGATGTAATACATATGATTAAATTGGCCTAATGCATTACTAACCGTTTATATATATTTTTCATAAGGCCTGCAACTATTAGTTGAGTAAAATAATGGGTAACGTTAGTTATAAAACGATAACGTTACCAGGTTGATAATGCAAATCTTGACTACTGTACTGAATCACAATCGTCCAGAAAAGTTAAAAGCTGCACGCATATTTTGCACACTTAATCAAGCTAACAACTTTAGCAAGCTAACACACAAACCACAGAATTTTACGTTTAAACTTTCACTCACCACAAAAGTGGACATGCCTTTGATATAGAAAACAAATCCGCTTCAAATTCAGCTGTCCGCCCGGCGTTTGTCGTAGTCTTTAGCCTATGAAACATCCCATTTCAGAGCGCTTGTGTGTGGTTCGTCATCTGCGTGTACACACATTCACCTGCGAGTTTCTAGGCACATAGCATCGATGAACAAAATGACGACATGTCATTATTAGAACTCACCGTAAAGTATTTTCATTGGCCACCATCAGCTTGGGTGGAATTTTAAACCAATCAGCACCGTAAACGATGAGTAAGGGATGTCGGTGCCACCACAACGAAGGCTGCACGTACACTGGTATAAGATGAAAAATCCATATTGAATATCTACAAATATTGAATGCATCCAGGCGCGTTAATGATCTTATCTAAATTATTGCACTCCTGTACTTATTATAAAATTCACAATTCATTCATTTATCTCAACGAATTCTTAGCTATGGAGGTTTTTTAAAAATTTAGCTGAGACAAATGTTTTCCTAAAGTGGCAATATCACATTTTGTATGTGTTAAAAATGATATTTAATTTCATAAATGGTCTTCTACAAGGCTATGATAGCAATCTACACCAGTAAGCACCACAAGGGGATGTAGCTCAGTGGTAGAGCGCATGCTTTGCATGTATGAGGCCCCGGGTTCAATCCCCGGCATCTCCACTTTTCCTCAGGACTACAGTACAGTAGGCTACTCTACAGTTCAACAACTTTACAATAAAATATCCTTAAATTGAAAAATGTAACGTAAAAGACATCATAGTAGTCAACATGTAAGCTGGTAAATTTATTGAGTTTTTATTTGCAATTTCTTTGCTAACCACAAGAGGTCTGACTCGAACATTGGTTACATGTCAATCAATTGGCATTCAGATGTTTTGGATGAGTAGATGAACAAGACATAAAACTAATCAGCTGCCACAGAGTAATCAAAACATGATTTGTATAATTGTGACCCAAAGTTTGTTTCTTCTTTTGTCTTGTTTACTCCAATCGTCATCTGGCATCTGTCAGCAAAGGCTACAAATGAAATTAAAAAAAGAAAAATAATTCAACCTTCGCCTCTCTGTTCAGCACTTAAGGTTTTAATGTCATAAATGTACATTTTTACACACACACACAAAAAAAATTAGACAACGAATATACACTACCGTGCAAATGTTTCTATTTTAAAACATAATCATGCTGTAATGGCAAAGCTGCAAGTATTCAGAGTCCCATGATCCTTCAGAAATCTTTCTAATATGCTGATTTGGTGCTGAAGTGCTAAAAATGCATTGATTCATATTTTGTGGAAACCATACCTTTTTCATGATTCTTTGATAAAAGAAAAATGAAAAGAAAAGCATTTATTTGAAATATTCTTTTGTGACATCATAAATGTCTTTACCGAGACTTTTGATCAATGCATTCTTGCTGAATAAATGTAAAAATTTCTTTCAAAACAAAAAAATATTCTTACTAAAAACGTTTAAACGGGAGTGTCTATTCTTATATTCTTACTAAAAACGTTTAAACGGGAGTGTCTATTCATATAATTCAATTTTGGCATCTTAAAGTGAATGTCATCATACTCACCCTGTCAGTTTCATTCTCAAACTCTGGATTCTTCCATTTCGGATTGGAAAGTATTTTCAGCACCACCAATCCAAAGATAACAACTAAAACACCTAATGAGTTTGCAAAGAGCTTCAGCAGGCAGCGCCGTATATAGTTCTGTATTGCTCCCATTTCTCCCGTTTCTGCAGAGACATAATTGGTTGGGAATATTGAAACAGACACAAACAACTCAGCCGTCAACAAAACACACAATGAATGAAAATGAAAATCATTAGATGGGGGGTTTCACCATAATAAGCTTCTTACATTAGTTCAAAGAGAAAAGTTATTATGTATCTGAATAAGATAAATTGCAGCCATTTCTTGTAGCTACATGGGTGTGATTGTAGGATTGTCACTCACAGCGTCAGTAGCAGTTTCTCATTGATCCCAGACAGGCTGCTGATGAGACTCAGGATGAAGATGGCCGTGCCCATCCAGATGTGGAGAGGTTTCAGGTGGGCTCTAATAGCCAAAGGGGTCCAGGGCAACAAGAAAGCGCAAAAACCCACAAACCACTATTCAATCAGAGGAGAAAGGCAGAGGAGACGATGTCAAGCATCATTCCATTGACATTTGATGGAGCAGAACGTACTTATGGAGCTTTACCAAGCAGTGAAAATACTGTGACAAGTCAGTCATCAGGCTATGTGGTATACCTGCAAAGTGAATAGAGCCACTGTGGAGATCCCAGTCCAGCTGTGTAGTGAATACAGATGAGGGATGTTGTTGGCACTGTGAAAATCAAAGGCAGCACACAAGCCTAGCACAGCCAACACCACTGCCATGAACAACAGCCCTGCATGGGCCAACTTACACCACCACCTGCTCCAGGTGAGAGGAACACGGTACAGGACTATGGCTAAGAGAGAGACAGACACAGAGAAAAGAGAAAACTGTATCTGAATGGTATTCACAGTAAGTGTTTTGGACATGGTATGAACATGGTGGTACCATGTCTTTTACGCACGAGGGTTACCATGCGTAACCGAGACGTTTTTTACTTTTATAATTGTTGACCTTTCTCTACGGTGGCCATACGTCCGGATCTTGGCCGGACAGTCCGGATTTTAAGCCCCCTGTCCGGCGTCCGGCGCAGCCTCAAGCCGGACACTCATTTGTCCTCCTTTTTGGAGTTGCGCTGAATTTTTGAAAAAAATTAACTTTTTTTTGTTTGTTTTAAATTAACTTAAAATCCCGCATAATGATAGCGGCTCTCTGATGCCCGTAAATTAGTTCAAATCTCTTGGAATCTACAGCCGCGCATGCGAGACAGAACATACTGTATTTGCTCCAAACCGTGCAGCGCGCGGCAGAGAGCTAGAGTTGCGTGCCCTCAGCACCAACCCAACACATACCAACACCACCCCCCCCCCCCCCCCCCCCCCCCCACGGAATCAAAATATAGGTGTCCTCCTTTTTGGTGTTATGGAAATGGCCACCCTACCTTTCTCCCATGTGAGTTTCAAAACAAAATGTCACTGCTAAAACTAAGAATAAAATGGTTATTGAATTTCCTCCCTCATCTCCACATATGCTTCACAAACAAACAGCTTTGCTCACTCACTATTCATATAGCAAATTAACAACGTCATAGGCAGCTTGAAAGACTGTCCATTAGAGACGAGCACAGCTGTTTGTGTTTTAATTAAATCCTTGTTATATCATTACACATTTACCTAACATTTTGTCGTTAAATGTGGTGGAAAGTATTACTCACACACTTAAAGGGGGGGGGGGGGTGAAATACTCAGTTTCACTCAATCTCATGTTAATCTTGAGTACCTATAGAGTAGTATTGCATCCTTCATATCTCCAAAAAGTCTTTAGTTTTATTATATTTATAAAAGAAAGATAGGCTGTACCGAGTCTTTCCGGAAAAACCCGAGCGGGTGGAGGCGTGCCGTGTGGGCGGGAGCGCGCGAAGCTTTTGCGTGTGTTGTAAACAGACAGACTCGTGGTTTATGAGGACATGATTTAGTTTTACAATAAAACTGACACCTACAGTGGCCAGCTAAACAACTGTATTTAAACACACAAACACACACCATACATCGCATGCTTCATCGATACATTAACTGTACGTGATCGTGTTGTTTACTTGCTGTGCTTAGCTTACACGCCGATAGTTAACAACACACAGACATTTGAAGCAGTTTTACTCACCGCCTGCGGTTCCGTGAACCTTTATCGTTGGGACTGCTCCATCTTTAAGTATTAGGCGATCTGCAAATCGTCAAACTGTGCCTTGTTTATAAAACTATTAGCAGCTGCCGCCGAAATGAAGGGAACAAATAAGAACACTTGCGCAACTCCGCTGCTGCTCTGGAAAAACAAAATCCATCCACAGGTCCCTTAAAGTGTAAATTGCAGGTAAAAATTTTCACGAAGATAATGCAATGTGCTTACTAAATATAAAGATAAGAACCACCCACCATTGTTTTTTTTTTTTATTTTTTATACCAAATGCTGAATATAATGAAAAGTTGGTTCGTTTTACAGTGCTTTTAACCACGCCCCCTCCTTCCACTAGGCTGGGCGTGATGTCATAACAGGGACTCCAAGCTTTTACGGTCTATGCAACAAGCCTAGAGTTACGTTATATTGGAGTCCTAGCTAGCGAAAATGGTTAACTATTGTGCTTGTGGGGATGTACGAATACATCAAAAACGGGGGAGAGGCTCCACAAGTTCCCCAAGGACAAACGGCTGATTCGTGCCTGTAAGTGTTCGCATAACTTACCCGAGGTAGAGCTTAGATCGGCCCAAAACATCAAGCAAGACCCTAACGTTAGCCGAGCCCGCTGTGTCCGAGTCCGGCCCGACACATAAACTGTAATTATGAGCCCAAGCCCGGTTTAAACCCGGCTATTTTTGAATATGTGTGTCGTTATAACTGACGTGCTCAACTACTTTCTTATATTACTTTCTCCCGACCGCAACATTCATGTTTTGTCCCGCTCCCGCCCGCAAAAATACTTTTTTTCTGTACCTCCAAATACTTTCAAGTTAGCCTACGTGTTAGCCCACCATACAAATCAGCATACGTGCTCCTGATCAATTGTTTGTTGCATTAACACACAAACCACTCTTATAACATAAAAGCAAGCGGGCTACTGCATGCATGGTTTGGCATGACTGCGCGCAAAGTGCGATCCCATAATAATTCCTAAAGCTGACATCAGTTCACAGAGATCTCGCACATCTCTGTTATTATCAATGAAGCTTCCATAATATATAACGTTACACTATGTTTGTTATAATTAGAGGATTTGCCAGCATACAGAATTCAGCACTGAACAAAAAGTCTGTTTTGAGCGGTGAGGGGAATCTATCGTAAATGCTTCTGATTGGCCATTATTGCGTTCAAGAAATCAACACATATGTCTTTGATTGGCTACATCGCTCCTCGCTGCTGACATGTTAGAAATAGAAACTCTGCCTGTAAACCGTTTCTATTTTGTTTTAGATGTTCTTATTGATTTTCTGCAACAGATGAATAAAAATGTATTAGTTTTTACGTTTTATTCAGATATTTCTAGTTTGCGGGAGTCCCGCAAATCGTTTTATTCTCCCTCAAACAGCACACACAGAGTGAGTGCATTACTGCCCGCAGCTCCCTGTTATGACATCATCACCCAGTTACGGTAAAAAACACGCTACCTTTGAAGAAACCCCAATAAATGCTATTTTAACGCATTTTAAGACAGAAATTTTTAAATATATCCATATTGTGCACTTTAATGTACACATTAATCGTTTGTGGTGGTTAACCTGCAATTTACACTTTAACTCTGGGTTCTTTGGAAATTTGTGCAGTGTTGTTTTGCCCTGGCAACCAAAAACACTTTTTGGTGCCATTTTTTTGATTGCAGCGCAGCCGAGTCCAGCGCTCTGATGGACGCTCTCGTACGCTCTAGGCTACAGCTGCGCGCGCCCTTCCGGGAGAAGTGCCTTAAGACCCGTATAAGGAAATTCCGCCCACTCTGACGTCACATAGTCCCGTATTCGAAAAAAACTTTCCGAAACTTGTGACAAACCGGAAGGAGTATTTTTGGAACAGAAATACTCCATCAAACTTACAACTTCATTTTTGAAACTTTGTCCATGTTTACCATGGTAATCCAACTCTTTAACAGTGTAAAAAACTCACTATGCATGAAACAGCATTTCACCCCCCCTTTAATGCACTTCTTCAGCACTGATTTTGTCAGACGCGTGTGACAGATCATTTCGTGTTCCACAACAAAGAAAGTCATACAAGTTTGGAATGACATTGTAAATTAAATTATGACAGAATTATCCTTTTTCTGTGAACTATCTCTTTAAGCCAAATCTCGAGTTGGTCTGCCATTTTGGAAAAACAATTGCGTAAATCATTAGTGAATTTTTCTTATGGGACTATCTGTGGAGCAAGACCATTAACCATAAAAGGAAAGAGAAGATGTCTGCTGTTAAAACAAGACAGCAATAGAAAAAGTGTTTACACGTGAGACAGAAAGAGAGCGGTTTCTTCTCACCATTTCCATATAACACCACAAGACTCGTCACCATGAGGACCGGGTGCCAGTTAAACTGCAGAAATGAACCATCCCAAGCAAACCCTCCTCTCCAGGTTCCACTCCACAGAAACACGATTATCACACACAAAAACCCGAGCCATACACTCAGCAGATAGAAAGACACAGGCAAACGCATCTGTGTGTAAAGCAGAAAGAAACATTGGACTGATTGGATAAAACAATGATTTCAAAGCAAAACATATACATTTAATTCTTTATTAAAAGTTATCATCTTCAATAGAATCTTAATTTTTCCTTAACAGAAATGTCGGTAACACTATTTTACAGTATTTTTGTTACATGTTATGTAGAAATTACTATAAATTTTGCTTAATTATATGGAACTAACCTTAAACCTAACCCTAAATCTAATCATAACCATATAGTACGTACATGTATGATTATTGTTACTCAGTACTTAAATATATAATAAATAATTACACTGTAACAGACATAAATATGTAACTGGAATGTCTGACAAAGCTGTTAAGTGACATAAAAGTTTAGCTTATACTTTAATTCTGTAACTACAAAAGATCCAGCATAGAATGTCTTGAAATGTTAGCTTATAGTCACATAAATTAAATTTCCTATAGTCTTACCTTGTTTTTATGTTCCAGACATTCAATGGACATAATTATTTTCTCCTCTGTTTTTCTCTGCGACTGTCTTTTATGTGTCCAACCCCAGAATTCTGAGAGATGTTTTGCAAGTCATGGTCGTGCTGTTAACTCATTCTCCTTGAAAGCTAAAAAAAGTTTGAACAGTTCTGCTTGTGTCATGTCTACATAACTATAATGGAGCCTCAATGGGTGCCAAACCTTTGTGATATTATTATTTGAGAGGGGATTTATATATATATATATGCTAGTAAATGGCAAATACCACCACTGAAGTTCTAAACACAGAGCACATTGCAAATTTCCTTTTTTGCTGTGTCATTTAGACGTGAAAGCACCACAAAGGCGTTAGTGTCACTCTGTGATGAAGCGTGTCTTCAGAATTTTTGTCACATAGATGTTCTTTCACACAAGCTCGTGAGAGCAGATAGAATGCAAATATGATATGATATGATTATCTCACTCAACCTTTATCTATAAATGGCACGTATTCTCTACGCTAGGCAAGGGACTTGAACTAAATTACTGACATTGTCCAGGAAATTACCTAACGAATTCATAAAGAGATAATTGCATTATAATAAAAGTTCTTGTCTTAAGTAACAATGTCTTATGTGGCCTTTATCAGGAAATCAACCCATGTAAGGGAATGACAGGGTGCTTGCTTCATTCAAATACCACTGGCTATTTATTCACTTATCAAATTAAAGAAATTGCCATCTTCTCAGACCAAAAAACCGAGTCTGCCAAAAGTCACATGGTGTGCTTTCATGGTAATGAAATACAGTATACTTTCAAAACAAAAGATGTACAAAGATCTACATTGTTCAGATATATTTATTTAATCATTCTGAAAAGGAACCATTTCAGATGCATTATCAGATATATAAAATTAAATGGCAGAATATACTGGAGGCATTGATAAACATACATAGTATGTCTAACTGATCATATATCATATATTAAAATGGATGTTCCGGAAGGTAAAGGCAAACAGAGACAGACATGCTTAATACAGACTTCCTTATTGTCCTCATCCTCAATAAACAGTGAAATATACTGGTTCTCTTCCCAAGGAAGCTCACCGTTTTCAGAAACTAGGATACGGTAGTTTGGGATGTCGGCCCGAAAGCAGAACTTCTTCATTGGAGTATGTGGCAGCACAGTGTCCATCAAAACTTGGTCGGTGTATTTTGTAATGAAGGCTTCAACATCCAGCTTATCTTTGCTTAGAAAGGCTCGCACATTCCTGCTGCTTTTGTTTAACACGTTTGTTTTAGCGATTTCGTTGCCCATCGTCTTCAGTGGCAATGTCTTCAATTATGCCTGATGATAGTAGAATACAAATATGTGCAAAAATAAAATATAACAGCATCAGCAGTACAGTGTAAATAAATACAGTCAACCAGGGTTTCAGAACTGAACTGATAAGGCCTTTTAAATTCCAATTCAATTCCTGAATATGAGGTGGCAAATAGTAAGATTTTGATTCAAATTTGAATGTAAGGAATTAGAAATAACTGAAATTCAAAGAAATGCATATAACTGATCAACTACAAAAGCAAAGTTTGTCAAATGTCAATTTAACAAAGTCTTTTTTTATTTATTTTTTTACAGGTTTAGGTCTAACAGTCAGAAAGATAAATAGACAGGATGGATGAATGGCTGGAACTTATTCAAATTCCAACTCATTCTTAAATTATTCATTTTGCACAAATCTAGCATCACAGAATTTGCTGTAAACATTTGAAAATTTGAGTTATTAAAATCCGAAACAATAACTATTTCATTTTAGTTTTTGTGACCCCTCATTAGTGAAATAATGTCTTCATAATCATGAAAAAAAGAATGAAAGAATACGTGTTTTAGATGATCATTTAGAAGTTGAGCTTTAAAAACATGATATAGCAATTATATAAGACCTAAAAGTCCCTGCTGACGTAGCTGTGGCTATGGACTTTACATTACGCAACCATCACGGTAAGGATCAAAAACAAGTATGTCATAGGAAGGACCCCACATAACCACTGCTGAGGGTCTGACCTCCATCTGTGAGATGGATTGGCTTCTATTCTTTGACATCTTCCTGGCTATAACTGAAGTCTATGCTTTGATTATTTCCATCGGTTTCTCTTTGTTATTTGTCCTCACACTACCACCTTTCCTCTCTGTTATAAGTGATATTTGACTTTGATCGCGAAGGAAAGGGTACCTTTCAAATGAAAGTGTGTTATTTCTTTTGTGTTGTCGTCAATATCTCGCTGATCGAATACAGTGTTCATAGGGTCATTATCAAAAGCTGTGGTCCTGAATCAAATTTTAATCAAACATAATTTTGTTTAGTTCAAGGTCACTAACAATTCAAATGTTTATATTTTTAAATTAGCACAAGTGTGAAGAAAACAAAAAAAAATTAAATGAAAAATTAATCATTCCTACCTCCACGGGTACAAAGTTTCAGGTGTGCTTTCTTTGCTGGGTTCAGGTTAGATATCAAGTGTGCCAGAGCCCTGGGAGACTTTAAACACAGACCATCTGCACACTTTCATAATGACATGCAAATGTCAATGCACACTTCATTCTGTCACATGCTCAGAAAGACCTTTCATTTTGAAAGAAAAAAAACAACAGTCCCATTAGACTCCATTAGGATTCCATTGAAAGTGTATTACAGCACATTTTAGACATTTATCCTAAGTGACAAAGTTCATTAAAGGTATACATTTTTAAATAGAGTAAAGTTTATGCGTATTGGACATGCTGTCTGAGGTGAGGGCTCCGAGCGGAATTTGGCCCTAACCCTGAGTACTCCCCCCATTCCAGGTTGGGATAGAAATAGTTAGAAGTGCGGAGATGGGGTGGTAAAGGGATGCTGGAAAACTGTCATGGAACAGAGGTAAGTCTGCATACACCTCTTATCTCGTTAATTGAGTTGATTAACTGAATGTGCTCCTCCCATGTTAATTAGGTTAATTGTCTAAACGTGCTCCTCCCAGGAGCTCCTTGACGGGAGCAACTCACGGGCGGACGGGCCCCATCGGTTGATGAACGATACTCATCAACCGACGGGAGTTCAATACTCATGGCACCGTATGGGCAAGCCTCGCCAGTAGTTGGCTGGGGACTGTTGCACATGGCCGAGCTCCTGCGAGGAAGGAGGGGATAGCACTGCTGTGGCAGTGAAAGTGAGGTTAAACGGAGAAATAGAGCTTCTGTATAACACTATACGGCAGCGAAAGCCAGCTGGATGGAGCTCCTGTGGGAGTGGAGGAGATGACATTGTTGCAGCAGTGGAAGCAAGTTGGATGGAGAAATGGAGCTCCTGAGGGACCATAAGATATAACACTGCTATAACAGTGAAAGCAAGTTGGATGGAGAAATGGAGCTCCTCAGGGAACAAAAGATATAACACTGCTATAACAGTGAAAGCAAATTGGATGGAGAAATGGAGCTCCTGAGTAAGTGGAGGAGATGACACTGCTTGGGCAGTGAAAGCCAGTTCCTACGGGATAGGAGGCAACCAAGATCTATTCCTTCACGGGAAGAGGACGGCATTGCCTTAGTGCTCTACAAACCTTATTGTCCATTTCTCTGTGACAGGAATGATTGGGCCAGATTAAAGAAAGACGCAGAAGGAGACCGCAGATGCTTCGCCCGTGGTGGCGAGGGTAGGCCTCGGTGTCTCTGGGACACATTTGTTTGGGCTGACGCCCGCAAGATAATGCAGAGGAATCGCTCCTTAGGCCGAAGGATTGAGGCAAAGATTCCTCAAGGACAAAAGATTTTTCTTGTTGGGGACTTTTAGGGCAGTGCCAAATGCGCGAAAACTGTCATGGAGTTGATTAACTGAATGCTCCTCCCGTGTTAATAATTATCTGAACGTGCTCCTTCCTTGTTAATAAGACATCATGAATCTAACACATGACCTTGTCATTACTAGTAAAATGCTCTAGCTGAGACTGAGCATTACTATAGAGCTATAAATTATCATTAGTACACACATAAGAAACCATGTATATATATATATATGATTTCTGAAGGACAATGACTGGAGTAAGGGCTGCTGAATGTTCGGCTTTAACCACAACAACAAAAGCACTTTGCATAGTCAGGCTTCCAGTGTTAATGAGTTTTAAGAAGACTATCCTATGGCAGAACACAGTTAGTCATGTGTGGCACGAGTATCAAACAAAGATAAGAGCTTGTCGTAAAAGCTCAACTGCTTCCACACAGCTGTTGAGAAAGAGACACAATGAGGCTACAAAGGCTCCTCGGCTTCACTTCAATGTGCTTGTATGTTTGGGGTGCAATTTTTCAGCCGGATCAACACAATGAAAAGTGGAACCACTGTGAAGGACACTTTTACAAGGGATGGGCCCATCTTCGACTGCTTCTTAAAAAAGCTTCTGTGGACTTCTGTTGTAGATGCCATGAAGAAAAATGTATTTCCATTGCTATTTTTCCAACCTTAAGACATGTGCCATTTGTTTGGGCATATAAATTAGGCCATATAGGGTTCTCTGATTGGTCAGAACAGGATCTCTTGACGAATATCAAGACTTGGTATATATCACCATCGGTAAGGTCGTATTTTTATCCTCTGATAATGTCTTGAATAATAGAAGTTTCTTCGAAAATGATCTGCAGTTATGCATGCCAATTAACACATCAATAAGTTTAAAATCCTAAATTCACTTTCATGGCTTTAAAATTCCTTTTGTATTCCATTCACGCACGATTTGGCTGAATGTTTCTTTTTTGATTTTATTTTCTTTAGAACAAAGTGTTTTCTATTAACAATTTATAAAAATATCTGCCATTTGGCAGAAAAAAAATCACATAGTATTAAAAGGAATCCCATATGCATATATAAAGTTGTCAAAGAATTATATTACAAGAATTCAAAGCGATGAAAGTGAACAAAAAGAAACATTTAATCCTTGCTCACTGAATATTTTATTAATAATGAATTAATAATTTAATAATTAATACAGTCAAGAATTATTTAAGTACAATCTTTGTTAAACACAAAAAGAGCTTTAAATAAGACTTATAGTGACAGCAGAATGTCTCTATGGTTTTTTCATTCATACTTATTTTTTCTGCCATTGTTCCTTTTGCTTCTGACAGGTTATTGATGATCTTCTCAGAGGAAAGTTTTACTCACTCCCACCTCAAGTCACCTCAAGAACCTTCCCATCAACCACACATATTTTAAGTGGTGTGTTTGATCCCAATGCAAAATACATGCAAGTGGGGAACTGGCAGAACAGAGTCTATATTCACTGGATCACATACCACCACACAAACGCAAAAGGGGTTAGTTTTGAAGGAGCGGTTGTCCAAAACAGTCAGGAGAAATGTAAGTGGAAATGGATGATGGTGAAGCAACTGGTCGACATCCTTTCTGGAGTCTTTTTGGCCAAACCCATGCAAACCCTGTTCAATCATCATAACATGGTACCGTTAAACCTAAACAGCTTAGATGAAATTCCAGACAGCTTTTCTGAAGCTGAAAAGATAGAGGACTACCAAGACACCGTAATGCCATGTGTGACTACAACAACAATACAAGTCAAAGAAGCAGAACGTGACTTTACACAAAATCCCCTCTTTGCATCAGATATGATTACAGGCCTGTGCTCTTCGCTCATTCACCGTACTAGCACCGGTTTAAAGAGATGCTTTGAAAGGATGATGTTAGACAAAGTAAACTACGTCACCTCTTCACCGCTCTTGTCTTTCTCTGTCACTAGCAAACTACGTAATGCCAGGTCAGATTCCGAGACCCAGAGCCCTCTTCAACTAAATGAAATCATTAATCACAGAAAATATATCACACAAAAGCCACAAAACATTGTTGAACTCAGTGCTGAGGAGAATGATCATTTTTACTATTTCAATGGCAAGATTAAACGTACAATGAACCACTTTGGACCTGCAGTATAAAATAAATATTCCAGAGATAATGGATAAAAACACATCATATATCAGAGGCCAAAAATATGAAGGAAAATTATACCTAAATTAAACTTTGTTAATTCCGATGACTTTCTTGTGCTGGTCATATAGGCCTATGTATTTATTTACAGCAAATTATTCATTTGAATAGTCATAGGGGCCAATCATTTATATCATGTCTAATAACATCAAAAATCATGTTCTTAATATTTTTTATTTTTCTTAACCTTGTTTATAAATCAGTGTGTATTGTCTTGTAAATAAATAAGTACACTGTATATATTTAAGCATCCTTAAAAAACAATAAATTTACACTGTGTAAGATTTTCCTACCTTGAAATCATTTTTTTCCCAATCACAAATAGTTTTTCTTATTTGAAGGATAAGTGTAAAATGTAATAAAATTGAAATGTAATAAAATTTGGTGAGTTATTTGTGCTTTAGTAAGGTTTATGCTTTAAAAAGATACATCTGCCAATGGAGAGAAAAAAAAGAAACAATAGATATCCCTTTTACTTGTTTTGATTTATAGATTGATTTATATGGACAAAAGTACCATTACCAACATGGACTGTAATGACATCTAAATACATAGACATTAATATGGAGTTGCTATAACAGCTTCCACTCTTTTGGAAAGGCTTTCCACAAGATTTTAAAGAGATTCTAAGGGATTTTTTGGTCATCTCTGTTCCAGTTCTTCCCAAAGGTGATCAATGGGGTTGAGGTCAGGGATTTGCCAGACTGCCAGCACTCCCACTTTTTCACAGCTTCACACGCTCTTTTTTTGAGTCTTTTTCAAAGCTGAGGTGTGAACAACCAGGCTAAAACAGGGAGGTTTCATGACACATTCATATATGAAAGGTCTTCACACATGACAGCCAGTGTTTCAGCTGTGTATGTCTATGAAATTTCATAGCTTCCTGTATATGTCCGTGTACGCCAAGTATCCTGGTATTTCTGGAAATTCGCTTTTTGTGTAACTGGCTCAGGTATTTTCCACACACATCCTGAAATTACACGGCAGTTTACCATGGCCAGATATTGGATATTACCAGGTTTGACCCTTTTCATGCAGTGTGTACTGTACAGCTGAACATCGTGTAACACCGGTAACACAGACTTCCGAAGCAATCTAAGCTGTATTTGCCATTTCATGTTGACTTTAACATTTAAGAAGGATTGATGGTCATTTTCCCGGCATTGGTTACGCTGAGAATGATGCTCTTTATAACATTACAATTTACAAAGTGAATTTGTTAGGATTAATTTTGTCATGTGTGTCTCAGTAATTGTGCCTGGTTTTAGTTATTTGCTTAGTTTGCATGGCCTATAATAAATGTCCACATTAATTAAAATAAGCTGGGACTGTAATTCCTTTAAAGGGTGAGGAAGGTGATGGTACGGGTAACATTATAGTCACCAGTTGCAGCTGCTGCGAACATCTTGTGTCTTATCATATGTACATAGTAAAAGTCAGAGACTCAAATTAAATAGTGATAAGAAAATGATGTGACCGTCCTTTCTAACAGTTTGAAGCAGTAAATGAAATGTTGCTGGAGCCTATGGAGTGATGAATTTACGGTGGTTGCCTTTGTCTCTGCTTATTGTAGTTCTGTCTTTACAACTGCAGAAAACATTTAAGACTTCTGTTAGTACTCCATGTCAAGAAATACTGTGCCAGGATTGGGTTCAACTTCAGTCTGCTCTTAAAAAACATGGTTACATGTGCAGATGCTTTATAGTGAAGTGTGTCTACATTGCAGAAGTGCGCAGGATCAATCATATGCCATGTACTTGGGTTTACAGAGGACATCATAAAGAGAATATAAAGACTGCAGTTTTACCACCAAAGGTAATGATGTTTTACAATATTTCATAATTAAAAAAATGGTTTTGATATGATGTATGCTATATTATTCTAAACATACTGATAAACCCAGATACTTACAAGCCATCTATTAACATGAGATTGAAATTCATTTTTGTTATGCAGTTACATAAGGTTTTCTCAATGCTGCACTAATACCATTGAGCAAAAAAACAATATTTTCAAATTTTCCTGACAGATTATTAGGAGCTATCTAAGAGGGAAGATACATTCATCAAAGCAAGGCATCACTTCAAAAAATTGTCTTATAATTGGTGTATTCCATGTTAAAAGAAAAACCGTCACAAAACTGAACAAGCAATTGAAAGAAAATCGTATTTACTGGACTAGTGATAATCATTCAGTTCAAGCAACAGATGAATTTCCAGGGAACACTTTTGAAGACACCCCTGAAAAAAGTTTATGGAAACAGGTGTCAGATCTATCTAAGATGCTTAGGAATACTTTCCCATCTGCCACACGGTTGAGAATATTTTTTAATCAAAAGGCTTCAACCATCTGTCCCATACACCAGTCTACAAGATATTCACAACAGCACCAGGGAGCAGAAATCAAAATGAAAGAGTTAGTGGAAAGTGCTATGAAAATTGCATCCAATTCCAGTAATGATGCTGTCGTCCATATGGAAAAAATACTGCAGTTTTTAAGAATGGGACCTCTCAGAAAAGAATACATTTTCCAAGCGAAAGCAAAGGACAACACAGCTACATTATACGATAAGATGTTAGCGACAGATGGAATGCTAACAAATGCCGCAGTTCAAAACAGTATCATGGCATCAGTAAATGAATCAAAACACAGTAAACAAGATCCACTGAAAGCATTTAGGCGAAGAAGAAGCAAATGGAAACCAAGTGCAACGATTGTCTTAACAGATGATGAATATAAAGCAGGTGATAACAAGGTGAATTTGACCAAGTCACTCAGTCAAACTGTTACAAAACCACATAATGTAGATGATAAAACAACAGAATCAACAGAGAGTACAGAACATCTTGAAAAGAAAACAAGTGAATCAGAAAATTCCGCCACCTCCAGAAAATATGTAAATACTGTCACACAAGGAAGTGAGAAGAAAACATATTTGGGGAGCAAAGAAATCAGGCCAGCAGTGGGAGTAGTTCAGGAAACCACAAATGATGGTCAAATACACCAAAAAAGCTTTGGTGGAATTAGATTAACGACAGAAAGAACAACATCAGAAAAAGGACAACTTGACATTTTAATGACAAATGAACCCCGAACACATAAAACAGTAACATCAACCACCGCCAGAGGGGAAGAAAAAAAGACTGGAATGACAACAGATTTTCCTAAAACTGAATGCACAACAGAAATCGAGTTACATACACCAGAGGATAAAACATTGTTGGAGAGAACAGATACAAATAAAGATAAAAAAATACGGTCAGAATATAATGATTTTAGGTCAGAAGATCTTGCAACTAAAGGTACAACTTCAGAAGAATTAGTTAAACCAACCACATCCATAAACAATGCAGAACATTTAACAGAGACTGAACAAGACAGAAGAATGACAACACAGGATCTTGAAACTGACTGTACCACAGAAATCAACTTATCAGCACCAGAAGATAAAATACCTTTGGAGAAAACAGACACCACATATGAAGAAAGACAGTCAGAACTTGGTGAATTCATTTCAGACAATATTGAGTCAACAGTCAAAAATGAATCAGTGACTTCAACAACATCCAGAGAACATGAACATCCTAAAGTAGATACTGACCATGAAACAGGAATGCAAACAGAGCAACATGAAACAGAACGTACAACAGAAATTGAGTTACAAACACCACAAGATAATATTGAGTCAACAGTAAAAAATGAACCAGTGACTCCAACAACTTCCAGAGAACATGAACATACTGAAATAGTAATTGACCATGTATCAGAAATGAGAACAGAAATGCACTTATCAACATCAGAAGAAAAAACAGTTGTGGAGAGAACCGACACCACATACAAAGAAAGTCAGTCAGACATTGATGATTTAAGGTCAGAGAATCTTACAACTGAGGGTACAAATGAATTAGTGACACCAACCACATCCAGCAAATATGAAGAAGATTTTACAGTGACCAGACCAGAGACAATAATGACAACTGAGTCTCCCGAAACAGAAGGTACATCAGAAATTGAGTTACAAATACCAGAAGATAAAACACCTGTGGAGAGAACAGACACTACATATAAAGAAAGACAGTCAGAAGTGACTGATTTCATTTCAGAAAATATTGAGTCAAGAACAACTGAACCATTGACTACAACAACTTCAACAACAACTGCAACAACTAAAGTAGATACTGACCATGAAACAGAATGTATAACAGAAATCGACGTATCAACACCAGAAGACAAAACAGCTGTGGAGAGAACAGACACTACATATAAAGAAGGACAGACAACAACTGTTGATTTCATTTCAGACAATATTGAGTCAACATTCACAAAAGGACCAGTGACTCCAAGCACTTCCAGAAAACATGAATATACTGAAATAGTAACTGGCCATAAAACCGAAATGACAACAGAACATCATGAAACAGAATGTACAACAGAAATCGAGTTACAAACACCAGAAGACAAAACACCTGTGGAGAGAACAGATACAACACATGTAGAAAGACAGTCAGAACTTAGGGATTTAATTTCAGAAAATATTGAGTTAAGAACAAATGAACCAGTGACTCCAACAACTTCCAGAGAACATGAACATACTGAAATAGTAATTGACCATGAAACAGGAGTGACAACAAAAACCCACTTATCAACACCAGAAGAAAAAACAGCTGTGGAGAGAACCGACACCACATCTGAAGAAAGTCAGTCAGACATTGATGATTTAAGGTCAGAGAATCTTACAACTGAGGGTACAAATGAATTAGTGACACCAACCACATCCAGCAAATATGAAGAAGATTTTACAGTGACCAGACCAGAGACAATAATGACAACTGAGTCTCTCGAAACAGAACGCACATCAGAAATTGAGTTACAAACTCCAGAAGATAAAACAAATGTGGAGAGAACAGACACTACATATGAAGAAAGACAGTCAGAAGTGACTGATTTCATTTCAGAAAATATTGAGTCAAGAACAAATGAACCATTGACTACAACAACTTCAACAACAACTACAACAACTAAATTAGATACTGACCATGAAACAGAATGTACAACAGAAATCGACGTATCAACACCAGAAGACAAAACAGCTGTGGAGAGAACAGACACCACAAATGAAGAAAGACAGACAACAACTGTTGATTTCATTTCAGACAATATTGAGTCAACATTCACAAAAGGACCAGTGACTCCAAGCACTTCCAGAAAACATGAAAATACTGAAATAGTAACTGGCCATAAAACCGAAATGACAACAGAACATCATGAAACAGAATGTACAACAGAAATCGAGTTACAACCATCAGAAAATAAAACACCGTTGGTGAGAACAGATAACACATATGAAGAACGACAGACAGAAGCTGTTGATTTTATTTCAGACAATACTGTGACAACAGTCGCAAATGAACCATTGACACCAATCACTTCCACAAAAGATGCAGAAGATTTCACAGAGACTAGACCAGAAACAATAATGACAACTGAGTCTCTCGAAACAGAACGTACAACAGAAATCGAGTTACAAACACCAGAAGACAAAACACCTGTGGAGAGAACAGATACAACACATGTAGAAAGACAGTCAGAACTTAGGGATTTAATTTCAGAAAATATTGAGTTAAGAACAAATGAACCAGTGACTACGACAACTTCCAGAGAACATGAACATACTGAAATAGTAATTGACCATGAAACAGGAGTGACAATAGAAACCCACTTATCAACACCAGAAGAAAAAACAGCTGTGGAGAGAACCGACACCACACACAAAGAAAGTCAGTCAGACATTGATGATTTAAGGTCAGAGAATCTTACAACTGAGGGTACAAATGAACCAGTGACACCAACCACATCCAGCAAATATGAAGAAGGTTTTACAGTGACCAGACCAGAGACAATAATGACAACTGAGTCTCTCGAAACAGAACGTACAACAGAAATTGAGTTACAAACACAAGAAGATAATATTGAGTCAACAGTAAAAAATGAACCAGTGACTCCAACAACTTCCAGAGAACATGAACATACTGAAATAGTAATTGACCATGAAACAGGAGTGACAACAGAAACCCACTTATCAACACCAGAAGAAAAAACAGCTGTGGAGAGAACCGACACCACATACAAAGAAAGTCAGTCAGACATTGATGATTTAAGGTCAGAGAATCTTACAACTGAGGGTACAAATGAATTAGTGACACCAACCACATCCAGCAAATATGAAGAAGATTTTACAGTGACCAGACCAGAGACAATAATGACAACTGAGTCTCCCGAAACAGAACGTACATCAGAAATTGAGTTACAAACTCCAGAAGATAAAACACCTGTGGAGAGAACAGACACTACATATGAAGAAAGACAGTCAGAAGTGACTGATTTCATTTCAGAAAATATTGAGTCAAGAACAACTGAACCATTGACTACAACAACTTCAACAACAACTACAACAACTAAAGTAGATACTGACCATGAAACGGGAATGACAACAGAAATCGACGCATCAACACCAGAAGACAAAACCCTTGTGGAGAGAACAGACACTACATATAAAGAAAGACAGACAACAACTGTTGATTTCATTTCAGACAATATTGAGTCAACATTCACAAAAGGACCAGTGACTCCAAGCACTTCCAGAAAACATGAACATACTGAAATAGTAACTGGCCATAAAACCGAAATGACAACTGAGTCTCTCGAAACAGAATGTACAACAGAAAACGAGTTACAAACATCAGAAAATAAAACACCTGTGGAGAGAACAGATACAACACATGTAGAAAGACAGTCAGAACTTAGGGATTTAATTTCAGAAAATATTGAGTTAAGAACAAATGAACCAGTGACTACGACAACTTCCAGAGAACATGAACATACTGAAATAGTAATTGACCATGAAACAGGAGTGACAACAGAAATCCACTCATCAACACCAGAAGAAAAAACAGCTGTGGAGAGAACCGACACCACACAAAGAAAGTCAGTCAGACATTGATGATTTAAGGTCAGAGAATCTTACAACTGAGGGTACAAATGAATTAGTGACACCAACCACATCCAGCAAATATGAAGAAGATTTTACAGTGACCAGACCAGAGACAATAATGACAACTGAGTCTCTCGAAACAGAACGTACAACAGAAATTGAGTTACAAACACCAGAAGATAAAACACCTGTGGAGAGAACAGACACTACATATAAGAAAGACAGTCAGAAGTGACTGATTTCATTTCAGAAAATATTGAGTCAAGAACAAATGAACCATTGACTACAACAACTTCAACAACAACTACAACAACTAAAGTAGATACTGACCATGAAACTGAATGACAACAGAAATCGACGTATCGACACCAGAAGACAAAACAGCTGTGGAGAGAACAGACACTACACATAAAGAAAAACAGACAACAACTGTTGATTTCATTTCAGACAATATTGAGTCAACATTCACAAAAGGACCAGTGACTCCAAGCACTTCCAGAAAACATGAACATACTGAAATAGTAACTGGCCATAAAACCGGAATGACAACAGAACATCATGAAACAGAATGTACAACAGAAATCGAGTTACAAACATCAGAAAATAAAACACCGTTGGTGAGAACAGATAACACATATGAAGAAAGACAAACAGAAGCTGTTGATTTTATTTCAGATAATACTGTGACAACAATCGCAAATGAACCATTGACACCAATCACTTCCACAAAAGATGCAGAAGATTTCACAGAGACTAGACCAGAAACAATAATGACAACTGAGTCTCTCGAAACAGAACGTACAACAGAAATTGAGTTACAAACACCAGAAGACAAAACACCTGTGGAGAGAACAGATACAACACATGTAGAAAGACAGACAGAACTTAGGGATTTAATTTCAGAAAATATTGAGTTAAGAACAAATGAACCAGTGACTACGACAACTTCCAGAGAACATGAACATACTGAAATAGTAATTGACCATGAAACAGGAGTGACAATAGAAACCCACTTATCAACACCAGAAGAAAAAACAGTTGTGGAGAGAACCGACACCACATACAAAGAAAGTCAGTCAGACATTGATGATTTAAGGTCAGAGAATCTTACAACTGAGGGTACAAATGAATTAGTGACACCAACCACATCCAGCAAATATGAAGAAGTTTTACAGTGACCAGACCAGAGACAATAATGACAACTGAGTCTCTCGAAACAGAACGTACAACAGAAATTGAGTTACAAACACAAGAAGATAATATTGAGTCAACAGTAAAAAATGAACCAGTGACTACGACAACTTCCAGAGAACATGAACATACTGAAATATTAATTGACCATGAATCAGAAATGAGAACAGAAATGCACTCATCAACATCAGAAGAAAAAACAGTTGTGAGAGAGAACCGACACCACATACAAAGAAAGTCAGTCAGACATTGTTGATTTAAGGTCAGAGAATCTTACAACTGAGGGTACAAATGAATTAGTGACACCAACCACATCCAGCAAATATGAAGAAGATTTTACAGTGACCAGACCAGAGACAATAATGACAACTGAGTCTCCCGAAACAGAACGCACATCAGAAATTGAGTTACAAACTCCAGAAGATAAAACACCTGTGGAGAGAACAGACACTACATATGAAGAAAGACAGTCAGAAGTGACTGATTTCATTTCAGAAAATATTGAGTCAAGAACAACTGAACCATTGACTACAACAACTTCAACAACAACTACAACAACTAAAGTAGATACTGACCATGAAACGGGAATGACAACAGAGCAACATGAAACAGAACGTACAACAGAAATCGACGTATCAACATCAGAAGACAAAACCCTTGTGGAGAGAACAGACACCACAAATGAAGAAAGACAGACAACAACTGTTGATTTCATTTCAGACAATATTGAGTCAACATTCACAAAAGGACCAGTGACTCCAAGCACTTCCAGAAAACATGAATATACTGAAATAGTAACTGCCATAAAACCGAAATGACAACTGAGTCTCTCGAAACAGAATGTACAACAGAAAACGAGTTACAAACATCAGAAAATAAAACACCTGTGGAGAGAACAGATACAACACATGTAGAAAGACAGTCAGAACTTAGGGATTTAATTTCAGAAAATATTGAGTTAAGAACAAATGAACCAGTGACTACGACAACTTCCAGAGAACATGAACATACTGAAATAGTAATTGACCATGAACAGGAGTGACAACAGAAATCCACTCATCAACACCAGAAGAAAAAACAGCTGTGGAGAGAACCGACACCACACACAAAGAAAGTCAGTCAGACATTGATGATTTAAGGTCAGAGAATCTTACAACTGAGGGTACAAATGAATTAGTGACACCAACCACATCCAGCAAATATGGAGAAGATTTTACAGTGACCAGACCAGAGACAATAATGACAACTGAGTCTCCCGAAACAGAACGTACAACAGAAATTGAGTTACAAACACCAGAAGATAAAACACCTGTGGAGAGAACAGACACTACATATAAAGAAAGACAGTCAGAAGTGACTGATTTCATTTCAGAAAATATTGAGTCAAGAACAAATGAACCATTGACTACAACAACTTCAACAACAACTACAACAACTAAAGTAGATACTGACCATGAAACAGAATGTACAACAGAAATCGACGTATCAACACCAGAAGACAAAACAGCTGTGGAGAGAACAGACACTACATATAAAGAAAAACAGACAACAACTGTTGATTTCATTTCAGACAATATTGAGTCAACATTCACAAAAGGACCAGTGACTCCAAGCACTTCCAGAAAACATGAACATACTGAAATAGTAACTGGCCATAAAACCGGAATGACAACAGAACATCATGAAACAGAATGTACAACAGAAAACGAGTTACAAACATCAGAAAATAAAACACCGTTGGTGAGAACAGATAACACATATGAAGAAAGACAGACAGAAGCTGTTGATTTTATTTCAGATAATACTGTGACAACAGTCGCAAATGAACCATTGACACCAATCACTTCCACAAAAGATGCAGAAGATTTCACAGTGACCAGACCAGAGACAATAATGACAACTGAGTATCTCGAAACAGAACGTACAACAGAAATTGAGTTACAAACACCAGAAGATAAAACACCTGTGGAGAGAACAGACACTACAAATGAAGAAAGACAGTCAGAAGTGACTGATTTCATTTCAGAAAATATTGAGTCAAGAACAAATGAACCATTGACTACAATAACTTCAACAACAACTACAACAACTAAAGTAGATACTGACCATGAAACAGGAATGACAACAGAGCAACATGAAACAGAATGTACAACAGAAATCGACGTATCAACACCAGAAGACAAAACAGCTGTGGAGAGAACAGACACTACATATAAAGAAAGACAGACAACAACTGTTGATTTCATTTCAGACAATATTGAGTCAACATTCACAAAAGGACCAGTGACTCCAAGCACTTCCAGAAAACATGAACATACTGAAATAGTAACTGGCCATAAAACCGGAATGACAACAGAACATCATGAAACAGAATGTACAACAGAAATCGAGTTACAAACATCAGAAAATAAAACACCGTTGGTGAGAACAGATAACACACATGAAGAAAGACAGACAGAACCTGTTGATTTAAGATCAGAAGAACCAGTGACATCAACCCCTTATAGAGAAAATGAACAAACTGTCAAAGTGACTGAACATGAAATTACATCAGTGCTTCCTGATGCAGGAGGTGTGACAAACTCAATAGAAAAACCTGAAGAAATTCTGAAGAAACCATCAATGGAAAAGAAAGAAATGACAACAATGGCAGTGCCAGAAGTGGAAATTCAATCACCACCAAGCAAAGATCAAGATGGTTGCTTTGGACTAATTCATCACACCACCTCTGGGTTGAAAAGATGTCAGGAGAAGTTGAAAATAATTGATGATTTAAGTTCAAAAATGTTTGCGTCTGATGGTACAAAAGAATTAGTTACACCAACCACATTTAGAAAATATGCAGAAGATTTAATGGAGACTGATCAGGACAAAATAATGACAACAGAGGCTCTTGAAACTGACTGTACCACAGAAATCGACTTATCAACACCAGAAGACAAAACAGCTGTGGAGAGAACAGACACTACAAATGAAGAAAGACAGTCAGAATATAATTTAAGATCAGAAGATCTTGCAAAAAATGAACCAGTTACACCAACCCCTTCCAGAAAACATAAACATTTGACTGAACACGAGGTAGAAATGACAACAGAACTTCCTGAAACAGAATGTACAACAGAAATAGAGATACTGATACAAGAAGATAAAACATCAATAGAGAGAAAAAATGAACCAACCACATATAAAGAGACAGATCAAGATGGTTGCTTCGGACTAATTCACCGCACCAGTTCTGGGTTGAAAAGATGCCAGACGAAGTTGATAATAATTGATGACTTAAGTTCAAAAATGATTGCGTCTGATGGTACAAATGAATTAGTTACACCAACCCCATTTAGAAAATATGCAGAAGATTTAATGGAGACTGAACAGGACAAAAGAATGACAACAGAGGCTCTTGAAACTGAATGTACCACAGAAATCGAATTATTAAAATCAGAAGGAAAAACACCAGTGGAGAGAACAGACACCACATATAAAGAAAGACAGTCAGAATATGATGATTTAAGATCAGAAGATCTTGCAAAAAATGAACCAGTTACACCAACCCCTTCCAGAAAACATGAACATGTGACTGAACACGAGGTAGAAATTACAACAGAACTTCCTGAAACAGAATGTACAACAGAAATAGAGATACTGATACAAGAAGATAAAACATCAATAGAGAGAACAACCACATATAAAGAGACAGATCAAGATGGTTGCTTCGGACTAATTCACCGCACCAGTTCTGGGTTGAAAAGATGCCAGGAGAAGTTGATAATAATTGATGATTTAAGTTCAAAAATGTTTGCATCTGATGGTACAAATGAATCAGTTACACCAACCACATCCAATAAATATGCAGAAGAATTGATACATATGGAACAAGACAAAATAATGACAACAGAGGCTCTTGTAACAGAATGTACAACAGAAATTGACTTAACACCAGAAGACAAAACACTTGTGGAGAGAACAGACACCACATATGAAGAAACACAGACAGAAGCTGTTGATTTAATTTCAGACAATGTCTCAACGATCACAAATGAACCAGTGACACCAACCACATCCAGAAAAAATGCAGAAGATTTCACAGAGACCAGACCAGAGACAATAATGACAACTGAGTCTCCCGAAACAGAATGTACAACAGAAATTGAGATACAAACACCAGAAGATAAAACACCTGTGGAGAGAAAAGACACAGCATATGCAGAAAGACAGACAGAACCTGATTTTATTTCAGATAATACTGTGACAACAGTTGCAAATGAACCAGTGACTCCAACAACTTCCAGAGAACATGAACATACTGAAAAAGTAATTGACCATGAAACAGAATGTACAACAGAAATCGACTTGTTGACACCAGAAGATAAAACAGCTGTGGAGAGAACAGACACCACATATAAAGACAGACAGTCAGAATATAAGTTAAGATCAGAAGATCTTGCAAAAAATGAACCAGTTACACCAACCCCTTCCAGAAAACATGAACATGTGACTGAACACGAGGTGACAACAGAACTTCCTGAAACAGAATGTACAACAGAAATAGAGATACTGATACAAGAAGATAAAACATCAATAGAGAGAACAACCACATATAAAGAAACAGACCAAGATGGTTGCTTCGGACTAATTCACCGCACCAGATCTGGGTTGAAAAGATGCCAGGAGAAGATAATAAAAAATGTGTTTTATAATACACCACCAAGACCACAAGAGCCTTCAACTGTGAGATATAAACAAGAGCCTTCAACAAAGCCAACTTTCTTGTCGCAGAATGCACTACAACCATCACCCCTGAGAAAACACCAGGGTTCAAAACAAGTTACCCAAAGTAATATGGATAAAGTTAATCAAATTGAAGCTGAAAATAATCACTTCTACTACTTCAACGGCAAGTTAAAAAGAGTTGGAAATCATGCTTTGAGGCTTGAGTATAAAAACAGCACTTACAATACCATAGTAAAATCATAGTTGCCTATTGTGGGTGTCACATATAAACATAATCTTATAATTAAAACATAAGTCTAAAGTAAGTTTATGAAAGGTATGTTTCCTATAATTGAAGTCAACAACATTCATTTGTTGTTATGCTGTAAATGTCAATCCAAACATCATTTATTTTTTTGTCACGGATCAAAATGATGATAGATAGATAGATAGATAGATAGATAGATAGATAGATAGATAGATAGATAGATAGATAGATAGATAGATAGATAGATAGATAGATAGATAGATAGATAGATAGATAGATAGATAGATAGATAGATAGATTGAGTATTAGCAGGCAGCGCATGCAGCTCAGGGGAGTGTTTCTGCTGTAGGCTACTGCTCTGTCGCTGGTTGGCTAACACACACCAGATGTTGAATGTTGGACTGTCGGTGTTTGTTACTCTGTCTTGGAAGAGGAACGACTGACTGTTTCCAGATTAAGAAAATAAATAAATGATAAAACCCACCTGGTGCGTGTTGAGGAGAACATGATGGTTTTAAAAGCATCTCAGTGAAGGGTGAAGGGAGAAGAAGTTCAACATCGATCGGCGTCGGAGAAACTTTGAAGGAATAACGAGCCACCGCATCAGATCACAGTAAGTGCGCGCAGTGTTTTCGTTATTTCTATATAATATCTCTCTTTAAACAGTGGATTTAAACATTTCTCATTACTTTTATGAAATTCTGGAAGAAAATGTGTCGATTTATTAGTGTAGGCTACTTCATAACATTATCTCATGTCGCCTGTTTAGATGTGAAAATAAAATCGATTTAAAAAAAAAAAAACATTCCTGGTTAATAAGATGTTATTAACCTGACAAGCATATCCACCTTTCTAATGTAAAATTAAATGAACCGATTAACAATTTTGTTTTTAATTAGTACATCTATACGTCCCGTAATTTATGACAGGCTTTAAAGATAGGCTAAGAAATTGGATATTTATTTGCTTGTGTTTATTTAGCACACAACTGACCCAAAACATATTGATATAGCCTACAATTTTTTTTCTGAAATGTAAATATAATTTAGCTTACTGTTTACATATATTATTATTAGTATAAAGAGAACGTGGTGCGAGTTACCACAAGGCGACGTTGTCTCAACTTGGGCTGCTGCATCTCAGTAATATAAAGTTTATAAAGTCATTCATTTCAAATAGGCCTACACAAACATGCGTTTTTTTATTTTTCACTTAAAAAAATCAATAAAAGTACTGTCATCTAAACTACAATTTCCCTATCATCATATTTTAATAGTGCTTGCTTGGGTATTTTGGGTAAACTAGTATATCATGGAATTAGATTATAACGGTGTTCTCAGTCAGGACAATCATATTTTTCATAAATGGCAGGTTGGAGCAAGTTGTCACATGTTTTGAATGTTTTAAAGCCTGTAACGTGTGCATTAATAAAGACATTTAGGACTATAAAAAATAAAACTAACCTACAAAATATTTACCAAAGTAAAAAGTGAGACAACTAGCTCCGGTCTCCCTTAATATTATGATTATTAACGTTAAGTATTCAAATCATATAAACAGAGCCATGTTTCTTCATTTTATTAGCATATTGCAAGATTGCAAGGCGAAGATTGATTGAATACAGTCCATGGAGAAAGCATTACAATACTGAAACCTGGACTGTGAAGATGACAAAGGATCATGCTAAAAATGAGCCATAATACAATGTGTTATCAGGCATTGACAAGAAGGAGCTGAAAAAACTAAAGGATATTCTGACATACTGAGAGTCAACAGTGGGGCATCATTATAATGCTGGTATCACACAACTTTTGACTGAAGAGGTTTTTGTCAAGCAGAGCAGCAGCCTGTCAATAACCACAACAGATTGTCCCAAATTGAGATAAAGGCAAGAAAGCCTTCATCAACATCAAGGAACAACCATGTAAGCCATCATTTTCAAAAAGAAACAAATCAATATAACACACCACCATTTATTAATGTAGACTAAACAGGCTCTGTGGAGAAATCGCAAAGATCAGACTCCAGACATCAGAAGAACTGTTGCTAGACCGCAGTGGGTGCTCAAAAGGAAGTATCAATACCGTAATTCTTCAAACAAATTACACCCTTGAAAACCATCAATATGAACCTGACCGCCCATCTTCTGGACCTCATGCTGAAGGCTTCCAACCTCTCTCGCTGGCAGTTCATCCAGGAATACTCCATTCCTCCGTTGGTTGCTGTGCCCAGACTCTCTAGTGCCCTGCTTCCGGTTTTTGGCCTGCTCTACATGCTCATCTTTGGGTTTGCGGTGGTGGGTAACGGGGCGGTGCTGGTTCTCTTATGTCGCAGGAAGGCTCTGCAATCTCCCAGCACCTTTTTCATTTGCTCTCTGGCACTCAGTGATCTTCTGATATCCATAGTGTGTGTTCCTGCCACACTGTTGCAGCACTTCTTCACCAACTGGTTGGCAGGTAAAATTATTTTTTGTTCACACTTGGCAGAAATCTTAGTTTCTGTTGTGTTTGTTTATGATGTTTCTGTGTATATTCATTTGGCCACCTCATTTTTCCTTTTTCAGTCTCAGTTTTATAAAGCGAAAGCTTTGAAAAAGTAAATATATATAGCTGAAATAGAGAGTATTACTCTTAGTACACAGTACATGAGCAAAGACACTATAAACTCAAAGTACGGTGAGTAAAGTGTAAAGGCTTTCTATGCTTTCTACACATTCTTTACTTGTTCATTCATAAACCTACACAATTCAAAAAGGTTTGTGTGCTACAATTCATGGGCACTGAATAAAAGATGCGCTTGAATCATGAATTCATGCCAGTGAATAAATCAGGTGCAAAACTGCACATACCCTTGAAGCACAAAAATGAGCACTGATGTTTTTAAAAGAGACATAAACTGTTTAAAAACAGTTTGTCATTCGTCATAATTCATTCCTTTTCCATCTCCAAAAAGAGTTTCTGATGTTAATAATAATTCACTGGGAAATAAAAATCCTGTCATCATTTACTGACTCTCATGTTCTGCCAAGCCTGTATGTCTTCTGTGAAAATTGCCTCTGTGTTTTTTCGACCATACAATGGATGTCAAAACGGTCCAATGTTGTTTTGGACCCCATTGACTTTAATTGCCTGGACAAAAACAGTTGAAATACAGGTTTAAAATGACATGAGGGTGAATACACAAACATGCAGTATCATCACAGCTAAAAAGACAAAAGATAGAAAAATGACAGGCATTATTATTCAATGGACTTGTACATAAATGCATTTTAGCCTTCCTCAGCTTAAAATTTTGCTGATGGCTGATTACGGCCATCCTAAAAGTAGACTGAGTTATCATCCATAAATGAGTCGTTGTGACCAGAAACAGCCTCACTAAGACTGGCAAGGCACTGTTGTGTTTAAACATCTGCATGCTGTGTGCTTGTGACTGCATTTATGTGTATTTGTGTGGTATGGTTTTTCAACACTTAATTACGTGCAGCAAGTCCACTCACATTAGAGCTCCAAGTAGCCATTGATGAGATGGAAGGTCACCATTAATTTACCGAGATCGGTGGAACATGCAGTTGAATTGTAAATGAGCCCTTTAGACGGAGTTCTTGGAATCCTATTAGTTGCAGATGCCCATATTTCTATAATAACAATGTTTGTGTAATAACACATGTTATGTGCTTGTGTTGCTGTAGAAACAATGTTCAATTATTTTTTGTGTTTTTGAAAAAAGTATCTTATGTTCACCAAGGCTGCATTTATTTGATTTCTTTGACAGTGAAAACTGTATCGTTACTGAAAATATAAAGATAAATGAATACTGAAATATTATTACAATTTAAAACAACAGCTTTCTATTTTAATATATTTTAAAAATGTAATTTATTTCTGTGATGGATAAGCTTTTTTTCAGCATCATTACTTTAGTCTTCAGTGTCACATGATTCACATACAGGGCCTGGACCATGATAACCTGACAAAAATTGAACACTTGACATAAACCAAAACAAATATTAAGTAAATATAACCTTAACTCAAATCAGGCATAGTTTGCAGTTTGCTTTGCATATGCCATTAGCATGCGTCATGTTGTGTTTTAGATTCTGTCTTTCGCAAGGGTCAGTGACCTTTCATCTAATGGCATGGCATAATGAAGGACGGTCATGTCCCGCATGCAGCAGATATATTATTCTAGATTACATTTGGAATTATTGAGGATCAGTGAGCTGGAAAATAAGCGTTATAGAAAGCTCCTCGTGACTTCTGAGAGAAGACTGCTCCTCAAATCCATGGCAACCCAAACCCAATCTGTGATATAGTAATTATGAGGAACATTGTGTAAGAAAAGAATGTGCATGTGGTCCTGTGCTCTAGCCTTCTGTCCTCACCATTGTCCAAAACGACCATACATTTACTGCCCACACATTTCCTTCTGTTAGTTAGCCATGCTCTGAAAGTCTCAGTATCCTATGCCATATAAGTATAAACAATTAACCCTATCCGCTGTGTACATCTGGAATTATTCAGTCATTCATTAGATCATTAGCCTGTTCTCTCACTCATTTTCTGTCTCACTACTGATTCATTTGCTGTCATTTTTTCATCCACAGGAGATTTTCTCTGCAAGCTAATACCATTCCTACAAGTGACAGCTATTGCGACCAGCATGCTCACCATGACATGTATTGCTGTAGAGCGTTTCCAGGGAATCCTTTATCCTCTTCATGTCCGCGACAGCTACTTTCTCTATAATGCCTTCAAGATGCTGGGTGAGTTATAGAGAGACAGTTATAGAGAAAGAGAGAGAGAGATTATTAACACTTACATTAGCAGCTAGACTTTAAATTTCTTAAATGCATTTAAAGGTATAGTTCACCCAAAAATGAAAGTTCATGTCATTCCAAACCTGTAAGACTTTCGTTCATCTCTGGAACACAAATTAAGATAATTTTGATCAAATCTCAGAGCTTTCTGTCCCTCCATAGACAGCTACACAACTGGAACGTTGACGCTTTAAAACGTTCATAAAGAGATCGTAAAACTAATCCATGTGAATTGAGCGGTTTAGTCCAAATTCTCCGAAAAGACTTAAATGCTGAAACAGATTGAATTTAGGCTTTTATTTACTTGCTACTGCCAATACATACACAAGACGCTGCTGTGAGCAAGACATGCTGCTGCTGTACAATATAGACAAATTACCGGTAGCAGATCTATACAGGTGGAGCTGGGGAAGATGGAGGGTTTCTGAAAACATGCTGCACTGCTAAGGCAAATGCTATCCAAGTATTTGAAGGTTGAACACACAAGCTCATTGGCTACTGAAACAGCAGTAACCAATAAGCTGTGCCCTATAGATAACGATGTGATTGCAAGCAGGTTAAGTTAAGTACCTAAAAAAGGGAAAGAATTTGGCACACCGAATTTTCTGTCGCAATAAAACTCTCCTAATATTAGAGTAACAATTACAGAAGAATAAAATAAAGCATATTTTGTTACCTTTTGGATCATAGAAGTGTTCAGTTTGAGCAGATGTTTTATACCGTCATCACTGTCCTCATCAGACTCATTTCCCAGTACATTCAGCACTGGTCATATCATCATTGTGTAACAGAGATTGCCACCTTGTGGAATTAAGGTGAATTGCACTTATTCAGTCATCAAATCTACAATTATTGTTGTGCAGAAAAAAAATACTTACACTGTTACACACCTTGGGTCATTAGCAACTGTATACAATGTTTTACAAACAATTATTGGGAAAACAGGCATTGTTTTTTTGTTTCCCTTATATGTTTATAATGAATTAATTTATACTAAGAAGGTTGATGTCTAACTTCTATACCAAAGATCTCACCAAAGACCCAAGGTATGCTTTTAAGGGTTAAAAATATAAAATGTACATTTTATAAACATCCATTTACACTGTGTGGAAAAAAACTTATTTTTGTTTCAAATAATATAATGTAATAAAAATATTATACCAATTTGTATATGTCATCATTTGTAAAATAATTAATAATAATTGACCATAATATACCAAAAATATTTAATATATTTTATTTATTTGTACTACAAAATATTTGCATTTCCCCCCAAGATTTTCTTTCTGTTAAAAACTAGTGCTGTCACAAAAATTAATTAACAATTAATTTCACAATTTCTGACCTGTTTTTTACAAAGCAGAAGGAAAAGTAATATTTTCAAATTTAGTTTGCGGACCTCTTGGGGTTCCCAGACCTCAGTTAGAAAACCCTGAACTAGACAATACTGATATTTAAAATTCTAGAAAACAACAAATATTATGTCTTTTCCCTCATATTACAGTGGCCGTGTGGTGGGTTGCCCTGGCAATCGCGGCTCCCATGTGGTTTGTCCAGAAAGTGGAGGTAAACAAGCAACCTTAAAAAAAATATATACTTTATCATCATTTCCAGAACAATCCCTATCATCACTACTAAAGAGACCACTGTTTGTAGAGTAAATGGGCCATTTAGAGTTTGCTCACACTTCACTGCTGGACATTATGTCACAGACAAAACTCAAGTCATTAACAATCAGATACAAGGAACACAGTGAACCGGGACAGAAACATCAGTATTCATCTTAAATAATAGAATCAGCTGAATCTATCTGAGGGAAGAAACAAACGTACTAGTTTTCATTGAATTTATGAAATGGTTTGCAATTATTAAACCAAAAGATGACCTGAAAGAAATAGTAAAAAAGCTGCTGATAGTTTAAATATGATCAGAAAAAATCCAGCCATTTGACTCAGTAATTATCATGCACGGCAGCGGCCGCTAGAAATAACAGATGCATCAACACTATTAGGTTCAAATTAGATGCTTGCTGTGCTAGAAGAGACCATTGAGGGCTTCAAATGCAATGTTCAAATGTTTTGATTGAGATAATAATACAATTATTGTGTCTTTGCTTTATGTTTATTGTCCTTGCGTGTGCAGCTTTCACGTTCTCTATTAGCTCTTCTTCAAAGACGTCTTGCATGAATCCCTCCAATCAAATGGTCATTGATGTCACGCTGTTTAAGGCAGCAGATAAACTTCACGAGAAGGATAAAAAGCTCTCTTTCCCCATTAGAAACGCATGTCAGTCAGTAAATCAGACCCTCATATTCATATATTAGCTGCCTCTTGCCTTTCCTCCTATCCATCAGACTTTTAGAAACATGATGGAAGAATGATGGGGTCACATAATGAATTTCCTCTATCCAGGTGAAATATGACTTTCTGTTCGATGTCCACTACACCTGTTGTTTGGAAGTCTGGCCAAGCCAGCGGCAGAGGAGAGCCTACACTACCTGTCTGTCCGTGCTGGTGTTCCTGGTCCCCTTGGCCACCATGGCCGTCCTGTACTGGAAGATCATGCGAGAGCTCTGGGGCAAACACAAAGTACATGATGTCATGTTTCAAACACTTCCGGGATCTGAAATCAACAAGATTACCAGGTTAGTCTTCAAGAGAGCATGTGCTTGATTAAAACAAGCATCCTGGCACAATTTGGCTCATTTTGGCAACACAGCGATTGATCAAAAAGGGACAGACTCAGCACTGAGTTGTTTTTGGGTTAAATGTTTGACCCAACATGCTGGGCTTTTTTTTTGTTTAACTCAGCTATTGATTAAAAATGACGATACCACACACAGAATTACAATAGTAAAAAAACAAAGGTAACAGTAATTAAAAAGTGAATGTTCATTGATAAGCAAGAACACCCAGAAATGGACAAAAATACAGGCTAAAGTAAAACGTTTACATGCGATTGAGAAAATGTGCAGAAAAGACACTCAACAGTTATACAGCTTATTCCAGAGGTTCTCCTGGGGGCCTCAAATAAGACAAAACAAGCATAAAAATAAGACAAAACAACCAAAAAATAAAGATATTTCTGATTATTTGGTTATTTTATAACAAATTGTTCACTTGTTGCCTAATTAGTTCCCCTTGTTAATTCCCTGTGTATTCTCTCCCTGTTTTATTTGAGTCTGTCCGGTTAGATGGGACAATTAGAGGGATAGTTAGCCCAAAAATTTTAATTCTGTCATCTTTTATACATCCTCATGTTATTCCAAAACTGACTTTCTTTCTTCTGTATGAATTCCGAGTATGGGTTACATGTCACTTTCCCTTTTGTAATGATTATTTTAAAGGTTTTGCAATGTAAGCATCATTGCAAAGTATGTAACTTTTATATATTATGAATACCTATTGTAATACGGTACAATATTATAGGCCAAGCTTAAGTAACAAGGGGTCCTTGCTCCATCTCTATTCACCAAGGATCCTAAAAAAGGTTGAAGAACCCTGGGCTTCCAGTTAACAACAAAAAAAAAACACTTTCTATAATATATATTCCATTTAATTATATGCTGCTTTTGAGAGGTCCATTGAGCATATGCTTTCATTTCAAGTATTGTATGTCTGGATTGTTGCTCTTGGATCAGATGTAGACTGGTACAAATGAAATGCTGTTTGATTGACACCCCTGTATTGCTCTTTTAATGAAATGTCTGTAACAATGGAAATGCCTTTTATTCTCAGGAGGAAGAAGCGTGCAATACGAATGATGGCCACCGTGGTGCTGCTCTTTGCTGCCTGCTGGGCACCTTTCCATCTGGTCTCTCTCCTTCTTGACTATGGTAACACAACATTTCTTGTGCCCTTGTGCAACATCCCTCCTGCTTACTGTTGTCAATCTCCCTGTTTTTTTCTGCCTCCCACAGGTAATGCAAAAAAAAAAAAATACAGTAATGTCTGTCAACCAGCTGCTGTCTTTTCTGTCACATAGAAAACATTCTCATTCATATTATCTCCTTTTTTCCTCTCTCCTCCTCAAAACATAAGAGGGTCAACAGATTATTCCTGTGAACCATCGGCATGCAATTTTTCTGTTTTTTTTTTTCATCCGTTGTCTCACACTTAGCACTATGACAACTATTGTGAATTTGGTTTAGTAGCTACTATTGACTATCTGACAACAAAACAGCTTAATATTGCATAAAAAATACATTAACAAAATAAATTTGTAATTTATTTACACATTACAACATTTTATGTGCCTAATTTATTATATAAAGAAGCTTACTAAAATGAGTAAATGAATAATGAATAAAAGTCTTTCGTTAATGTAATTCTTGTTTGAAAATATAATTTAAACCAAATGTACTTAAAGTAAAAAAATTACTTTATAAGCAAGTGCAGAACTATAAAAATGCTTACGATTTGGAAAATTCACTTCAAATGTAATCAAATAACTAAGTTATAACATATTTACAATGTTATGTCAAATTTATTCTGGGGTCCACACCTATTGTTCTTGTGATAAATGGACTACATCTCTGACCCGACGGGACTATAGGAACTATTCAGAGCAAAGCTGTTTCTCTTCCTATTTTTAGTGTAATTTTTACTCCGCTTTCACCCCTCAAGGTTTGTTTTAGGGTTAGTTTACACAACGATATGCTTAAAACTGAGAAGTTTTTCCTATGAGTTTTCTGCGTGCAGGCGATACCATTGCCAAAACGGTCCCCATTCACATGGATCCACGAAACCGACTAAAACCAAAGTCCCTTTAAGATATATATATATATACTTTAGATATAGATATAGATACTTTCTATTCATCATAGAATCCTGAAATAAAAATGTAAAAAAACTGTTTTCAACATGGATAATAATCATAAATGTTTCTTGAGCATCATATTATAATACATTCTGTAGGATCATGTGACACTGAAGACTTTAATGATGTAATGTAATGATGCTGTAAATTCAGCTTTGATGACAGGAATAAATTACACTTACACTATTCACATAGAAAACCGCTGTTTTAAATTGTCATAATATTTCACAATATTACTGTTTTTTTTTGTATTTTTTATCAAATAATTGCAGCCTTGGTGAGCAGAAGAGACTTCTTTTAAAAATATAAAAAATCTTACCGATCTAAAACTTTTGACCGGTAGTGTAAATATATATATATATATATATATATATATATATATATATATATATTAGATGGCGATAAAACACATATACACTGAACACGTAATACGCATGACATCATCGTTTTCAGAGATTCACTTTTTTGTGGTTTACACGGAGACCGTTTTTAAAAACTTGCACTTTTAAACCCGTTTTCAAAAGTTTGCGTTTTCAGGCACCCTAAAATATATATATATATATATATATATATATATATATATATATATATATATATATATATATATATATATATATATATATATATATATTAGATGGCGATAAAACACATATACACTGAACACGTAATACGCATGACATCATCGTTTTCAGAGATTCACTTTTTTGTGGTTTACACGGAGACCGTTTTTAAAAACTTGCACTTTTAAACCCGTTTTCAAAAGTTTGCGTTTTCGGGCACCCTAAAACGCCGTTGTCGTGTAAATGAACGGCCAAAAAAAAATATTGTGAATTTTTTTATTGTGAAAACAGTTTTACGTTTTTTTTTTGTTTTTAAACTTTCTTGTAAACAGTGCCTTAGTCTTTTTGTATACACATAAATGTCCTTGCCTGGTTTAATATATTAACCATTATCCATACCATTATCATCTGAAGTGCTTTTGTTGCAGAAACACGTGAACCATGGAAACAACCATATTGTGCACATGACAATGGAGTGGAAGATGTGGAAGGACTCCATTGTCATGTGCACAACATGGTTCTTTCCATGGTTCACGTGTTTCTGCAACAAAAGCACTTAAGATGATTTAACCAATTCTTCCATTTCCAGTAAAATGACATTCATAAGCATTTGTCTGAGACAGATTGTGTGTTGAGCCTCTCCGGTGTGGAAATGAAGGTTTAAAGGAAACTTTAAAGGAAAGTTTGCATCACCAATCACACTTTCTACAGTGTACTGTTCATCTAATCTTACAGTGACAGATATGTTTACTGTCTGTATTCTCCCTTTTCTTTTAAAAAGCTATTCAGTGATAAACGTTTAAAGGTATAGTTCACCCAAAAATGAAAATTCTGTCATCATTTACTCAATCTTAGGTTGTTCCAAACCTGTATTTCCTTGTTCTGTTGAACACAAAGGAAGATATTGTGAATAATGTGGGAAACTGACCAGTTCTGGGGCATCATGGAAAGCGAGCGGGCGCGCTGGTGAAACTCCGCGAGCGCGGCCTGCGCACTGCACTCCCTAGTATTCATCTTGCGAATCTCCGATCCCTTCCTAACAAAATGGACGAACTTCTCCTCCTCACCCGGATTAACAAGGATTTTTTAAACTCTGCTGCTCTGTGCTTCACTGAAACCTGGCTGAGTGAAGCCATACCGGACAACGCAATACATCTGCCGGGCTTCCAGCTGTTCCGAGCGGATCGCATCGCGGAGCTAACGGGGAAGACGAGAGGTGGTGGATTGTGTTTCTACATTAACGAAAGTTGGTGTTCAGATGTAACAACACTGAAGAAGATGTGCTCTCCTAATTTAGAGGCGATCTTCATAAACTGTAAACCTTTCTACTCGCCACGGGAGTTTTCCTCTTTCATTCTCGTGAATGTTTACATCCCCCCAGACGCGTGCGTGAGCGCGGCACTACAACAGCTGGCTGAACAAAAAGCCGAAACAGAACAAAGGTACCCAGACTCTCTTTTAATAATTCTAGGGGATTTTAACAAAGCAAATCTTTCCCGTGAACTTCCAAAATACAGACAGCACGTTACATGTCCCACAAGAGACAGTAATATACTGGACCACTGTTACACCACAATAAAGAATGCGTATCACTCCGTCCCACGGGCAGCTCTGGGGCTATCTGATCACTGTTTGGTTCATCTTATACCGACCTACAGGCAGAAACTGAAATCAGCTAAACCTGTAATAAGGACTGTAAAAAGATGGACTAATGAAGCAGAGCAGAGTCTACAGGCCTGCTTCGATTGCACTGATTGGACTGTTTTTGAAGCTGCTACCAACGATCTGGATGAGCTCACAGATACTGTTACATCATATATCAGTTTCTGTGAGGATACATGCATTCCTACCAGGACATTCTTATCATTCACCAATGATAAACCATGGTTTACTGGGAAACTCAAACAGCTTCGTCATGCCAAAGAGGATGCTCACAAAAGTGGGGATAAAATCTTGTATAACCATGCCAAGAACAGACTGACAAAGGAGATCAGAGTTGCTAAAAGAGCCTACTCTGAAAAGCTGAAAAACCAGTTTTCATCCAACGACCCATCATCAGTCTGGAATGGCCTGAAGAACATCACCAATTACAAGTCACCATCCTCCCGATCTGTGGACAATCCACACCTGGCTGATGATTTAAACTCATTTTACTGCAGGTTTGAAAAGCCCTCATTCACACCTCTCACCGGCTCTGACCTGCAGTTCACACATCCACCATCACCTCCTACACCCCCTCCTCTCCCCCCTCCTGCCATCCAACCTGAGCTTAAGGTCTGTGTGGAGGACGTGAGCCGAGTCTTCAAAAAACAGAAGACTAGGAAAGCCTCAGGCCCAGACGGCATCTCGTCTGCTTGTCTAAAAGCCTGCGCTGACCAACTGGCCCCGGTCTTCACGCAGATCTTCAACAGATCATTGGAGCAATGTGAAGTTCCCTGCTGCTTCAAACGCTCCACTATCATTCCGGTCCCCAAAAAAACCAAAATCACTGGACTTAATGACTACAGACCTGTAGCTCTCACGTCCGTGGTCATGAAGTCGTTTGAAAGACTGGTGTTGGCCCACCTGAAGGACATCACTGGACCCCTGCTGGATCCTTTTCAGTTTGCTTACAGAGCAAACAGGTCTGTGGATGATGCAGTCAACATGGGACTGCATTATATCCTGCAACATCTCGACAGACCTGGGACTTATGCAAGGATCCTCTTTGTGGACTTCAGTTCGGCCTTCAATACCATCATGCCTGATCTACTCACAGACAAACTGACCCAGCTCTCCATTCCATCCTCGATCTGTCAGTGGATCTCCAGCTTCCTGACGGATCGACAGCAGCGAGTGAGACTGGGGAAACACACATCCAGGACTCTCACCACCAGCACTGGCGCCCCCCAAGGGTGCGTTCACTCCCCACTGCTCTTCTCCCTGTACACTAACGACTGCACTTCTAAAGACCCCACTGTCAAGCTCCTGAAATTTGCAGACGACACCACTGTCATCGGTCTCATCCGAAACGGTGACGAGTCTGCTTACAGACTGGAGGTTGAACAGCTGGCTGTCTGGTGCAGTTATAACAACCTTGAGCTGAACACGCTCAAAACAGTGGAGATGACCGTGGACTTCAGGAGGAACAGCCCAGCACTCCCCCCACTCACCATCATGAACAGCACTGTGGAAGCAGTGGAGTCATTCAGGTTCCTGGGCACTATCATCTCTCAGGACCTGAAGTGGGACAATCACATTGACTCCATTGTGAAAAAGGCCCAGCAGAGACTGTATTTCCTTCGCCAGCTGAGGAAGTTCAACCTGCCACAGGAGCTGCTGATTCAGTTCTACTCAGCCGTCATCGAGTCTGTCCTATGCACTTCCATCACTGTCTGGTTTGGTTCAGCTACCAAATCAGACATCATGAGACTACAGCGGACAGTCCGGACTGCAGAGAGGATCATTGGTGCCCCCCTGCCAACCCTCCAGGACCTGTACTCTTCCAGAGTGAGGAAGAGAGCAGGTAAAATCATCACAGACTCCACTCACCCTGGACACCACCTGTTTGAACTGTTACCGTCAAGACGGAGACTCAGATCACTGGCCACAAGAACATCTCGGCACAGGAACAGTTTCTTCCCACAGGCCATTTCCCTCCTGAACAGTTAACATATCTCCCAAGGCATATGCCTTTAAGTGCAATACCCCCACTGTTTAGTGCAATATCTCCTAAACTCAGGTTATTTATATTTATATTTATTCATACTATTCAAAATACTGTATATATGTTCATAATCCGAAAATGTTTATTCTGACTAAACCCAACCGTGGCCTTATATTTTATATTTTATAGTATTTTCATATATATATATATATATTTTTAAAAATATAAAATTTATAATTTTATTTTTAGATTTTGTATTACTGTTTCTTGTTGTATTTGTATCTGTATATGTGCACTGGAAGCTTCAGTACCAAAGAAAATTCCTTGTGTGTGCAAGCACACTTGGCAATAAAGCTCTTTCTGATTCTGATTCTGATCATTGACTTTTTTTTCCTACTATGGAAGTCAATGTTGCCCCAAAGTGGCCTGTTTACCGACATTCTTTAATTATCTTCTTTTGTGTTCAGCAGGACAAAATTTATACAGGTTTGGAACAACTATAGGATAATGATGGATGAACTATCCCTTTAACTAAAACTCAGATATTAATCCATATGAAATCTTATGTAACTGTAAAACTAAATTTGAATAGTTTTTCTCCCCCTCCATGTTTGCACTTTCTTAAAGAGGTCTTATAATGAGGAATCATTTTGTTTTCTTGGTTTCTTGTGATTTTAGGTACTTACAGTATACATTAAATTTCAGAACAAAATATAATTCCTAGTGCAAAGAAAGTACAACATATTTAAATTAAGCTGCAAAAAAGGCTTGTTATAAAAACCTCAAACATTATTACATTATATAATATTATTCATTGATTGGTCGAGCAATCATCCAGACATGCTTTCAGTCTGTGTACAAGTTACAGTTATGAGTGAGCACTGAATCATGATTCATAAACAACAAGTGAATTTGAGTCTTTGAATCATTTACTTAACCTAAACATAATTTAAAAATGGCAGACAAAACGAGTCATATTACTTATTTGTTCAAAACATTCAAGAACGAAACACCACTGTGCTGCTTGGGGACTTACAATGTTCCACTGTGGCTTTGTTTGGAACTATTTGCATTGGCAAATACACAAAGTAAAGGGCTGTGCACATCAAGGACGATAACTATAATTTTAAAGTTTTAATAATTGTTCTAATTTTATGAGAATAGGGGAGTTCACACCACAACTAAAACGATAACGACACAGAGGAATGAATCTGTTTTTAGATTTTTTTTTCTAGCGGATGAACAATAAGAACATTGATAGCCAATCAGAATCAACCCAACTTTAACAAGTGACCATTTAAATCGACAGAAGATATATCTGCGGTGTGCGCTTATAATAAACATAACTTTATCGTGCGTTGGTGTGAATGCTAATAGTTACTTTTATAGTTATTGCTTTTGGTGTCATTGGGCCTAAACTGCCAAAAAAGTTATATTTTTCAACTGTTATATCACACTCGCAATTGTGATGAATACAACTAACAATTTAGGGCTGTTCATACTGAACATTTTTCCATATGGTTTTTTGTCTGTCATATTTTACTGTCTCGCTTTTGACAGAATTCTAAAAAAGTCCCAAGACCTTGCATTTTTTTCATTCCACTACCGCGCGTCTCGTGTTTTTAAACGCAAACAAGTCAAACCCCTAAAAGCCAATCCTGAAATATTTTATGAAATGATTTTTCTTGATTTTTTTGTCGAAATTGGCTTACAGTTTTATAACTTACCTTGCATGTCTGTTCTCGAAACACAGGTCAGCTGGACCTTGATCTTGACTCTGAGTTTCTCCTGGTCAGCGTGGTTCAGATCCTGGGATTCAGCAACTCGGTGTGTAACCCGTTGGTTTATGCCGCCCTCAACACCACCTTCAAGCGGGACCTGCTGGCTCTTCTCACCCGAGGATGGAGCTCCGGCAGAAGAGGTTGCTGCTGTAGCAAGTGTTCCTGTTGGTCCTGGAGGAGTCACAAACGAGTGGGCATATCAACAGTGGATTCAGTCCAACCCAGACAGGGCCTGGAGACGACATCTAGACAAAGAGAGATCAGGTCATGGAGTAAACCAGCATGGGAAGCTGAACCAGAGAGGCCTGCGTCTAAGATGTTTCCCTCCATGAATCTTCTCAGTGCCATCAGATCCAAAAAGACCTCCAGTACCATGATACTTAGCGTTATTGACCCTCCACACACAGACAGCACGTCTAGTTCTGACCAGCCTCTCACAGTGATACTGGGAGAGTGAATACACACTAGTCATGACTTGATGACTTCAAGAGTTTAAACCAGTGTCTTTTTGCTCTGGAAATTTCTCCCACAGCTAATGACGTGGATTCAACAACCAGTTTCCCAGTTTTCAGACCTTTGAAGGATGTTTTTGCATTTGGAGCTCAGTTAATATCTGCACGATAAAGATGGGAGCGAGTCACCAATGAAACACATCGAGTTGTTTTTGAAGTGCTTCCGGTTTTTGAGCTTCTGAAGACCAGTACGTCATTCGTTTTGGTTCACTCTGAGATGATCATTTATTTGTGCACCTTTCCTAAACTATGGTAATTATTTTCTTGCTGGACTGGATTATTTGTAGAATAATATCTTTTAATGTCAGTTTGTGGAGAGCAGCACATACGGTTATTTGATGATTTTTTGTTGTTGTGCTTTTATGTCTGGTATCTAGGAGTGTATGCAGTCTCTTGCCTCAGGGAATGTGGTTTCTGTCTCCATGGATGGCCCAAAGTCTACTGGAGGTTATTAGAGACAGCAGGAGCCTGAAGAGCTGGTTGGAGGTGCGCAGCTGAGTGTGGATAACACATCCTCCATATCGACTAAACATGTGGATTTATAATATGCAGTTAGAGTTAGCTTGGGGACAACTTGGATATAGATACCACTTGCTTGCCAGAACACACACACGTTTGGCACCCTGATACCTCAGCTCATCATAGCATCAACATAATTTAAATGATTTTTATCAAAAGATAAAATATTTTTAAAGTATTTGTATATTTTTCTATTGTGATAATCATAAAAGTAGCCTAGATGATTTAGCTATTTTGATTATATTACATTCATTGACATTGTAATGATTGATTGATTTTTATTTTGATATGTTTCATAAGGTCTCTGCCTGGCATTCTCTTTTAGGAAACATTACTTGGCACTAAACTCCATATTGTCAGATAATTTCAGAGTAAATGATAATAATAATAATAATAATAAAATTATTTAAAAAACAAATAAAATGGCAGCTATTACTAAATTATCTAGAAATTAGGGATTTTTTTAGGGATGTTGCTGTTATTGTGTACGGTGATATTTTTGTATGTTATTTTTTTAACAGGTTGTGTATTTTGTCTGAAGACATTCTACAAAACAATGTAAAATTGTGTTTAAAAAAATGGAACACTACTCTTATTTTTTTAATCTCTGCTTAGCTCTTTCAGGTGTCACCCTGAATCCTGCCTGATAAAAGAGTGTCTGTGGGGCCGGTGTCCTACTTCGTGGCGATTTCAATAGTAAGAAAGGGATTCTTTGCAGCTGTGAATATTTGCTAGGGATAAAGTAGAGCCCTTACCTGTTCTTGAGCTTCTGTTCTTGGTGCGCTGAATGCTTGCTAAGCCGTACTGTTTGAGGACCGTCTGACAGGTCGTGCATCACTGGTGGTCATAACTCACAAAATAGTGTTGCTGGAGGAAAGTTTCACGATTGGAATATGTTTTGACATGACCAAGAAGATTTGAAAGCACCACTATAAAAATAGAGTAAAATAGTGTAATAAAAATATTGTAAGGCACCACTATTTATAAAAGGCAGACACACACACACACACACACACACACTGGGACTAATTTTTATACTGTATAAATTTTATATTCGATCCCCTGCAGATCGAAGAAAAGCCCAGCTTTTTGGCAGCAAAAACGATAGGCTTGGTGCACACAGGGACAAAAAATGAAATACTCTGCTGTATCTTTAATGCTGTGGGCCTAATTTTCTGCCAGAGGTCCTGGACATCTTGTTCAGATACATGACATCATGGATTCAATCAAATAATAAATCAAAACCTGACAACCTCTGCTAGAAATCTTATGATGGGCCATGTTTGGATCTTCCAACCAGACAGTGATCCAAAAACAAACATCAAAATCAAAATGGGTCACTGAGCACAAAACCAAGCATCTGCAATGGCCATCCCAGTCCCTGACCTAACCCTATAGAAAATGAGTGGGCTGACCTGAAGTAAAGAAGTGCCGACATGGATCTGGGAATCTGAAGGATCTGGAGAGATTCTGTGTGGAAGAATAGTGTCTGATCTCTTGTCAGGTGTTCTCTAAACTCATCAGACATTATAGGAGAAGCTGTTAAAAGGCGGTTGTAAAAAATATTTAATAAAAGGGAGCAAATAATTAAATAATTATAATATTCATTATAATTCAAATAATTAATACTCATATTATTTCCCCCCACTTTCAATTCTTTTACTTCAATAAAAGGTTAGATTTTTTTTATTTAAATAAATAATAAACAATGCAGATTTATTTTTTACAGCCATCTTTGATCATATTTACCAAGGGGGAAAATAATTCTAACCAGCACTGTATATATTCACACATTTTTGACAATAATCAATATTTAAGGCATCATAATGCCATCAAATTAAAAACAAACTCAAGACTTAAATAACAATAAAAAACACATCTTAAAAACAAATTAATAAAAATTCAATTAACTTTTCTTTCTTGGACTTCTGATGGATGAACTTGCCATGGAAACTTTTTGGTATTTTTTTATTTTTATTAATATTTTAAAACAAAAACATTCTACAAAACAACTTTTCAACAGCAAACAATTGACATTCATAAACGAGCAAACAATTGTCAAAGGGGAAAAAAGGAGATACAAAACTTCTACTCGTAGAGAGATATTGTGGAAAATAAAGCGTAGAATGAGCGAGCAGAGGCATGCATCTGTGTTAGAGGCGTCAAGCAGAAACAATGTGGCTTTAATATAAAACTTTTTTTTTTTTATAAAAACCTCAGAAAACACAGAGAAAAAGATGGCACCGAACTGCTCAAACTCCTGCACCTACATCTGAAGAGACACTCAATGTTAAATTCAATGCAAAAAGATGTGAAAAAGATGTGAAAAAAGGTCCCTTGAAATTGATGCAGGTTTTTTCTCTTGCTATTCAACTCTACGTCAATAGGTGGCAGTGCCTGCACTGTACGACAGCTTTACAATTAAGACAAGGAAGCTCAATGGGATGGGGAGCCATTTTGTCCTGTCCTGATCGGATTTCAGCAACAAATTTGGTAATGCTGATCTGAGACCTGTGTTCTGAAAATATATCCATCCTATTTCATACACCGATACATCTACATAGCTATACAGCCGAGTCAGACGTCAGTTCATTTACTTCTGCGTAAATGAATTTAGAAGCCCTGTTTACTTCGATAACATCTATTCCGTTTTTTCATTTTAATTTCAATTTGTTCCTTCAGTTTGGTTTTTAGGCAGAACTTCATTATGCTGCACTTTTAGGGCTTCCATAAATATATATCTATTAATTTTGTTTAATAGAATTCTTGACAACTATGTACATACTAGATAAAACCCTATAGTAGTTTCTGGATGAGCAAAAATTTCCTTCATCTTTTAGCTATTTTAAAAACACGTACCTGTGCATTACCGCATATAAATATATATATATATAATATATAAAAAAAAAAAAGAACAGCGAGCAGAAGTTTGAAATGCCTCCTTATCCTTGACATTAATGCAACCTGTGGAAGCAGTTACAAGCGCCCAAGAGATACTGACCGTGGTACTCTTTCAAGCTTTTTCTTTATCTTTTATCATACACATCAACAACGAAGGACACTTTTTCTGATTCAAACAACGATGATGAGTCTATAGTAAGCGACATGCTCAGGGTAAACGTAGAAATGTCTTAGCTATAGAAAAAAACTACGGGGATATGGCACTAAATCCGCTTGTGAAAGACCGGAAAGGATTTGTCTTGTTTTGTGCTTTTGTCACAGCACACAAATGCTTCAGGAACACTTACTGTAGGTGAATATTGGTAACAGGTATAAATAATACGTAATTACACAATACAAATAAATACATCACTTATTTAAATATAACAATGGAACAGGAAAGAAAGGCCGAGAAGGTGAATAACATCTCAGCCTTGCACCAAACAGATGGAGAAAGGTCATTGGAGGAGGGGAAAAACAGAAATCACCTTTCACAGACTGGCATAATTCGAAGGCAGCCGAGCATACGAGATATTCTGTAACAACCAAAGTAAAATGAATGTTCTAAACTTCAAATGTAACCCTAAACTGCTGACATAACGGTACATCTGAAATTCAAAACCCACCGCTCATCTTAAGGAATATTTGTTCATTTGTAACCGAGTTGAGTTCAACGACAGTGATTCAGAAATACATGTAGTGTGAAGCTTGTGAATAATCTTCTACAGTTTGAACATCTGGCATAACCAAGGGTTTAATCTATACGCAGGCTTTGGACCAACCTGTAGTTTGAAAGCCTGAGGCCAATGCATCAAGTAACACTAGAATGCACTGTTGAGAGGAAAAACAACGCCCTCTACTGCTAGCCAGTGTAAATCCTTAAAAAAGGGTCCAGTGTTGGCTTCTAAACCCACCGTGGGCGCTACAGAGAGGCGATTCACCAATGTCTCCGTGACGGGACATCGAGTTCATGTAATGAGACCAACAGGCCCATTGAAGAGAATTCAAAAGGAATCAACACCTCTCAATTCTTTTGTTCTTTTACTCGACAACTGTCTTGTAGTCTTGAAAAGGCATCATTCATATTTGTAGTAGCCTCGTTCAACAGCCTTAGAGGCGATGTATTCTGCTGAATACCGCTGGTCCAGGTCCAGAAGAGCTTGTAGTAACGTGTTAATGTTTGCCCGCAGGCCCTCTTTCTGCATCCACACCCGCAGTAGGTCGTAGACTTTGTCCATGGCATGTTGTGTTTCGGCCACCTTGATGGCGTTGTCGCTCACGCCGATGCTCCGGAAGAACTTGTTGTGGTATCGCACGTCCAGGGCGTCAAACAGGTCGAAACTCTTGCTCAGAGACTCCTCCTCACCTATTAAATCAAACAGACATCAGAACTTCAATCATTTCTGAATATGGCAATTTCAATTATAATGATAAATAGTGTATGCTGTGTATTTATAATCGTGGTTAGGAATAATTAAATACTTGAACAGAATTAGTTTATTTTTTATTAAAACAATACCAAGTTTTGGGGCAGTAACTTTTTTAAAAACTTTTTTTTTTATTCACTAAGGATAGAGCAAATGAATCAAAAGTCACAGTAAATACATTTGTATTGTTACAAAATATTTCTATTTCAAATAAATACTGTTTTCAACAGTGACAATAAGAAGAAATTATAATAATAAGAACACTGGAGTAATGGCTTCTGAAAACTCACAGGAATAAATGACATTTTAAAATGTATTAAATAGAAAATAGGTATTTTAAACTGTAATATTTCACAATAGTACTGTTTTAACTATATTTTTTTTGGGAAAATTCGCCTTTTTGAGCATAAAAGACTTCGTACTGACCCAAAACTTTTGAATGGAAGTGAATCTTATCTTATTTGGAAGTGTATCTTACTTATTGTGCATCATATTTTTCTTTCAGTTCCATTAATGGTTCTAAAACATATTTCTATTGTGCCGTCTTAACTCACAAACAAATCAAAATAACTCGCTCACTAAATCATTCATGTCTGAATTACCATCTGACCCAGTCACTGAACCAATAAAGTCACATAATACTCAATATAAACCAAGAACTGTCATGTTGTACTGATGGTCAAGTTCATTTAAAAAAATGTGTTTTTTTGTTGTTTTTTTGTAAATGCAAGAGTAAACTTTTTTGTAAAATTTTGCAAGAGTATTCTCCAAATATTGTAACTGAGGGAGTATTTCTTACCAAGTAAAGGAACAAGTTTTCTGGGAGGACCATCATCCTATAAAAGAAAGAAAAAAAAGGTTTGGCAATGTTGTGAATTTAGTTAACAGGACCATTCAGCAGTTCTTGCAAACAAGGATCTTTTCACACATTTAAAAGGCCCATCTTGTCGTTTCATGGTATTTAGCTGTGTAAAATCTGTGTGATTGATCTGAAAAGATCCCATTGTTGCTAACCTTCGCCCATGACTCTGTATGTATCTCCGTCTGCCTCGGGGCCGGGGACTCGATCGAGGCGATTCCCCCATGTAGACTGCAGGAGGTAGAGCAGACAGACTGGTTTGGGAAGAGCTGGTTGTGTTCGGCAAGCTGTCGCCCAATCCCCGGTCTTCATCCTCCACAGGTATGCTCTTGCTTCCCGTTTCCTGTGTTTCTTGCGTTAACAAGGGGCGGGACTCTGGCCGTTGCTCCTCCTCCCTCTCTAATCCAGCATTGCGGCTGTTCTCTTGTTCCTCTTCTGATCTTGGGCACTCGTCCTGAGTGAAGGCAACAACAATTGATTAAAACTATGGGTTAAAGTAACTTTAAAAAAAGTAGCTTAAAAAATTAGATTGTAAAATTATTAAGATGAAAATGTATTTAATGTTTCTGTAAAATATATTTATTTATAAAATAATTATAGTTTTAATTGTTTACATTTAAAGCTTCAGAATAATATTAACCAAAACAATTATTAATTATTTGAAATAATGCATAAAAAGTCAAAAGATACTTACAATAGGAATCTTAACTTCTTTCAAATCACCAGCAGCGTCTGAAACAAAGTTGACAGCAAATATGCCATAAAAAGTACATTTGATTTTCCACTTTTCAGATCTATTCGTAATACTATGAATTTGTCAAATGTACTATTTAAATGGTATTCAGTGGCATATGATCAGATTCTCCTCCTAAAATGGAATTGGTCATCGTTGGCTATTCGGACACAGTTTAACCTTTTGCCATATTGTTTGCAGCTGACATTAAGGCCAAGCATGGTTGTGGCCAGGAGAATTATATTAAGGATTATTAGTATATGAAGCAAAGTCTCACTAATTTTCCCCAGATTTGGGGTCCCTTCCTCCAACATTTACATGATAGCAGGGCTTAAAGATTTAACACATCTGTTATACTATGATTTTTTGGATGATTTCTATCCCTCTCTTTACTCCTCTTTCCTTTGTACTTTATTTAAGCACTTATGTCATAAGTAATGCCATTGTAATGTCGTCTGGCCCTTTTTCTGGGGCCGACATTGACAACAATATTGAAACTTCTCGTACAGATATAAAACTCTCACTCACTGCTGTGTTACTCAACGTTGGGTAGGTTACTCAAATAAAAGTCAATAAAAAAATAGCTAGTAATTACATCTTCAAAAGTGTAATTAGATTACTGTACTAATTACTCTCTCTAAAAAGTATTGCATAACTTATTACCTTCTAAATCCCGTATCAACCTCAACCAGTTGAACAATACAATGATGAACATGAAACGGCTCTTAATTCTTTCAAATAAATAATAGAAAATTGCACAATTATTCTTGAACTTTAATCAACTATTGTTTTATATAGAATTGTTCTATAGTTCTACAGTATTTCATGCAATTATAGCATAAGTAACTGTAATTACAGAAAAATTAAGAGTAATCCCTTACTTTACCCTTTTCAATGGAAAAGTTATTAAATTACAGTAATAACACTATTTACACTTTTATTAATCACTTAGTAATGCATTACACCCAACACTGGTTATTCAATACAAGGACTAAAAAAGGTTTTCAAACATACCACTTTGATGACGATGACGCTTCTTCCATAAAAATATTCCAAGCAGGATCAATATGATCAGTAGAACCACAATTGGTATGACAACCGCTAGAAAATAAGATTAAATTAAATTTTTCCTTCTGTTCATGACCATGATGCAGTGTACCTAATATCAAGGTTAAATCACATATTTTCTCAAGGTAATTTTGGAACATGTCTGTACGCATGTGCTGACCTTACCTATAGGATTAGTGTTATTTGATGCCGATGGCTTGTCTGTTGGACCTTCAGTCGGCTTAGAGGTGCTCTTCCTGCATTTTGTATTGGATGTCGGAGTGCAACGGCTCACTTCTTCCTCATCAGCTTTGCACCTGCAAAACCACGGTCAAAAATGATGCCTTTAGAAAAGGTGTGAAGCCAAAGGCTTAAAATAGGAGTCGTAAAATGACTGTCATTATGAATAGCACAGTGGAAGCCTCAGGGGTTAAAGGTGGAGAGGGTGAATCAGTGGGAAAGGGATCTGACTCATTGGATGTGGCGATCTAAAGCAGGGGCTGAAAGGTTAAGAGAATATAGGGTGGGAGTGTCTGATCGGTCTGCTTTCATCAGGGTGTTGTGCACCAGAACAGAGGACAAATGGGAAGAGCACATTCCAAAGGAAGAGAGGAACTCACCTAGTGCATTTCTTGCACACTTCACACGGCTCGTCTGGCAGGCAGAATAAACCAGATTTGCATTCACACTTGGTGTTGCTTGTGCTGGTGCAATCTGTAACCATAGTCTGATCTGTAAAGGGTTGGAGAGAAACAAATAGGTAAGGGAGGGAAGGATGAAGAAATCAGAAACGAGTGGGAGAGAAGCAATAGACTTAAAATTTCTGATGGGGGACCAGAATTGGATCAATGTTATATCTGGATTAAATCTGTATTTTAGATCAAAAGTGAATAATAAATGATTCAAGTTATTTTTGCTTTGGCAAACCTGAATTAATGTTGGATCAATTCAGATTCAGAGAGAATGATTCAGTGTCTATCTGTAACAACTTATATCTGATATAGAAAAGTCTTAACTCAGGTCTGAAGGGGGAACTGAATGATTGGATCAATCCAGATTCAATCCACATATGAAGAGAATTATCTGGAGCTAGATTCTTACATATAATTGTAGTGAACTAGCACCGACGTCTCAGAAAACGGCTGAAATGCACCTTCGAAGAGTAAAATCAATTATTTAATTACATGTTGAATAAATCCTGATCCATATTCGATCCAAATTTAGATCAAATGTATACATGCTAAAACTAATCTCTGCTTCAGAAGACAGTTGAAATGCCCCTCTAAAAGATCATTAAAATTTTGCAGTAATACAGATTTCGATCCAGATTCAATCCAGATTTCGATAAAAATGTATTCCATGTAAAATTGTTAGAACTAATTAATCTGAGCCTCAGAGAACAACAAAAAATGTCTCGGTGAAGGGAGAAATTAATCATTGGATCAATACAGATCCCGTTTCAAATTAAATTCACTTTTTACAATCAATATGCATGGAAAGTCTTAATGAACACACCCTTGTGACTAACCTGGGAGTGATTAATTGAGAGAAAAATAGATTCCGAACAAGACAGCACATGATACAGGCACACCCTGCATCATCCTAAAACACACGCATACACAATCCCGGACAACAGACACAAAGGGGTGCATGCACTAGAGGATAGTTCAGTCATTCATACACACACAAATGTCTAGCGAAAGAACACAGGAGTGGGGCCACACCCAGGACGTGTAACATTAGGAGATCAATTCCCAGGAGTGAGGTGTCCAGCACAGGAAACACTAGACTCAACTCTATTCATGGGGCCTGCTTATGTCCCCGTCCTCATGGAAATCCTATGGGAGGCTTATTGTCTAAACAGGCGAGCGAGATTTTGTTTATATGAATATGTAGTGTTTACAACAGAGTTTGAATCTGAACAAGCAGTAGGGTCTTGTGGGAAAGAGTGTTTAGGTAAATCAAATGGTTTAATAAACGGTGAACGTGGCTGTCCAATCAAAATAAACAGCGGTTTAATGGATGGCTTTGACTTCAGAGGAACCAGAGACAGACTAAATAGCTTTGCAGAAGAATGGGCTGTCACAGCGGAGCGTTCTGCGATGGATTCAACGTGCTTTAGATGTTCCGTCTCGCTTGCAGATCACAGTATGTCGCACATTTTTCCATCTTGTGCAAAGGCGAGTCGAATTTTCCAAAATTTTTGTTATATCATTTTGTTCGTTTTTTGTAATATCGGTATTCCGACAGCAGTTCCAGAAGTTAATTGCTTGTCCAGTAGTCACCGGCGATGGGTTGTGTTATTGCCTTCCCAGCATGCCGAGGACCATGTGCGTTCCATTATTCACTCGGATGTATAAATGTTACATTCCTGAGAGCTCTGCTTCTCTGGAGAGTCAGTGCAGACTACATATGGCTGTCTACTGGAAAACTGAACAATCAATTACAATAGCAGAAGGTTGAGAATTCTGCATCTCAAAGTGCCAGTCACAGACCGGACCTAAAGAGAAAGATCTGACCTGGTCTTTTGCAAAATGTCTGGTTTGGAGAGGAAAGTGTAGATTGAAGAACGTTACCTCTGTGGCACTGGCTACACTGCAGACACTGCTCCATGCCAGTGGGGTGCTCGGCATACGTGCCCTTCTCACACGGGGAGCAAACGCCCTTCTCCTGGTCTCTGCTACACTTCTCTTTCACATAAGTGCCTGTGTAACAGAAAACATTTCATGACAGACATTAAATGTCAACATATATCAGTTTGAGAAAAAAGTAGAACGGGAACCAGTGCGTATTTAGAACCGAATCAATTTAAAATGGTTTTATTATTAAAGCCAGATAGTGCAACATTTAGGTAAAGATGTTTTGTGCAATTTTGTGCCCTGTGTAAAATACATGTCACCTTTTTGTCACATTAAACTTGTAATTTAATATAATGCATAACTTAAAATGACATACGTCCCATTTCTTTCAAAAATGTTTTTCTTGTATATACCGGTATGCTGAAACCAATCATCTAGTATTAAAACATTAATCTACATTTCTTATATGAAAAATTTAACTCACAATAAGTAACTTTTTACAAGTATTTTGGTAGAAATATTTGAGAATCTATTTTTTTTTTTTAAATATGATAATTGTATTTGTTCATGAACAGTTTGTTTAATTTTATGCATTAAATTCTTTTGTATTTATTGTTTTACATGATTTTAACCATGGTAAATGAGAACCCATTCTGTGATTATCATACTACACAAAAATAAACATTAATAAATTACAAAAAGTAACCACATGTTCTAACTGTTATTCCCAATAATACTATATTTTGTGTTTAATTCCCTTATCAGCAGGTTTGGTGATTAAACTTCTCTTGTTTAAGTGTGCTTCATGACCTGTCATTCTGGATATTTAAACACTAACTCCAGGCTTACAAACACCTCATTTTAGCATTAACCTTACAATATCTCTCGCGAGACAGCTCTGAGAAACCAGTTTCACAAATGTGAATACCGAGTTTTAAGCTTTAAAATAATAATGCTGTTTCTGTTCAAACCTTCATCAGAGAATAACACTCTTAATAGCATCACTGACGGATGTTTGTCAGCAGCACCTCATTGACAAAGCCTAGAAAGCCATTTTAAACATTGTGAAAAAAGCCTATGCTGTAAATTACTTTAAAAACGTTGCTTTGAGCGAGTTGACTGTGTTTACAATACTTGCCTTTACAAGGGAAGTTCTCACGGTTCGACAGGATCTTGTCTGCTACTTACCAGCTTCACAGTTATTGCAGCAGAAGCTGTTGTGCGGGTACTGCTGGTTCTCCATGCAGCTCATCTGTCTGGCTGTGCGGTTCTGGAGGTCTCCTGCAATCCCGAGCTCTGCTGCCCCATGACCCAAAAAAGTCAAAGCAAAGATAACAGGGACCTAGAGGAGGAAAACAAAAAAAAAGAGATTTTTCAATATGCATTCATGATGACTTGCAATTCATTTACCCCGGTGGGTACTTGGAAAGATTTTGGTTTTACTTCCTTGAATCTATAAAACATTTATGAAATTATGCTGAAATAAATTAATTGCGATATCTTTTTCATATTGATTTTTGGAAACACACTGACGCTTTCCCAATTCCTAAAAAATAAATACATAATTAAAAATAAAAAAATAAAACTATAGACAAATAAATTTAAATAAAAAAATGCAGTCGTAAAAACTTCAGACAACAGATGATACTCATCTTCTCATCATTCAATGACTTTTTGAAATATCTAATCTGAATTTCATTTATAAATTAATTGTTGTTGCCGTTGATGAATTGGTATTTAAGCCTTCCTGATGAGGCTGTTGGGGCACACAAGACAAAAGCCTGGGAAGCGCTGCAGGTAAGAGGTTTCTTCTGGAGAAATACCAGTTTTGCATTTTCACACGACTGGAGTGTCATGCTCTCTCTCACACATTTACAATTCTTTCTCAGCTCCAGAGGCAAACAGAGAGGTATTCTGACTGAGTTCTCATAGCAGACCTTGTGTGAGCAATCTAGCATTTAATTCAAACCATCTGATGTGAACATCTGCAGAGCAAAGCAAATTAACAGAGCAGGAGAGAGTCTTTTCCTAGACCAGAACAAAACAACCGACCCTGACAAAACACACATGCACAGAACACTAAATGTGCTGTGGGATCCAAAAAAATGCCAGGAAATGTCTAAAAAACTCTCTCAACCGGTGAGTCGTTAGCAAGTTCTGATAAGATCACGGACAGCAATGAAAAACAATGCTAAATGCATATCAAAAAATGCATTTTAGGAGAGCAAAATAAACAGGCATGTCAACTTATCCAATAAAAATTGGATCAAAGGTCGACATCAAAGACACTCAAATAAACTTAACAGTAATTCATCTATTATTTGGAAATGACTCATGATTAATTTGTTTAATAAACCTTAAAAAAAACCTCAAACATAAGAGCTACTGCTTTGACTCAATCTGATGATTGTATCAAACTCTCTGAATTCATCAATAGGCCTAGTTGTTTTTGAATCACTTTTAGTTCAACATGCTACACCTTTTTTTCTTTTTTTGACCTAATCCTAACCCACAAGCTTGCTGTTCATATGACAATGTAAAGTTAGACGCACATTTAAATAAAAATATTTTAGAACATGCTTCCCTGTAGCAAAACTAAATGGTAATATTAAACTCTTAAAGGTACAGTAGCAAAAACAGCCTGTTGAATTGGAACATGGAGGAAAAAATCTGTGGAAAAATGGAAATTTAAGTCTAAATTATGAATATTTTGGTGCAAGAAACCTTGAATAAAACGTTATGAATGCACTTTAGAGGAGGAAATGCTTAAATGCGTTTCTTTTTAACATTAAGGCGGCACTATAAACAAATGTTCCCAGTGCTAGTATTTGGTCAGTCAGTTTGGTATCTCTGTCTTTTTGTCTCGGAGGATAATGGGAAATGTAGGCCGTTAGATGGAGCCGATGGTGTCGGGTTTCTGGTGAGGTGTATGGCGGTGGTGTTGTGTGTCTGGGAGAATGTGGGTCATTTGAAGTGGTGGCTCTAAAGTGTGTTGTTTAGCCGTAAATGAGGCTCTCTCATTGTGACATGCTGAAAAGAGGGAGAAGAAAGAAGGGGTGCCTCAGGGACCGAGTAAAGTGCTCGTCTGAAGTAGAAGACCCCTGCTCCACATCCACAGTCCATTCAGAGCTGTTGACGACTCCCTCACACACATCTCTGTCTGCTCACAACGACCCCGAATGCCTCTTCTTTTCTCTCATTTAACAGAGAGAGAAAATGCAAAGCGACCGTATCAAACTCCTTTTTCCACTTAAACACACACACAAGCCTTGCCTTTACTCTTCTCTAGCTCCCACACACATTGGTTTTCTTTGAACATGTCTGTTAGACATTCATTCACCATATGGATGTACTCTTACACACACACACCTCTTTTATCTCGAAGACGTAACTGAAACCTCACAGCTTAATCTAGAGCGTAAGGTTGTGGTGCTTTTCTCAGTAGTGCAATATATAACATTATTTACATGTCATTTAAAAGTGCTGATTATATCAGAGTAAATAAACCTGTGAAATAAAAGCTTGATGAACAATCAAATGGGGTGTAATCTTGTAAGACAGTGGTTTTGCTGATTGGACATTTACGCAAAAAGTAAATAAATGGCCATGAAATCAAACAATTAAATATTTGAATATAACAATCTCTGTTATGATTGACTAACCGTTGTTTACCAATATAATGAGCACTGTAGTCCCTTAGGGAAGGCCAATTTGGAATTCTGAATGGTTGTTGATTTATGGGCGATCACATGTTAATATGACATGTGTGAATATGGGACTTCATAATATCATCTGAATGATGTGGGTGAAGGTTTTTTTTTTGGGCTTACGTTGTGTGTGCAAAGGAATAATGCAGAATAGTGTAAAGCGTACTATATATGAACAATTCTAAATGAAATATGAAACAGAACAGTAGATTATGCAACTATAATAGTAGCATGATGCGTTATTGTCTCAAATGTTGATGCTACACTGTTACATTGAGAAATTAAGAAAATACAAATATAATTTTTAAAGCAGTTTTGACAAACTGTCAAAAAGTCAAACTGAATAATGAGTAAAGAGGTTTTGAAAATGCAGCATTATGAAAATGAATACACTACTGAATCAAGAATTGGAGAGAAGTCTCTAACGCTCACCAAGGATGCAATTATTTGATGAAAAATACAGTGAAAACCATTATATTGCGATTGAAATGGCCTATATAACATGATCCTTCAGATATTCTAATATACGGATTTGGTGCTCAAGAAAGATTTCTTATTATTATCAGTTTTGACAACAGTTGTGCTGCTTAATATTTTTGTGAAAAACCGAAACTTTTTTTTTTTCAGGATTATTTGATAAATGGACAGTTCAAGAGCTTATTTGAAATAGAAATACTTTATAACATTATGTCTTTCCTGTCACTTGTTTTGATTCATTTATTCCATTCTTGCTGAATAGTATTCATTTCTTTCCAAAAACTCTGCATCAAGTAGAGTGCATTGCATTGTGGGGCACAGAATCCCATGCAGTGTGTGCTTTGATTACATACAATATTTTTGCAAATCTTCTGTGTACATGCCTGCCAAAAACTTTCAATTACAAAAATAGTACAAGTAATTATGCTATTCAGTAGCCTTTGATTCCATGTGCGCTTTAATGTTTAGTCAACAAGTTTAGTATCTACACCACTGGCAACAATCTGCAACAGCAAAACTTCAGATGTTGACTGTGTAATATTATGTACTAATAGTTGTAGTAGAATAGCAACAGTGTTGCCAAAACAGCAGAGCAATCAGAGAAGACATACCACAGAGGTTCACAGCACACTCACTAAAGCTACTTGTAAACTAGTATCAAATAGAGTGGAACAGCTGCGTTAAGACGCCGCAGAGACAATATGGCAATAGGGGCTATAGTGTCCGACGCAACCGCAAAAATTAGGTTCTCGACAACTATTGCATTGTCAAACCGCAGATTTGAAACGCCAACCCATCTTTAATAGCCGAAATATCACACCACAGTAAATCAACTCAAAAACAGATTGAAGACTCTATTCGCAGATGCAATGTTTGGAACTCCGAGGAGTGTACAATGGTCCTCTTGTTGGAAGACGGACTGAGTCGATCAGCCTTGAGGGGAACTGAAATGCCACTGAGTGTCCACACAGACAGTAAAACCTCGAGACAATGAAATGAGTGCGGGTGAACCGAACGCATGTGTGAGTTTCTTGAGCGAGAGTGTGTGTGTAAGGAGGGGGGGGGGGGGGTGGGGGGAGTCTGAGACTAACTTTGGCTCCAGAGGAGCTCTCTGGATGTCAGCCATGCCTTGTTGTTCTAAGGGAGTTTCCTGGATTGAGCAGCGCTGTTGAGCCACACTCTCTCCGCGCTCACGTCAGACTTTCCACAGACGTTCACATGCACACACACGCACAATCGCACCATTTAGACGCAGCCGTCGGGAGGTGGGGTCAGAGAGCGACGGCTATGGAGTGCTGGAGGAATTTGAAAAGAAAAGGGAGAAGGAGGACAGATACAATAGACGGAGTGTGAGAGGTCCAGAAATGGCGTAAAAACGTAGGGCAGGCGCATGGGAGTTTGAGAAGGCACGGCGGAGAGAAACGGAGAGTGAAAGAAGAGAGATTCCTGACTCCGAATGGATACACTGAAACCATTCAGACGAGTGGAACATTAAAAGTCACACTAATGAGTTACAGTACTCGCTCTCTCACACCCAAACACACACACACCGCAAAGACCGAATTTTTCCAGACGGGATGAAAGTATGGAGTGAAGCACACATATCAGTTTCTGCAGCCTGAAAAATTAGTAGCTGCATTAATGTCCAACACCTGTTCTGGCTCCCTTAGCACATGCAAACCCATCTGGGTCAAAGTTCAGTGATTTACCAATGACATGAACCCACGATGACAGCGGAGCCCGTCTGACAGACATCTATGCCAGCGCTCGTTAAAAAGCAGTCAAACTTTTTCCTGACTGCGTTTGTGTGCGCGAATGCTATGGAAACTCCATGTCTCCATGGCGACACGTCTGATCCTGGGACAGGTGGTCTTTTTTTTTTCTTTGGAAAGGCTCGGATAGGCAGATTGAGGGGGAAGTGACATCACTTCCTGTGTCTGCACATTCCAGATCTGGTGAATCACTGGATTCCAGAGTGGCACTAGAACTAACTTGTCAGTTTTACTCCTGACAGACAGCTCATAGAGAAACTATTAGCAAACAAAGAACATCAGTTTTTAGACGTCATGATATGACTCTTTTTTTTTTTTTTGATACAATTACAGCCGCACCTTTTGAACAACACAGTTACTTCCTGGTTACTTATACCTAAAAACAATCTAATTTTCAAACACAATGTAAATGTTTTAAGAATTTGAATGTATACATTTTTAATATAAAAAATATATGTATTTTATACTTTATTTTATTTACAATTTTAAATTTCTAAGTTTAATATTTTTTCCCCCACATACTTTTTTTTTCATTAAAAGGAGTCCAATATAGACAGATGGAAATTATAAACTTTTTGTAAACTTTAAAACTTTGGGTTTTCAGGAAACTCCAAGACAGAAATTGGAAAATGATGGTATGCTTGGCAAAACATAACTAATGCGTACATGATAAAAAATGAAGATATAGATATATACATAAAGTCATGTTTATTTCACTGGCTTTTGTAATGCAAACATCCAGAGTACATTAGCGGCCACATCAAGACAAAAGACAATAACAATTTAGTAGAATAATTACATGAAAAGACAGATCTTGTGCTAATAATTGTAACTCTAACATTGTTTAGAAAACTAATCTCATCTGAAAAATGCTTTTGTGGAACGGTGGTCTGGCTTTTATTATCTAGCGCTGCTAAAAGTGAACTATTGTCTCCATTATCAGTGCTTCAAGACTATCCCGATAAACCGCTGGTGAACTGTGACAAAAGCGTCTCAGTAGTGGAGGGACGCGGGTCAGCCGGTAGGCATGACCGGTTAGAACTAAGATAAGACCAGAAAAAACTCGACCCAAACCGGCTTCCTGCTTTCCCAGGCAAATCATTTATACTGGAGGAAACAGCAGTGAAATCTGCTTCAGACTTCAAGGTCTGCGCTCGGCTAAAACCAAACTTGTGCATTGCAGTTATCTCACAGAACATCCTCAACAAAAATGACAAGGAAACACACACACGCACATACATTCACAACACCCAGACAGCCTGCGGTAGGGTTTGGCTAGTAAAAGGTGGTCAGGACGTAGACCAGCGTGGTAACCTTAACCTCCTGGATGAGAGCTCCAAACCCACAATCACTTTGCACTGGCAGCTCACCAGCGTGGCGTGTTTGGACCAGAGGGGACGCCCTTTTCTTTCCGTCTGAGTGAATAATTTTTGATTATGGATGGAATGACTTGTGGCGATGATGTGAAAACAACTTGTTGTAGTTTCACAAAAAAGCAATATCCCAAGAAAGATGCCAGCATTTTCAAGTAGGGGTGTAACAATGGACGGGTCAGTTTGATACACGATACGATACTTTCACATTACATTAAACAAAGCCAACATAGAGTTAAATGGATAGTTCACCCAAAAATAAAAATTTTGTCATCATTTACTCACCCTGAACTACTTAAGGGTGAGTAAATGATGACGTAATTTTCATTTTTGGGTACACTCGCTGTCTCGCTCTTTAATTGTGTGTTTTTAAACGAATATTTCAAATGATAATGATAAACAGTTAGTAAAAAGTACTCTAAATGTTCACTAAAACTCTAGCCTAAATTTGGTATTACATCAGGAATGAACTTGAATGGGCTTGAACTTGGTGACATCAGCCAGTAGCATAACCGACACCAAGTTAAGACCCATCTTAACTTAAAATGTTATGACCAGTCTTGACGAAAAAAATTAGATGACTAGCCTAACTTGTAAGACTAGTCTAAGCAGTTTACACAACTAGCCACTGAATATAAATATTCATGATGCTGCTAAATACAGAAATATGCTTGCACTCTGTCCTGACTAGTGTTGCTAGGTGTACCGATACTTCAAAAGTATCGCGATACTCGGAAATTAAAAACGTCACGATACCTAAATTTATTAGTATCGATACTTTTTTCTCCTCACGCACGCAGCAGAAGAAGCTGCAGCTCTCATGTGACAAACACTACAGCGAATTTTTGTCCCGCCAAAGTCTTATTTGATCGGTGAGTAATGTAACTTACTTGCGCGTGTGACAGGGCGAGTAATGTAACTTAGATGCGCGTGTGACAGGGCGCATGTCTAACTGGAGAGAGAGAGAGAGAGAGAGAGAGAGAGAGAGAGAGAGAGAGAGAGAGAGAGAGAGAGAGAGGAGAGAGAGAGAAGAGAGAGAGAGAGGAGAGAGAGAGAGAGAGAGAGAGAGAGAGAGAGAGAGAGAGAGAGAGAGAGAGAGAGAGAGAGAGAGAGAGAGAGAGAGAGAGAGAGAGACCTGCATGGTCGCGTGCGCACGCACTCTATCTGCGGAGCCAGGCGAAAGTAAACAAGGCTTCCGTCTCAAAACTAAGCGCTGTCTTGCTCTCTCCCACATATTAATCAAAATAAATCGACACGATGGTATGGTCTGAAAACTAAATTTTCATGTGGAGCATTCGGAGATTTGTTTTCCTGAATTACCGCTGGGTGTGAATTGTGCTAAAATATGTTGCCTTAATTATCTTCTCTGAAAAGCGTTCCGCACATTCAGCTGATATAAACCACACTTTAAATAAACGAAAACAAACCTATCCAGTGATGATGTTTTCTGTGATGACACAAATCTTGTGGGATGTCCTAAACTGCGGGGATAATCACACAACGCGCACACGTCCGATAATGAAACGTCCAATTCGCGAACTAATGACTCATTTGAACCGATTCGTTTTAATGAATGGTTTAAACAACTGATCTGTCCAACACTGAACTCACGAGACATCTGAATCGGTTTATAACTAATTGGTAACACTTTACAATAAGGTTTCATTTATTACATAAATTACATAAAAATACAGTTTGCTTACTCAAGTGTAAGCTTTAAAACAAATAAAACCACTTGTTAGCATGAGACTACTTTTTTCCACACACTGCTATCAGGAATCGATAAGAGAATCGTTAAAGAATCGGATCGATTAGCAGAATCTTCAGTGGCATGGATATTGATAAAATCTTATCAGTTCCTGTTAACTCTTATGTTGCTTATGATAACTGAGATAATGGTGCTAAATTTATTATTTTTTTACCTTGAATGTCATTGCTCTAATTTATTTTTTATATTTTGTTCAAATGTTTAACATATCTGCTGTTCATATGTTCATTTATTAGTGTGGTGTGTATGATTAGAATGTTGTCCCGGTTTTAAAATAAAGCACAGCAATGATATTTGAGAGTGTTTCTCCCTTTTCAGGAAAAGTATCGAAAAAGTATCGAAATCGCAATACTTGACTTGGTATCGGTATCGAAACAATAATTTTGGTATCGTGACAACACTAGTCCTGACTACATAGCCGTATACATTTAAAAAAGAATAATATTGTATATTATTAAATTATTTTATTTTTCATTTATTAATAATCATGGAAGCTAAAATGTAAAATAGTTTGGGTGAACTAAACGCAAAACATCTCTATCCACAATAAATTGTTGCATTGTTGTGTTGCGATATAGGCTATTGTTATACTTATGCATGCTTGCACCACTATTTTCAAGTGATTGAGCTGGAATAAGAGACAAACCAGAAGTCCTAACCATAATTAAAAGAAAAACAAGAGAGGGTTGACCCTAAAACATGGTGGCTACCCAAAAGTTATTCTAAATGCTATTTATGATTATTGAATGAAAGGCAGAGAAAGAATGAATGAGTTTTGTCTAACTGGCTGACCACCAAAGTAAACGTAACCGAGACTGGTGGTCACACACGAGCTCATGAATGAACTGGTTAATGCCAGTGGCAGCATACAACAAACAACCACAGCACACAACAGTTCAAAGAAACCTTTAGCCTGAATGAAAGTGCTAAGTGTGCTGGCTTCCTTTGCTACACTTAAACAATCGAGTTTACAATGCTCGCTGCCAGCTCTAAACTATTAGGCGAGAACATGAAATCTACATTGTTTAAAAGTGCCCGGTTCCATATGTGGACGGGCAGCTGTACGTCTATCTCTTTCATGCGTGCTCACACACACACTCTTGGCTAGTTGACAATGGGGTCTCACAGGTTTTATTGTTTAGAATTACAGTACGATAAGGCAGTCAGTCATTCACGTTTGCCGCGTGTGTGTACGTGTTCAATTACGGCTACATCCGCACTACATGCTGTACAGTGCGTTTCATTATGTATGATGATTGGAACTGGCAGATTGACAGGAGTTTTCCCCGTTTACAGATGATTTCTATCAGAGCTATCGGTTAAGGGAAGACACACCGTTCTTCATTATTTCCAGCGGACTGGAACAGGAACCTTATGGAGTCATGTGCCTTACATTACCCGCACTGATTCCAGTGTTTTACGCATTATACTGCCAGGATGCACATGATAAACATGCTGTACAAGGATACAGACTCTACGAAAGAGAAGGAACATGATTGATAGGGAAAACGATTATTATTATTTTTTAAATTCATAGCACAGAATGAGAGGAAATGAAATTGGGAAATGTTGCAAACTTGATTTAAACTCACAACCTGCATAAACACCATGACTCAAAAATAATAATAAACAACAACAAAAAATAAACCAGCCTTCTCAACGTTCGTGTGTATGTGTGTGTGTGTGTTCTGTGATGGCAAAGCTGTATTTTCAGCAGTCTTCAGTGTCACGATCCTTCAGAAATCTAGAAAGATTTCTTATTACTATAAATGTTGAAAACAGATCTGCTGTATAATATTTTTGTGCAAACCATGACACATTTTTATGTTTTTTTGATTAATAGAAAGCTCAAAAGAACATAATTTATGTCAAATCTTTTGTAACATTAAAAATGTCTTTATACAATTTAGATTAATTCAATGCAACCTTGCTAAATAAAAGCTAAATGTTTCTTTATTTTTTTTCCACTAGCCTATAGCAAAATGAGTAATACGTGTAAATAGTGTAGTAGTATACTATTTACACATATTACTCATTTTGCTATAGGCTAGTGAGTAATAAAGAAAGTTATGTACTGATTTCAACATGATTACTGACATTTTCATTTAATATATACTAACAACCAGAACACTGCTCCTTTAAAGGGGGGGAAATGAAAGTAACTCAGAGAGGATTCATTGCCTCATGTTTTCACCTTTGTAATAGATTTACGGGAATGAGATCACAAACATACAGCTCTGCAACATATGCAAAAGTGCTTTCAAAACAATGCATACTCCAGTGAGATCACTGCTGCCCTTTTGATGCAATACGGCAGTCACACACATACTGAAACTAGTGAACTCTACCTAAACCACAGATCATGTGCACGCACACACCACACACCACACACACACACACATACACGCGCACGCGCACACACGCACACTAGTATCTTTGGTATGAGCGTGTGAAACTCTGTAAATGGCTCCTCTCGGGGAACACAGGAAACAGTCAGACAATGTGGAGGCTTCATTTGGAGTTCAGCTCCATGCTGAGCGACAGAAAAACACGCACACCGTTTGTGAAAGGAGCAAACTCTACGCAGTTTTGGTGACAACAAGCTGCACAAAGATTTATCAACCATCTGATCCTTTAAATAACGCAATATTTAGCTAACGTCAAATTTCGGCAGTTATATCACAATCCCAAACCACATATCGACCGTTTTCAACCTGCAGATTCTGAAACCTCCAGCCCAACGAGTGCTATTCTCAATCCCGTGGAGATGATGGGGGGGGGGGGGGGTCAACCGAGCCCTCAGCCCGAGATTTCAGGCGGGCGGCCTGTTGTCCTCAGTGTGCGTGGGAGGATATTAATAGCACGAGAAAGCCACGACAGCACAGGCTTCCACATTTCAGATTTCCTAGGGCTTTTCTGTCTTCTGTTAAAAAAAAAAAAAAACGGCAGTGAATAGTGACCAGACAGGACTGTCCTAATCTCTTTCCTTTAGAAATAGGAAGAGAGGGTGAGAGACAGACAGACAGAAAAAGACTATGCGAATATGAAAAAAAAAGAAGTAATTTACAGTGCACTTCCTGTGTAAAACCACATCTGCGGTTCTGCACTATAGGCCTACATGAGGTGTAACATGTTGTGTGATGAGGAGATACGTTTTGGGGAATTTTAACTCTACAAGAAAAGAAAAAAACTAAAAATAAGTTAAACTTAAATTCAACTTAAAATGGCTGATTAACAGTTTAAATTACTTATTTTCTTCCCAAACAAACTTTCATGTCTTTGAACACCCTGGATAGCATGCTTCGTGTCTTGCATTACTGGTTTTGGCCCACATGCAGAACGTCTGAACTTATTTAATAAAGGTGTATTCAATTTACCTAAACTGGGACGCGTTTTCTTTTTTGACAAGTAGCAGAACTTAAGTAGGTGGGACAAACAAGATAAAATGCAACAGACTGAGTCAGAAACGTTGAAACTTAACAACAGCCTGAGTAAAAGGACCTCTAGCCCCCCCTTGCCAAATTTAATTACCATTAAATATTTCCATTTATTTCCAGCCTTTTCCATGGAAACATAGGAGGTAAATAGCTTGACTATGCGTCACAGATCAAAGTCCCATCCAACGAAAAGCTTTAAAGCCTGGATGACTCAGTGTCTCTTCTCTTGTACGACAGCCCCATTGATTATCAAAAACAGGTCGAACCAGTTTTAAAAAAGCCTTAGTATGGTTACAATCACCTTTGCTCTTCTCAACTGGTTAATCTTTAAACTACTGTATTGTTATCAAAAGAAAACATGCGTCATTATAGTCAGCATTAACACAAACAACCCTGTAAAAAAAACAACCTGTTTGAGCTCATGGGAGACGAGATTATCAGAGCCAAGTGGTACATGAATTGTGTAAGATGGCATTTTAAGCCTGAAAAACATATTCCCATGACATTAGGCCAGTGCCACGCTGAGTTGCCCCACTCATTAGCCAGCCTCAGTTCAGTGAGCTCACATCAGACGGAGGCTTTGTGCCGAATGCCTTTCCCATCACTCACACAAGCGGGAGGTTCGCTGTTTCTTATGCTGAATGCATTTGACCTATTCGAGGTGAACATTAATTCAGGCATCGGCAAATGTCAAACTAAAGTAATTCTAGAGCTTTAAAGGTGTTCAACTACACATGATTAGAATAAACTGTTTTTGATTAATTAAAGACAAAAATAAGGTAAAAAATATTAAATAAATGTAAAATATATTTTTTAAGTGAAATATAGGCTATAGATTTTTTTTTTTTTTGCTGGAGTTTTAACAAGCCTTAACCAGAATATTTGAGAAGTTTCAGTGCTACCTTGCAAGCTCTACTTTCAATTAGAAAGTCATTATGCTTTTTCTATTTATAGAAACTAAAAAAAAAAAAAACTAAACGCTCTTTGCCCCATGACATCAAAACCAAGATAAGGTTTTACAGGAAAACATCCAACATCTGCAAGGCGTGACCAAGCTACTGACACTATCCATTGGCTTAAATGAGACATAACACCCTCATCCAATTTCCTACATTCAAGCACACACCCTAATTTAAGCGTGTTTGACACAGTGGCAGGTTACCCAATCTGTGATACACCTGTGGATTCATGCGAGAAGACATAAGAATAAAAGCGAGAGCGAGTTGGTGTTGTTTTCAAGGAGGAGAATCGCCAATGACTGTTCAATTTTAAGTCAAACCAATGGGTAATTATTGTTTGAAGACACTGGATAGGGGGTACGTGCGAGAACACACAACCACACACACACACACACACACACACACACACACAACACAAAATTAGCGTTTTAACTGGAGTCAATGGGGGTTGAATAGAAGGGTAGCTGAATAGCAGGCGCATTGTAATATATGTAACACATCTCTCGTTCAGTCACTGAATCTGGGTGCAGTGACCTGTAAGGTGTGGCTACCTTACACATAAATGAATCTCTGACAGATGCTTCGCCTTTCCTGGGAAGAGCTAAATGGCAAAAAAAAAAAAAAAAAAAGCCTGACCACAAACCCACATGCTATCGAGATGCTTTCATTTCGACAGCAGATAATGTTTCAACTTGTCTCCCACTTCTTGAACTTTTAAAGCCACACGACAAATCAATATGTCGTCACAAAGAAGACTAAGGTGAAAATGTTGCTCTCATGAGCTTATGATTCACGAAAAACACATGAATTCCCTAATTGAATGGATTTTCTTAAAGGCATACCTTACCCCCAAAAATGAAAATTCTCATTATTGGGTGAACTAGCCCTTTAACATGAATGTATCTTAGGCCATGTAACCACCATTTAGGTACATTTTTGCCTTCACTAATTAATTTTAAAAGGTCTGTGACAAATATTTCACTTTATTTGTTTAAAATATTTACTTTTAAATAATAAATTTTAAAGCGTGTTTCTCGATACATACAAGCCAAATAAGTACCGGTACATTTCATTTAAATTCATTTCATGTCAACTATTCATCTCAATTAACAAACCGACATCCTTAAAAAATAGCTGAAAAGCTTGAGAACAGGATAAATGTGCTTCTCATCTCAGTATAAACACTTCTGGACCATGTTTATTGTGGGAAGTCTACAGCATATATACTAAGAAACAGATATGGCACGATTTCTAACACACAATCTCCCACATCCTTCTGATTACTCCGATAATGAGCGTTGCGTTTAATTGCATCGCGCAATCTTCTCTCTTCCTGTCTCCTCGTTAATGTGAATTCCATAAACATTTGACGGAGCGAAGTGACTTTAAAAAAGGCCCCTAATGAGCAGCGGGATGTGGACTGTGCTCTGGAGTCTTTCTTGTGGATCCCGAATGTCCTGTTTGGATTTCAGAGCCGCTCGGAGAGATACCGTGCACACTTCCTGTCCATGCCCACACCCTAGAGAGCACACTCCGATAACATCAAAGGAGTTCGAGAGGGTAAAAAAAAAAAAAGTCGTCGAGAGGGAAATCTGTGCAAATGTGAAAAAGATTCTGTGAGTGTGATTTTCTCCAGAAAAAAAAGTAAAGACTAACGGAGAAGAGACCTCTTCTCCCGATTGTATGCTAAATGTTTGTGATTGTGGGTGGAAAGAGTATACAAAGGTCTGATTCCTGTCACTGGCATCCGCGTTGACAGGAAGTTTACAGTAGGAGCTGAACGCCTCCGTCCACCCCCCTCCCCATCTGCTCTCACTGGCCCAGGAATGTGTGAGCTATGCAGACTGGCAAAGGATGAGCTATCTTCATCTAGTAACCCAGCCAACCAGAGCAGACTCATAACTAAGCATAGTTTACAACATGCATAAACAACCATGTTGCAAACAACCTCTGCCCTGTCATTTCAATAAACAAATGTGGGCTTCAAAGTAGGGTGAGTTCACCTGGGGCTCATGGGAAAGGGAGGCTGTAAGATTACTAGTTAAGATGATCATCACTCCCTTGGCTTTGATGATTTAATGATCTAATTAGCTATTAGCTGAATGCCTACTTATTACATAATACATTAATCTACACAAAATTACACGCAAGTTCAATGCAACACTCATCATGTGTTATTATTTTAATATACAGTCAATTATCTTGAGGGTCACTGCTCTAAGGAACGGTGTAGTTTTAAGTTAAAGACACACACAGATGAGCCGAGTGTGGCTCTGGACTCAAGAGAAAGTTTTAAAGGTGAGTCAAGGCATTCAGTAAGTGAAGCGTTTTATAGTGCCACTTTTGGCAGAGCAGAGCTGGAAAAACCAACAGAAGGGCAGTGAATGGCTCTTTCAATGTGGAATAAACTTAACACTGGCACTACTCTTAGAAAACTCTCACAAGACAAGGTTCATAAGAGAAGACTGGACTGCTTTTAAAGCTATAGACCGACAAACAGTCTCGCTGAATTTTTTTTTTTTTTTCACTTCTTAGCCACTATTTGGTGGGTCAGCACCCAAAAAAACAGCACCCAAAAACAGTATTCACAAAAAAAGTAAATTTAATAACAAAAGCCATTGATTCTAAAGTGATGAAAGTGCATCTTAATAGGCTAAACGTAACCCAACAATGTAGTTGAACATAAATTAGCCATATTACAAATATATCTATCTATATAAATAAATAAAAATATTATTACTAGTCATGTTCTATTATATTATTATGAATTATAACAATCATAATGTATAGCATTTATTGTTTTATCCTAATTTAGTTATTGTGTCAAAAAGCATAAATTAAAAAATAACTAATATCAGTTTGCATATTGGTTAGTGGACTCTCAAACATAACATAATAGCCTATGATAAAAAGGAAATATTGTTTAATCTCTGCACTGCAGTAAGTTACATCATAAAAAAATAACTCCCTCACAGTATGGCCGTGACTCAAAACATAGGCTACCAGACAGCACTTTCTGACACATTTAGGTAGCTACATTGAATGCCCAAAAATGTTGCTCACTATGTTGAGAATGATTATTAAAACTACACATGACTTGTACTCAACAAGTGTATATCAAATGTGTTCAGATATTACAAAATTTAAGTCCAATACAAAACATACCGCTCCGGTAATGTTTACAAATCTTAGTCAAAAGTTTTCTGAACAATATCAGTGCCCAACATGGCCAGTTCAGTATGACAATGTTCATTATCACTACCCAACTTTCATATTGTGCTCAAACAAGTATTTCACATCAAACAGTAAAAAAAAGAAGACCCGACTGAAATGTTAAAGAAAACTAAGCCAGTTTAGAATAAAATGCACTTGATATGAACCGAAAAGTCTGATAACGCATAATCACCGACTCATTCAAAGCGTTATGACCCGATAACACCAGGAATTTACATTCACATTCATGTTTACGACAAGAATAGAATAATAGTGAGCAAACAATAAAATAATGCAATACACAGCGAATTACACATTGCTTAACAAATTTAACAACCAACAAACCCCGTCAGATTTCTTACCATGGCTATCATCGTGGATTTGTCCATCCGATGAGGATGGCGTGTTCTCCGAGTTTTCCAACTGACGCTACTTGTTGATCCCTTTCACACGAATACAATACTTTCAGACCAACTATTAAACAACAAATGACAACGCGACTCAAAAGTACATCCAAAGTTTGACGGCCTGTCAGAACCGAATCATTTTCGGCTCTCGGCTGCTTGCTTTCTCATGGAAACGCGGTTGGTGTAATGTGACGCTTTCTCTCTGATCTATGAAAAAGTTAGAGAGATCAGCGGTGACGTCATGTTACATCCGTCTCATCGACCAATCAGAGAGATGGAATCTCGACTAATGAAAGAGCCGTGATTTACTGTACTACTGTTGGGACGTTTCTACAACTTGGTGCCTTTTGAGTCGCTAATAGCCTAGTTATGGCATTTGCATCTTATTTTAATGATATATTTCATAATTTCTGTGAATAACAACTAAGATAACAACTTTTTAAAAAAGACAACTTTTTACACTGAATTAAAGACAATTTCTAACGACTTTATAAAACCTTACTCGGACAATTATACAAATTAGGTCAATTTAATCAACGTAATCTTATTTAGTTGTCCCTCCTCTCACAAAAATAAAGTAAAAGTGCTGCTGTTCAGGCAAACGTTATTTAATTAAGGGTGGATTGCCACCCCTGTACCTGAACACACCTAAATTGTCATTATAAATTAACAATTTCCCTTCAAAAAGAATGTAAGGGGGTTATACAGGGGGAATTCTGCTATCAGCACAGAAGGCATAAGGTAATCCTTCATGCCAAGCCTCTGATGCAATGCATATAAGTATTGTGAAATCAGGCCCCTCGTGACCGAATGATCTGCTCCGCTTCATTTGTGCCTCTGAAGGTGTGCATACAAAAAATGATAAATAGTCTTCATTACAATGGTCACAAAACACAGGGTCTTAAAAGGATTACTATCGGAATGCTACATGTTGTCATAGTAGAACAAAAGTGATGTGGTCTCTTTCTTATTTATGTCAGACTCAATGTGTGCGGTTTGTGAGCTCACTATCAAAGACATACTGTATATTGCTTTTAGGCTCAGGAAAGTATTTTTATCAATTATTAGTTGTTATCTCATAGGCTAAATTGAATCACCCTTTACACTCATAAACAATAACTTTCCATCAAGGTTGTTATGCAAATAACCTGTCTGATGTGTTTTAAAAGCACTGCTGTCAACATCTTATGATTAAAGCCATGAGGTAAACTTCAATAAATATGCATAATCACATACTGTAGATTTGCAAGGCAAAACAGGTTTGGGATTTGAGTACTACTTGGCAGAACAGGGAAACTGATTGTGTTCTTCTTTTATGGATTCACACATCATTTACAGTACATGCCCAGGTTTGTAATAGACATTATACCACAGTATACAGAATTATGTTTCGTGCAGTTTATATGATCAGTTTTAAAGGGCACTTTTTCATGTCGTATATAGGTTCGATTTTTATAGTTCATAGTTCATGACTTTTGAACTCTGTGGCTTTTGAAATGTTATTTTTCATAAAATCTAAAATTAGATGGAGAAAAACAGATCCATACACATTACTTGTTTATTTAAATACAAAAGCAATCTTGTTAAGAAATATGGATATGTTCACGCATGCTGCCTTACCTCAGTAGCCTTTCTAAACATCAGTACAAAAGGTGTCAGAAGACACATTGACAACCTGGTATGCATGCTATGCTGAGCTTAGTCTAAAGAGGTTCAGAAAATATAAGAGAGAGAGAGAGAGAGAGAGAGAGAGAGAGAGAGAGAGAGAGAGAGAGAGAGAGAGAGAGAGAGAGAGAGAGAGAGAGAGAGAGAGAGAGAGAGAGAGAGAGAGAGAAGAGAGAGAGAGAGAGAGAGAGAGAGAGAGAGAGAGAGAGAGAGAGAGAGAGAGAGAGAGGAGGCAAAAAGTTTTTTTGGCATTTTAAAATATGTGAATAGAAGTCTAAAAGCTCGAATAATCTTCTCAGTGTCATACAATAATCCACACATCTGTGCAGCTGTTTTGGTGGAAGGGTCATTCAGTTTGGTAGATTTTATGTTTCCATGAAACAATGCATTTTTTACATCAAATATTAATCAACTTTCATGCCACATGGTTTTTAATGCATAGATCTTCCCCAATACAAATTCATAATGACTAGTACCTAAGAATAAAATAAAATTAATATATAAGTAGGCCTACTTGGCAAACCGTGAAAACCAAGGAAACAGGAATCAATGATAACCAACTTAGGGTACGTTTACAATGATGTACTAAAATGGAAAAGGTTTTCCTTAGCGTTTTTCATGTACAGACGACAACGTTGTCAAAACGATCCCTGTTCACACGGATCCGCTAAACGACTAAAAATGCTAGTGGCCATGCCAGGCCAGTAGTTGGCGATGACTACACGCGACTGAACATGTAATACGCATGTGTAGGCGATAACGGTATCGTTTTAAAAAAACTTGCACTTTGAAACCAGTTTTCAAAAGCTTGTTTTCAGGCCCCCAAATTACCATTTGCATGTAAATGAACGGCCAAAACGCATAAAAAGTTTTCCGTTTTTAGTTGAAAATGGTGTCGTGTTAGTTGAAAACTCAAATTTACATCTAGCAAGTAATGGGCTTAGAAACAGCCACACAGTTATGGTCCACACTGTTACTTAATGCATTCAGGGTGGACAACTGCCATAGAATCTGAATTTGAAATTTGAAATATTTGGTCAGGATTATTAGGTTATACTAGTCTGAGCTTGACCCGAGTGTTTTTATGATAGACAGACATTTTCTCCTAGCCTGGTTCTACCAGACTCTCGTACATTTCATTTGTACAGAGAGTCTGGCCTCGCTCCATTGAGAAACGTTTACTTCCTTGTAGGCGGGTTCTCTGTGAAAGTTCAAAACTATTGGATCTGCCCAGAGTCACTCAGGATCTGCCATAGCAATCGCTAACGTGTGGTCGTGCGAACCATAGACTGTAAAAAAAGAACTCATTCACCACTAGCGGAGTGAGCTGGAAATCAAATTTTTCTCGAACCCCGTGGGGAGGAGGGCCACAACATCATGGCCACCAACAAAACTTAGCAACATTGTTCTTGCTCCGGCTTTAAACTTCTGTATATTCGGCAGTTTTGCAACGACGGACCGATAGCTTTTCTCACGTCTTTCTCCGCTCCAACTCAAACTGACGGACTACATCGAGTCATCGTTCTCAGCCACTCCTTCCTGATTGGTCCTACAAAAATTGATTTCTGGAAACCAAGTCTACAGCACAATCCCAGACGTAGTACTGAAGGAAAATGAAATTGAGCAGAAGTGCGTAGGATGGCGCAGCCAGGCTAATTTTCTCCTCTGACAAGACTAAAAAATTGAACTTCAAAACTGTTTTCAACAAACCTGCTCAATCCACCAAACTGTAGGAAGAACCAGAAACCCATATTATACATATAATAAATCAATTTATAGTGTCAGGCACCATAGCAAATTGTTTGTATCCGCCAAATAAATTCTCATCTAAAAAACACGAGCGCTGTGGCGAGCCTGTGATGACAAGTTGGGAATGCCTTCTGTTGTTTTGACTTGAAATTATTGGAAAACACCGCAGATGCATTATTGTTCACATTGTGAGAAGGGCTCCCACAGCATAACGCTATGAGTAATGCCTGTGGCCGGCCGCAGAGAATGCCACTCTCACACACTCCAATGGGTTAAGGTCAACTTTGCATGGCAGTGTTGCTTACAGGCATCTCACTGTTACTTTTCACACTAGCTTAATTAACCAAGTCTGCACTATTCCCTCAAAATCTCTCTTTCACTCCCACATGCATAAACAAACAAAGCAAAAAGTCATTATTCCTACTGTTTTTGGAGCTCAAAGAGTACATGGAAGGGTCAGACAGTGAACTCATGCCTGATGCTGGATTTACCGCTGGACAGGCCTAATGATCACATATTTTTGCCATCACTAAATTAAGAAGAGATTCTTTCCATGCCTCCTCCTCTCTATTTAATTATTTTTAAGGGGAAGGGTTTTGGGTGAGTCCAAGGACACTGTTTGGAATGCTGGAAGATGTTGCACAAACATTCGCATGGCTAAAGGGTTTTTTTTTTTTTTTTTTTTTTTGGTAAAGAGGGAGCAGAAGTATGCAGTCAGAGAAACGAGCAGATTATGTTTGACAAAATACAGGATGGTGGCGGTTGACACCAGGATACTCTCGTCTGGGATGCAGGATGTGTCCCATAATTCAGAGCAATGATCTGTGTGGCCTCATGCTCGGGTAAATGTGAAGCAGAATCATGTTTTTGTGTTCTATAAATCATATCGGTGTATACATTTTTGAGAACAAGTGAACAGGATGTTCAGCACATGGCACTGACAAATGCTTGGAAACAGTTTTGATTTAGTACAGCTACCATCATGATTGTAAGCATGACTCTTTGAGAAGATTTTTGTCTACTTATGTCACAACACATATGGACACACATTGTTTTGTGGAACACACAAAAAGGTTGTGAAGAACTTTCACATTCTTTAGATTTTTTCCATACAATATGTTTATAGTGACCACTTCTGAAAAAATGACATTAACAGCAATATGAGCTGGATGATAATGAAATAACTGAATATTTATTTGATGTGCATTCATTGTTATATTTGCATATACCATACCTACCTGGGCAAAAAATGGGCCAAGCCAAAAATGGCCAAATATTTAGTAGTCTTTTAATGGTCTTCACCATTTTAATCACAAATCATTGGTCAGCAAATTAGCAAGAATTGCACAAGTACTGTAGATAAAGTAACTTAGCATAGAATAGCCTTCCCCAACTTGCAGACAGCTTTTTACAGGAAGAAGAGTGAGTTATTCCACTCAATGTTAATGGCTTCTAACAGTTCATGAGTAGTTGAAAAATGTTTCCTAGTTTGTTGGAATTTAAAGGGATAGTTCACCCAAAAATAAATAAATAAATCCCAAACCTGATTTGCCTTGCAAATGTGATTGAGTATACTTGGCAGAACAGGGAAACTGTTATAACTGTTATATAAAGAAGATATTTTAAAGAATGTTGGTAACCAGACAGTTGACGGTAGCCATTGACTTCCAAAGTAGGAAAAAAAAATACTATGGAAGTCAATGGGGCCCGTCAACTGCTTGGTTACCAACATTCTTTAAAATGTCTTCTTTCGTGTTCAACAGGACAAAGCAACTCATACAGGTTTGAAACAAAATGAGTAAATGATGACAGCATTTTAATTTTTGGGTGAACGATCCCTTTAATGTGAGACTAAATATTCTTGACTTTGACCAGGCCAAAATATGAGCCTGATGGACTTGTTTTCAAGCCACTTCTTGGTTGTCTTTGCAATTTTGGCAGAAGCATTGTCTTGTTGAAAAATAACATTTGATCGTTCCTCTTTAGATATCCACTTTTCATTTGTGGGAAGCAAGCCATTCGGCAAAATTCTCCTTTACTCCAAAGTGTTAAATGACTTTTCACAGTGAAATAGCTCACAAATACCAGCTAAAAAGACTCCTCGCACAGTGACACTCTTCCTCCATGCATGCTTCATTGTGATAAAGATGCATCTATTATTATATTTCTCCCCAGATTTTCAGAGACACAGCTCTGGAGCTTCACCATGCAACTCGTGTTTAATTGTTGATTCATCACTCCACACACAACTTCCTATATTCTGCCAAAAACATTCAGTCTTCGATGTTTTTCTGAGACAGCAATGGCTTTTTGAGTATTGCATTAGCTTAAATGTGGCTAATTTCTTGACCAATCATTTGTGGTTAAAACAATTAAAAGCTTAATGTTTAGCCATTTTGGGCTCTTTTTCTTTCTTTCTTTTTTTGCCTGGGAGTGTATATTTAATCTATTTGGCATAATCAGTTGCATGCCACTTCACAGAGTGGATCCTCAAGGATCCTTAACAACTTTAAGGGATTTTGGCAAAACAACCTGAAAGTCTTGCAACATCGAACGTAATAAAGATTCCTAGAGACAGACTTGGGATAAGAATAGTAACAGAAACTACTTATTAAAAAAAAAAACTGCTCACTATGTTTTAGAATGAGAACACACACATTTCTTCAAAAGTGTGTCTGCAAAACAATAAAGAAAATGGCTCTATTTGTGGTCCCAAATGTTTGCAACACTTGAGAGATATTGAATCTGATTCCATGGGCTTTCTCTATCTCCATGTTTCTGTCTATGCGTCACTGTTCCATAACAAAAAAATAATAATAATTAATAAAAAAAATAAAAATAAAGCAGAATAATACTACTATAGTTAACTATGCATTAATATACCAATTTTAATTAAAACAAAATAAAGTAATAAATTGTTTGACAAAAATTGACAAATAAATAGAAATGTAACTTTTTATATGAATTCATGTTTTCACATGTAGTCAAATATAACAATACAATAATAATAGATTTTTAAATTCACAAATAAATAGTCATCACGTTAAAGTAAAACCTGACAGTGAAGGCTGCGGTCATTGTTTGCCTCTTCCTCGCTCAAAGAAAATTATGAGTGTTTGTCTTTTCACATTCCTTCCTGTGTTTGCTGCTTTCACATGTGTGTGGGTTCATGGGATATATTCTCAAAAGCCGGAAATGACTTCATATTAAACTTGCCTAACAATAACAAACCTGACTAATGAACAACCCACGGACACCTGGGCACACCTTTACTTTTACTAGACCGGATACACCCACACTGTCAAACCACATAGTCAAAGTTTATTGCATAATCAAGTACATGTCCAGACATCCACAACCAAAAGCGTATCGTATGAGGAACAACAGATCCATAATACACCACTGTGAGTGGAAATGAAACAGCATGAAAGCACAAAACTCACTTATTTCCTATATTTTGCCAGCTACCAACCACAACACATAGCCTAAGCCTACTATTATTAGGTCTCTAATTTGTGTGATCCTGTTCATTTTAATCAGATGAGGCCATATGACCTGTTGATAAACTACACGGCTGCGTTTTCTCTCAGAACAGATGGGAAATGACACAAGGAGGGGGAAACGGGGGCTCCGAACTGGGGTTGAAGCCGTAGAGGAAAAAGGAGTGAAAATAAAGGGAAGGAAAACTTCCTGAGCGTCACAGGCTGCTCCAGTGACGCCTTCTCATTGTTTCTCAAGTGTTTAAAACAGAAAGAGACACAGACTTGAACTTGCTGCTGTGAAAGCTGCTGATATGTTTATAGTTGCGCGTCTGTGAACTCGCTGTCGGATAAAATGAGTTCCTGTTGCAAAATTGACCCATGTGACAGATGTAACATGTGACCATGTTTGACACTTGGTATAGAAACACGTTCATGTGCTCAATGTATTCTCATGTGCTCAAATGTATTCATCATTTCAAATATCTCTGAAACACCTCTCCGTTTTGCCACAAAATGTTCCAGCAAGTCTTCACGTCCACACATCCCCTCATTTACCCCTCCTTACAATCATCAACACCGACAATTCACTGAGAAACAAGCCGGACACGGCCACAGGCCTAAAAATAAACCTCAACGGCTCCCTAAGGATTTCATTGAGTCATCTGCATTATACAAGCTCTCAGTGTCCGTTTATGTGCTCTTAAAAGTAAATGAACTTTCCAACTTTCCAGAAACAAGTCTGAATTTGATTCTGTTATTCGCAGAATAGTTCACTTGAAACTTTCACCGTGAATATTATCTCGGCAGACAGAATGTTCCTTTCATTTTTCCGGAGCTCTGTGGTTGCAGAAGTGGAATTTGCAACCCCTGAAACGGTTCAAAATAGGTCATGCTAACTCCACAGCACTGGAAAACAATCGCAACACACAAACAAAGAATTCAAGGGCTTTCCCAGGGATAGTTAAACCATCTGAATGTGATTCCTCGACACTCCTTTTTGGTCTAGCACCACAATTCTAAGCAAAGAAGACCTGAGAAGCCAGGTCCATGTATATTCACAAGGAAAGTATTATCTAAGAGTAAATCCGGTAATTTAGTATGGCTGCCGGTGATAAGGGCGTGTATTTTTCCTGTGTCACGTTGTCTATTCAGATCCCTGGAGGATAATGCTCTCCTGACCCCAGCACTAGTCTGCTCCCCGTATCACTTTCTCCCTGTCTCTGTCTTTTATGATCCGTGTCTTTGTGTTTTGTCTTTACAAATACAAATGCACTTCCACTCTCTCTCTCTACAGTCTACAGCAAAAGAGCAGAGTATATCAATCGCTTGCTGTCTACAATTCCTACTTTGTCTGTATAGAGCCAAGGAATATGAAAAGAATCCATTCAGTTTGGTTCGATGGTCCACTTTTGACACTCTACTAGTCCCTTTGCAACTACATGTCATGTAACTATATTATACTACATTTAACTCTCATTTAGAGTATTAGTAGACAGAATGTCTGTTGGGGGACCATAAAAATAAAGAGTTAGCAGATATTAAGCAGACAATCTAATACTCTAATGACTGCTAGTTAACATGAAGTTGCAAACTTACTTATACAGTATAGCTAGAATGTCAGAAGTGGACCAGCAAAATAAAGTGTTAACTTTAGTTTGAATATTCTGCTAACCTTTAAGTATTCTGATCTGGATGTCGTCCTTAATTTAGTTTTTAGTTTACGTTTAAGGTTTTCTTTTTCCAAGTATTTAATTTTTGCAGTCATTTAAATACTATGGACTCAGAAAGGATTTGGACAATTAAGCCACACTTAAAACTCCATTAATTTTATTTCCAAAGCTACAAGACCTGCAAACAAATAATACTTAAGTGTTTCAAAAATCTAAAGTCAAATAAATAACCTTTTCAATATGTACAAGTGACGTCTAAAGAAAAAGTAAATATCAAGTTAAATATGTGAATAGGGTATTTTGTGTATGAAATTACCGTATGCAATGTTCAATAGTGGATTTGGGATACATACTGTAAAATACTAGTTATTAGTTGTAGATAGACAAAGGAGACATATTTTGTAACCTCAGCATCAATGGTGATTTAAGATGCGATGAAAATTATGAGAAAACTCTTTTGTGATGCATCCTACAGTATAACAGATTGTTAATGGGCCATTTCATTAAAATAATTAAAATTTAGTAGACTAAATAAAGTTTGAAAATGGGGTTTGTTCTTAAATGTTACAGGGCCAAAAATGCCTGCATTTGAAGAAAAGTGCTTGTGCTGAAAAACTATTTATTATAGTGTTAATGCAATGATATCCATACATTAGGTGTATCCAATTTAATACAGTCGCTAATGTTAAGAATAGCTATTTCTTCAGATATGCGAGGAATCTTTAGCAGTTCCAGATGTCGAATATCAGCCTGTGATTTAGCTTTCAGCAGAACTCCTGTCTAAAGGATGGCTTGTCAGAGTTTTAATTTAATAGACATGATTAAATGTTTTTTTAAAGCCTCAGAAAAGCTACATAATGGACTGATGTAACCTCAGAAAGTATTCTCACTATTCACAACATAGGATTTGATTCATACATAATATGATGTAGAAATAATTTCAGTCAAGTAACAAGTAACACATTGAATTAAACATGCAATTTTGAAGTAGAAAAACTGAAATAGTATTTCAGCTCCAATAATCTTTCAGTAATCACATCGTAGAGCGCGCGCGCGCACACACACACACACACACACACACACTGTCACGGTTGATACAGGAGACAGACAGGTGGTAAGTGAAATGGTGTTTATTTAACAGAACAGGCAGAAGCAGACAGAGTTATGGTGAGTATTCCAACAGATGATAATGGGATGAACTTAGCCAATGGAGAATAAGAGTCTCTCTTTCAGATGCAGATGGATTGTTGCTGGAGAGGGTTGCAGTTGGACGGCTGGGAACTGAAGATGGCAGACGGTGAAGATGATAATCCAATAGGGTCAGGTGAGTAGCAGGTAAGTAGCGGGTAAGTCTCTGGTTGAGCATAGGTGAGTCTGTGTGTCAGGTATTGACGAGATCAGACAGTGACTGCAGGGAGAGTGAGTGTTATATAGTCCGTGCTAGTGATGAGATGACGTGATGGAGATCAGGTGTGGTGATGAGGGAATCGAGTGCAGGTGAGGATCCAGGGGAATGCTGGGAAATGTAGTGAATACGGATGATGAAGTTAACGTGAATGTGACATTACACCCCCCTCCGGAAAGCGCGACCTCGCGCTGCAGAGGAGTCAAGGCGGAGCAGATGAGAGAGGACGTGTCCAGGGCGGAGCTGTGGGACCCTCGGGCGTCCATGGCGGTGAGACCCCTTCGGGTGGCCATGGCGGTGAGGCCCCTTCGGGTGGCCATGGCGGTGAGGCCCCTTCGGGTGGCCATGGCGGTGAAGACCCTGTAGGAGTTCTAGAATTCCCCAACTGAGCCGAATGGACCCAGAGCCGAGGTGACACCACAGGTCTGGAGGGCCAAGGCAGATCTGCAGGCTCATGGGACCGAAATGGAGAAGGGGCTCTGGAAGCCCGTGGCGTAACCAGTGCGAGGGAGGACGACTGAGGAGCAGGAGGGAAGATGGAGCCCGGTGGAGCAGAAGGGATGCAGGGCAGAGGCACAGCCGGCAGCACGGAGTCCCGAGGTGGAACCAGGGTGACGGCTGACCAATGTGAGGAAGGAAGGAGGAGTGAGCCTGGTGGAGATATCGGGCTGACAAGACCCGGCGGAGGTGAGGGCACAATGAGCCGCAGAGAGGCTGTAGGGTCGGAGGACCAAGGTGGAGTCAGAGGTTCAGGGGATTGAGGCAAGGACAGGGGATCCCCTGACCAGGGCGATGCTGAGGCTTGGAGACCCAGAGGCGGCTCCACAGCGATACTGGGGTTTAGCTGTGGATGGGCAGCAGGGTCGACAGGGCTCAGTAGAGGCGAGACAGTAGAGTATGAAGACATCAATAGCGGAGGTGGGAGAGGGAGGCAGGGTGGGAATACAGTTTCAGGCTGGACGGCGGTCTCAGGCTGGACGGCGGTCTCTGGCTGGACGGCGGTCTCTGGCTGGACGGCGGTCTCTGGCTGGACGGCGGTCTCTGGCTGGACGGCGGTCTCTGGCTGGACGGCGGTCTCTGGCTGGACGGCGGTCTCTGGCGGGCAGGCGACGGGCTCAGGCTCTGGCGGGCAGGCGACGGGCTCTGGCTCTGGCGCTGGGTCGACGGGCTCTGGCTCTGGCGCTGGGTTAACGGGCTCTGGCTCTGGCGCTGGGTCAACGGGCTCTGGCTCTGGCGCTGGGTCAACGGGCTCTGGCTCTGGCGCTGGGTCAACGGGCTCTGGCTCTGGCGCTGGGTCAACGGGCTCTGGCTCTGGCGCTGGGTCAACGGGCTCTGGCTCTGTGAAAAAGTCTATTAGGTCAATGCTGGATGGGACCAGCGGCGAAGGCTCTGTGCTGGATGGGACCAGCGGCGAAGGTTCAAATGGGCTGGACGGGACCAGCGGCGAAGGCTCTGTGCTGGATGGGACCAGCGGCGAAGGCTCTGTGCTGGATGGGACCAGCGGCGAAGGCTCTGTGCTGGATGGGACCAGCGGCGAAGGCTCTGTGCTGGATGGGACCAGCGGCGAAGGCTCTGTGCTGGATGGGACCAGCGGTGAAGTGGGCTTGGTGCTGGTAGGTTGTGTCCCGGGCCGGGAACCGACACTCTCCAGACACCGGATCACGGTCTCCCTCCAGCTGAGTCCGGTGGTGTCTGGAAGGTCGATCCGGTGGTGTAATCTGGCCCCGAGCCAGAATAAGGTACACAACCGCTCGTCAGCCACATTACTGACGAGTGCGATGCGAATAAAGCCTTCAACAAACGAAGACCAACTTTGGCTCTCCTGAGCCAGGACGATAATTTTTACCCCATCGTCCATCTTGGGGCGGTCTGATCTTCTGTCACGGTTGATACAGGAGACAGACAGGTGGTAAGTGAAATGGTGTTTATTTAACAGAACAGGCAGAAGCAGACAGAGTTATGGTGAGTATTCCAACAGATGATAATGGGATGAACTTAGCCAATGGAGAATAAGAGTCTCTCTTTCAGATGCAGATGGATTGTTGCTGGAGAGGGTTGCAGTTGGACGGCTGGGAACTGAAGATGGCAGACGGTGAAGATGATAATCCAATAGGGTCAGGTGAGTAGCAGGTAAGTAGCGGGTAAGTCTCTGGTTGAGCATAGGTGAGTCTGTGTGTCAGGTATTGACGAGATCAGACAGTGACTGCAGGGAGAGTGAGTGTTATATAGTCCGTGCTAGTGATGAGATGACGTGATGGAGATCAGGTGTGGTGATGAGGGAATCGAGTGCAGGTGAGGATCCAGGGGAATGCTGGGAAATGTAGTGAATACGGATGATGAAGTTAACGTGAATGTGACACACACACACACTTCTAAAAGTCAGTAAACTATTTTGAAGTTGTCCTTTCTAAATGAATTACCATAGAGAGTATTGGCCCATTACGCACTGTGCAAGACTGAAGCAGGTGGTGTGTTTAAAGTGTGTTTGCGTATGCAATAGTGGTATGTCTGAATCAGTGAACAGACTCATAAACACTGCTGAAGCCCTCCTCATTGGCCTTGACCCCTGTGCACCCTCCCTTCCTCTGTTCTCTCTCCCTTTTGTGTTTGTGTGCTATTGAATGTCTGCCCTCCCCGAGGGCTCAAGACTGAGACCAGGTCTTTAATGAGACATGGGTCACTATGCCCAGTCGACCTCAAGACACACACACACACACACACACACACACACACACACACACACACCCCACACACACACACACACACACACACACACCACACACACACACACACACACACACACACACACACACACACACACACACACACACACACACACACACACAAACACACACAAAATGATAGGAAAATGAAAAATGATAGGAAAGGAGAAGCGTGCAAGATTAGAGGTGAATAAGAGATACACTTACAAAAAACTGAAACACTCAACAACAGTTGAGTAAAATATATAATATTACAAAGGATTTTAAATTAAAAAAAAAATTTTTCTATTCATCAAATAATCATTGATAAATGTAAGCAGTTTCCACCAAAACAGTATGCAGCACAACATTGATAATAATAAGAAACGTTTCTTGAGCACCACATCAGTATATTAATACAATTATTTCTGTAGGACCATGTGACAATGAAGACACTGAAATAATAATATTAAAAACGCAGCTTCGCCATCACAGAAATAATTTTAATTTATATTTTAAAACCTATTTAAAATAAAGGGTGGATACATTTAATAATATTTCACAATGTTACAATTATTTTTCTTACTGTATTTTGACCAAATACACTAAATAGTAAGACAAATCTTTGAATGGCAGTGCAAGTTCAGAAAACAACAAAGTTGCAATGGTAAAAGGACAAAAGACATGGTATGTTGATGTATGCCATGGTACTAATTGACGATCATATTCATTTATAATGGTATTTACATGGTAACTTAAAGCTTTGATAAATACAATAATGGAGAATAGTCAATTTTCTTGAACCATACAATTTATATGGCACTCCAAAGTACTTTAAAGAATACCATAGTATTACCCTAATACATGTCTAAAAACATGCTCCTGTATTGTTGGTTAGTTAGACAGAACAGGTGGGTGGGTTACTGGGTTTACGGTGCGTAACAGGAAAAGAGAAAACAGAATGATGTCAAGAATTGGGGTGGAGGGCCTTAAACAAGAGGAGTAAACAGCAGGAGAGAGGATGTTTGTTTGTTTTTGTGTGTGTGTGTGTGTGTGTGTGTGTGTGTGTGTGTGTGTGTGTGTGGTGTGTGTGTGTGTGTGTGTGTGGTGTGTGTGTGTGTGTGTGTGTGTGTGTGTGTTGGTTTATGTGATTTATGAGGACACAAATTTGTATAATGACATGTGTATTACACTGGTATTACAACTTATGGGTGGTTTATGAGGACATATCAAAAGTCCTCATAAATCAAATGGCTTAAAAAACATAAAAAACAATGTTTTATTACAAAATTAAAAATGCAGCATGTCTCCTGTGATGGGTAGGTTTAGGGACAGGGGCAGTGTAGGGGGATAGAATATATAGTTTGTACAGTATAAAAACCATTACGCCTATGGAGAGTCCTCATAATGCTGTTGGACCAACATGTGTGTGTGTGTGTGTGTGTGTGTGTGTGTGTGTGTGTGTGTGTGTGTGTGTGTGTGTGTGTGTGTGTGTGTGTGTGTGTGTGTGTGTCATCACCGGTTTGGCTGTTGATTTGGGCATGAATACATGTAGGCTATGGGTGGAGACTCACTTTCAACTCTCAAACATACAGTAGAAATGTGGTCTGATCAGTCACCTGACACTGATGACACAGCGATTAAAGATTTACTACTCATTCTCTATCACAAAGGACGACAGACACTTAAAGCTACACTGTGTAACTTTTTTAGTTTATTCTTAGCTAAAAACACTTAGTTCTTTCAAAAATATATGTGCTCATTAATGTATATTTACTTCGTTCAAGTAATAAAGTATTCTCGTGAGTGTATAATATGCCATTGAAAATACATACGGGTAAGGGGTTCTAACATAGACATAATATATACATAGACCCCCTATTGGCCGCTGGAGCGCACGTCAACGGCGCCGCCAAGGAGGGCAACTTTTCCATACCTCTCATTATGGGAATTGAGAAAAATGCCTGCTTCGTGCGCTGCTTGGTGCTGTACAAGTCTCCAAACAATTGAAAACAGGTCTCGGGGAATTACCTTTCACAAACAAGACTGAATTTTTTTTTTGGTTGTATTTGGTCATTATGTAATTAGTAACAGAAACGTACACCAAGTACAAACCACTATAATCGGCTGATAAATGTAAACGTTATTATTGTTTTTATCCAGGAAAAACGCAGCTCACCCGTTTACTTGCATTTGTTTACAGCGCAGTCTTGACCTCCGCAAAATGGCGGACACGTTGACGTATCGCAGCAACGTTCCAAAGCAGCCAATAGGGCCAATATATCTATGTATATATTATGTCTATAGGTTCTAATGTCAGTCGCCATGTTGCCCCTCCATCTTGAAAGTACATTAGCCAAAGAGGGACATACCCCGTTAATTCAAGCTTCGCCTTTCGCGTTTTAACACGTGTGGCTTAGCACTCGAACTGCCTAACCCTCGAACTGTTAATCTTGGACTACATTGGCCACCGTAGGAGTTAAAACGAAATCAGAATTGAGAGGAACAGAAACTAATATTCACTGGATGGTCATATACCTTTTCACCGCTAGATGGGGGTAAAAATTGTGCAGCTTTAAAGGGATAAGAAATGAGAATTATGAAGTATTGTTGGTTAGTTAGACAGAACAGATGGGCGAGTTTATGGTGCGCAACAGGAAAAGAGAAAACATGCATCTTCTGGGAAAAACCCAGAAATGAGAATTATATAGCCCAAATCTAGGCCTACATACACCCCAGACAGCAACATCCACAGCTGGTACACCTGGAATCCACATGTGGGTCGGATCTGGGACAACTGTCTGGGACCGCATGGTCCATCATTTTGAAAGACAGGGTCATAAAATTCAGTCATAATCTACTACTACATCTCATTTATTTTTTTTATGATAAAATAAGTGATTTAATAGGCTTTAATTGTTTTTGTTCACCTTTTTATATTTTTTACCAAACGTAAAGAACAATATAGGCCTATAGGCTAAATTACGCATGTATTTATTTATTTATGCAGAGAAAGTTGAACAGAGACCGTGTGTCACGTTTCAGGTTGGATCATGAATGTTTGTCCAAAACATCGCAATACGCTTTGTTACTTTTGATATGAAACAAAGTCTCAGTTTTCAAATTCTGTCAATTTTATTGGAAAATTCCAACAATAAATAACGTTTTGACGCTCTTTATTAATGTGGCGCGAGAGATCACTGTAGCGCCTGAGTTCAAGCGAAGCGGAACGCGATCAATTCCGACTCTTTACGAAGTTACAGAACGAAATACACATCAGAAAATAATGCTGAAAGGTCCGACTTACCGAAATCCGTATCGTGTCTGTCACGTTATCGCTCAATCGGTGTTTCATTTCATCTGGAGATAGACGCCAATAAAACAGCTTGTGTCACAGGCCCTCAAAAAAGCCATGCGTTGACCATTTACAGTCACCAAGAGCGCACTCGCCACCAGGTCGACAGGGTGAGAATTACAGTTAGAATATAAATTATATCACCTGTGCAATCTGTCAAAATGACGGACGGTTTAAGATTTTTTTTCTGACTTCTGCTATATGCTAGGTCTATATGTAGGCCTAGGCCTACACTGCCTTTCAAAAGTCTTGAATCGGTAAGATTTTTTTTGTATGTTTTTAAAAAAAAGTCTCTTCTGATTTTGATTAAAAAAACACACACACACAAAAAAACAGTAATATTGTGAAATATTATTACAATTTAAAACAGCTGTTTTCTGTGTGTAAATATAGTAGCCTAAAGTGTAATTTATTCCTGTGGTCAAAGCTGTATTTCCAGCATTACTCCAGTCTTTAGTGTCACATGATTCATTCCAATATGATGATTTGATGCTCAAGAAACATGTCTCATTATTATCAATGTTGAAAACAGTTATTTACAGTACATTTATTTCAGGATACACCATCCAAACGTTTGGGGTCAGTAAGAATTTTAATTTTATTTTTTTTGGGGAAAATAAATAAAATAAATCAATACTTTTATTAATCAAGGATGAATTAAATTGCTCAAAAGTTACAGTAAAGACATTTATAATGTTATAAAAGATTAGATTTCACATAAATGCTGTTCTTTTGAACTTTCTATTAATCAAATAATCCTGGAAAACACAACTGTACACAACAGTTGTACACAACTGTTTTCAACATTGATAATAATAATTAATGTTTTTGAGCATCAACTCCACATATTAGAATGATTTCTGAAGGATCATTCATGTTACACTGAAGACTGGAGTAATGATGCAGAAAATTCAGCTTTGATCACAGGAATAAATTACATTTTAAAATGTTAAAATAGAAAACAGTTATTTTAAATTGTCATAATATTTACGTTTTTTTTTTATCCTATAAATGCAGCCTTAGACTTCTTTTAAAAACATCTTACCGATCCAAAACTTTTGAACAGCATGCAGTGTATATTTACATTATTAGAAAATAATTATATAAAATAATTTATTATAAAACACTTTTCTAATATATATATGTATACTGTATGTACTGTATCTGATTTGGGCTTAAAAGCTCCGGTCCACATTCATTGGAATTGCCTTGAAAAAAGGCGCCAGTATAGTGCAATATCATATTTGTGACAAAGAAAGTCACACAGGTTTGGAACAACATGAGTAAATTATGACAGAATATCAATGTTAGTTTAACTATCCCTTTAAAAGAAGCCGATTTCAAATGCTCACATTCCACAGAGGCAACTATTCTGGAGAAAAAGAGATCAGCACAGTTTGACACAGATGACTCAGTGAAATAGACACAGAGAAAATAAAGGGAGGAAAAATGAAAGAGTGGCTTATAGACAAGAATAAAGAAAAACAGACGGGGGACTAAATGCCAATGTAAAGAGGGAACAGGCCTGACGAGTTGAAGAAAGAGGGAAAAAGAAACATAATAAATGAGGGAAGGACAGAAGGAGACAGTGAGCAAATAAAGATGAAAAAAAGCTCTGACAGATACACAGAAGAAAGGAAAATGAGACGGAGAGAGACAGTTGATTCAGACTGTTGTCTGATCCGGTCTAAGGCAGTTGGCCCTTGGCTTCTTACCAGACGTGAATGTACAGTAATTCAAAGCATGCGACTTGACGTCGGCTGGAGGGAATGTGTGTGTGTGTGTGTGTGTGTGTGTGTGTGTGTGTGTGTGTGTGTGTGTGTGTGTGTGTGTGTGTGTGTGTGTGTGTGTGTTGTGTGTGTGTGTGTGTGTGTGTGTGTGTGTGTGCTGATACACAAAGAGTATGCATCTGTCACCTCCTGAAACACACTAATTCACTCAAACAAACAAGGTCCCTTGTAAGACTTACTCATCAACACAGGTGATGAAATTACTATGTGTTCATGCTGACTCTAATATGATTGCTATAGTTACTGTCCGTATAAGAGAGTCTGTGTTCCACCCCTGTGCCTGAAGCTTCACCCTCAAAAGTACTGATGTCCATTAAATGTGGCACATCCCCCTCATAGATTTATAGTCAATACATAGTCGAAGCAAAAATGGTAACTGGCAGAATGCAGTTTTGACTCTGAAAATGTAACTGCATGCAAATGTAATGCTGTTGTTGTGACTGCACATTCTACTGTATATTACTATGGCTATATACTGTATCTATATCACAATTATGAATCTAACGAAAACATGTCCAGGTCACATATCAACCCAAAATCTAAAGAAAACATGTCCAGGTCACATATCAACCACATATCAATCCAAGTATATATATTATATACAGACTCACCTTAAGGATTATTAGGAACACCATACTAATACTGTGTTTGACCCCATTTCGCCTTCAGAACTGCCTTAATTCTACGTGGCATTGATTCAACAAGGTGCTGAAAGCATTCTTTAGAAATGTTGGCCCATATTGATAGGATAGCATCTTGCAGTTGATGGAGATTTGTGGGATGCACATCCAGGGCACGAAGCTCCCGTTCCACCACATCCCAAAGATGCTCTATTGGGTTGAGATCTGGTGACTGTGGGGGCCATTTTAGTACAGTGAACTCATTGTCATGTTCAAGAAACCAATTTGTAATGATTCGAGATTTGTGACATGGTGCATTATCCTGCTGGAAGTAGCCATCAGAGGATGGGTACACGGTGGCCATAAAGGGATGGACATGATCAGAAACAATGCTCAGGTAGGCCGTGGCATTTAAACGATACCCAATTGGCACTAAGGGGCCTAAAGTGTGCCAAGAAAACATCCTCCACACCATTACACCACCACCACCAGCCTGCACAGTGGAAACCAGGCATGATCCATGTTCTCATTCTGTTTAGGCCAAATTCTGACTCTACCATCTGAATGTCTCAACAGAAATCGAGACTCATCAGACCATGCAACATTTTTCCAGTCTTCAACTGTCCAATTTTGGTGAGCTCTTGCAAATTGTAGCCTCTTTTTCCTATTTGTAGTGGAGATGAGTGGAACCCGGTGGGGTCTTCTGCTGTTGTAGCCCATCCGCCTCAAGGTTGTGCATGTTGTGGCTTCACAAATGCTTTGCTGCATACCTCGGTTGTAACGAGTTTGTAGTTCAGGAGATTGTCTTGACCAGGACCACACCCCTAAATGCATTGAAGCAACTGCCATGTGATTGGTTGATTAGATAATTGCATTAATGAGAAATTGAACAGGTGTTCCTTATAATCCTTTAGGTGAGCGTATATATATTAGATACTGTATATAATTATATATAAATATATCATTGTGTATATAATTGTGTATAATATAAATATAGAAGTTTTCAGCATAATTTTATTATTCATGTTTTTATATTATTCAACCTTATTAGAAAAGTATTTTATAATAAATCATATTTGAATAAAGACATATAGAAGAACTACAACTATATTGGTTTCAGGCTTTTGGACAAAACTGCTTGCATGTTAAGTACGTGAACAAATATCATTGCATTAAAAACTAAGGCAACATCATGATAATTATTTGTAAGTAAGATTAATTCCAAAAGAGAGAAAAACAACCCTGTGCATGCTTAGACTGTCACGTTTAGTTTAAGCAAAGCTATTGGTTGTCGATTTTAGGTTCCATTATTTCATTGTTCCGAGTTCACACATTTTCGTAACGTTTGATCATGATGGATGATTCATAAAGACATTCCTCCGGGTTACATTTCAGCATGAAGTCTGCTGCAGACAATATTCCACATCTTCAGCTATGAACTCATGGAAGAGTGCACAGCAGGGCTGAAATGGAAAAGCCAGCCATGAAGAGATGGAGGGGAGGGGGGATCTAGATATCACGAAAATTACAGTAAACATTTCCTACATTGCAGCTGCACTCTAGTATTTTACAATATATTTACTGTAGGATTGCAAAACCATAAAACAATATAAAATCCTAGATGTAGTCACACTTTAGATTAGGCTCCAATTCTCACTTTTAACGAATCATTAACTATATGACTTTTGCCTCAATAAACTCCTAATCACTGCTTATTAATAGTTAAGGAATTAGTAATATTAAGGGATGTAGAATGTGGTCATGCATAATACGCCTTTAATTATGTGATTTATAAGTACTAATAAACAATATCCTATAGTAATATGAGAATTGGACCCTAAACTAAAGTATACCCTAAATTTATATGCAACAAAACACCATTGTGCATAAATAATTTTTTTTTAAAAAAGACAATCACATCAAATATGATGTACCCTATAAGGGACTTTTGGGAAAATTAGTAAATTATAAGGTGTTTTACATATATTATTATAATATAATTGAATATAATATAAACTATCCTTTTTTTAAAAGTATTTTGCAGGAAAACTTCATACATTGTTGTCCTATTAAATTATACATTTTTAATTAGTGTAACCAACATTGTTTACGGCAGCGTTTTTACATGTTTTTTCCTTCAATATTTTTTAAGTGCATCTAACAAACAACTGATCGCTTTCCCATGAAAACAAAAGTGATAAAACGGAGAGAAAGAGCGAGTGCACGCTTGTATCCAGGCTACAAAGGAAGTAAACGGCAAAACAAGGCAGTGAACAACAATTCAGACCTTTTTTGAAAGGTCTGCCCTCATGAGCTTCACATGACTCCACTTTCCCCTGCTCCTCTTTTTGTCTCTCGCTTTCTCTCGCTACACAAAGCCGCGTACTTGAGCGTTATCTAGTTATCTCTCTTGCTTGAAATTGCTGTAGTTATACAGTTAGCTGTGACCTTTCTTGCTCTGTGCATTGCTCCCTCCCTCCCTCTCTTTCTTCATCTATCTCTTTTTTCCCTCTCTCTCCTTCTTCTCTCCGGCACACAGGCTCCCTGTGTGTTCTGGACTGAATGGCATGCAAATGGAGTGGGTGTTTGGGAGGCCTTTCATCCGGCCCTGAGAGAGTGAGTAAGAGAGAGAAGAGAAAAGAAAAAAAGGAAAAGAGACAGTCATCTTTTATCCATTTGAGTGAGAACAGTTGTCCCAGCAGTTAGTCGGTGAGAAAAAGCAGGGTGGAGGTTGCCCTGTAGAGTTTGACATCTGGCGGACATGCTGTGTTCATTCGAGTCACAGGCTCATTTGCCCCTGTGAACAGCAGGGACAAAGCGTCCCACTCACACAACACCGTGAATACAGTAAAACCTTCATTTAATGAACACAAACCAATGAGGACACCCCAAAAAAGCCTTTAAACTAGTATGTGAAACCTCGGGACAGGCTTAAAGGGATATAACCGGCCTAGCTGCTATTTTTATAATTACTGACTTGTGCCGTGCGGTGGATATGTTTGCGGTTTAGCAAACTAGAACCTCCTGAAAGCGCCTGAGGCCTTGAGTAAATTATTCCCCCGTTGCGTCTTGTGACTTGATCCATATCTGATTCGGGCCCCTGGAAGCACAAAGGAAAAGGGAAGTTTTTCATCAGGACATATGCGGTTCCCTCTACTGGGAGGACATAAACTTCACAGGAACCATCAGTTTGTCCAATAACACAGTTGAAACTGAAGTGTGGAGACTCCAGGGGATTGGCAAGGGTTTTGGAATTATAAGGGACTGGTGACTGAGATGCTTGTGTAAAGCAGTCATCGCTACACACACAAAACCCTGTGTTATCCGGAGACCTGGATTGTTTAGGTTAAGACTTTGAGTGGGAGTGTGAAGCTCCAGGGAAGTGCGTACTTTTGGTGAGTGTCAGAGGCCCAGGCTGGAGATGTCGGCACTGGCTGAGACCTGTAACATCTGGAATGGCATCCTTCCTTAATGTAAACATCATTGTGTCAAGCAATACCTGCTTCACAACACTGTTCTAAAGTGAGAGCATTTCAAGTGTAAAATGCTGTATAAAATAAATGCAGTTTACATAAAAACAATAAAACGGTCATTTTAAAGTTCAAAATATAAAAAGCCAGTTCTGGTTCACAAAATGATAACTAATTGATTTATTTGTTTATCACGTGGCTTCCACCAGGTAAGCTCCGCCCACAAAACAAACACCCACATAGTTTTTCTAGAATATTTTATCATGTTATAGCCTACATTTGTATTATTTCAAAATATATATTTTTAAATCCTTATCTTTAATTATTTAATTCCAGTAAATCACGAACAGCTGGAAAATTCACGTGGCTTTCGAATATTGTTGTGGAATGTGGACAATAGAGGGCCCTGGATTAAATAGGGTTGAGAAGCAGCTGTAAACGGTAGGAGAGAAATCGAGGAAATTTCAAGTTGTCTGCCGCCCTCTGCTGTTGATAATCTGTTACTGCATCACCACACATCACACAGGCCATGAATGGAGTACTAGCATCTGGATCTGCACACCACGCAGTAGCCTACTGCCATACAGTCCATCATTTATAATGGTTTGGAAAATAAAACACATTATGTAACAATACAATAATGCAACTTCATCTTTGTCACATGACCTTTTCACACGCTATTCATAAAAAATTTACATTTTTAATCGGATTCAGGGATAGTTTGCCACAAGGAACACTTTTCTTACTACTAATAGCAATTATGTTTTTTAGAGTCATCCAGCTTTCAGTTTAATTTTTTTGTATAATAAAAATAATAATAGCATAAAAATAATATTTCAAATATGATATTCGTTCAGCTCCTATATCATTATGGCCCAGTAAAGTGTGTATTATGGCACGCTACTGTTTCATGAATACTTTCTTACATCCTCCATATTTGCATGCCCTTTTTAGATGCCATATCGTACACATTCATAAACTGATTTTATCTCAACATTAAAAATACAACTTTTTCTTGTGATTCTGCGCTGCTCCCATGCAGATCAGTGCAAATGCATTCAGTAATGAAGACATTTTTCCCATTGCCAATAAATAAATAAATATTTATTCAAATGACACTGGCACTATAGCACCCTTTCTCTTTCGAAAAAAAAAAAGAACAGAATTTTCCTTCTTTTTTTTCTGACTGATAATCTTTCAGAAGCCAATATATACCATCACCAACAGAACTATAACCCAATAAAATAAATCTATCAGAACGTTCTCTTCTCTCTCTCTCTCTCTCTCTCTCTCTCTCTCTCTCTCTCTCTCTCTTCTTCTCTCTCTCTCTCTCTCATCCCATTGCCCGATGGCTCTCTGCTCGACTAGCAACATTTATAACAGGGTCTTTTCTGTTACTGTACTGTTAATGTACGTTCAGACAGAGACGTAAACCTATGTCATTAAAACTGCCATCATGGCATTTTCTTTTCCTCTCTCTTTCCTTCCCCTTCATTTCTTCTCCTTTCTCTTTCACTTTTCTTGCTCATCTTCTTCCCTTTCCCCTCTCTTCCCCATTTCCTCTTTTCCCTTTCCCATTTCACCTCTCTTCCTATTTTCCATTTCCTCTGGTCCCTTTTTCCCTTTCCCATTTCACCTCTCTTCCTATTTTCCATTTCCTCTGGTCCCTTTTTTCCTTTCCCATTTTCTTATTTTTCCTTTCCATTTCCTGTTCATCTTCTTCCCTTTACCCTCTCCCATTTCCTCATGTATCTCTTTTTTTCGTTCCCATTTTCTCATCTTTCCCTTATCGTTTTAATCTTCTTCCTTTTTACCATTTCCCCTCTCTTCCCTTTTATCTTGTCCCTCTTTTTTATTTCCATTTCCTCTTCTGTCATTTTCCTATTTCCACTCATTCCCCCTTTTTCCTTCCTCTTCTTTTCCTTCCTGTTTGCTCTTCTCTTTCCTTTCCCTATTCTTGATCATCTTCCCTTTCCTCATTTCCTCTTGTTCCTTTCCCAATTTTCTCTTCAATCTCCTCACTTTTCTCTCTCGGTCTTTCCTCTTCCAGTCTTTTTCACTTCTCAGTTCCTCCCTCTTTATTTATCTTTTTCCCTTCCCGTCTCCCTTCCTTATTTTTTCTCATTCCCTCCCTAATGTACCTCAGACACAGCACATATAAGGTTTTGTTAACAATTTCACATATCAAAAAGCACAATCTCTTTTTATGGTCTGATGCAACAGACAGATTTCATCACATATTCACAGTTTTATGATAATCTGGCATTATCAGCTCATCTTTCGCTCAGAAGAAGTGATGTGCGATACCTGGGATGAGATGAGAGTGCAGCAGATACTGTACGCTTCATGTTCCCATGTGAGGTTGATTATATGCATCATTATTCATGTATGCATATGCACCTGTCAGCACATTGTAGGTTTCCAGCAGGCGAGATGTGTTAAAAATGCTTTTTCAATTGTCATCATTGACTCCATCGGGCCAATATGAGGTCACAATCTGGTACTAGATGTATGAGGAAAGATAAAACAACAGGGGGAAAAAAAAATCACATATGGAAATCACTCGGTTGATACGAGTACGTTTTTCTCTACATTCGGATCAAACCATCAGAGGTTCCTGTCAAAATGCGTTTGATGGATCTTTGTTATCTGATGAATTTACACAGAGCTGTCCATCATTCGTCATTTTGAGAAACAGCTGATAGAGGAGGATTCGGACCAATCAGAAGTCAGCTTGGACACATTTAAAGGGATAGTTCAAAAAGTGACAATTCTGTCATCATTCTCGCCCTTGTTCTTCCAGTTTCTTTTGTGTAAGGAATACAAAAACAAATGTTGAATAAAGCACTTGTCGCTTTTTTTTAACATAATAATAGAGAATGGGGACTGGAGATTTCAGTCTGTTTCTCATGTAAAGTTATCATATGGCTTTAGAAGAAATTAGGATATCCTACTTTTATGACTTTTTTCATTTAGAAGAATTTCGTTTTTTTTAGATGAACTGTCCCTTTAAATTTATTATCATATTCCTAACCTCAAATCACACTCTGCTTTCTTCATTTATATTTCTTTCTTTAGTCAAAAAAAATAAAAAAAATAACAATAATAATAATTATATATTTTGATAAGCTGCAAAAGTAAATGGTGTATAACAACATTTTGATTTGGTTATCTTTGAGTACATCTCTCAGTTTACACTGGTTGCTATCCAACAGGCTTTAATAGAATTCAATAGTACATTTTTTTTTTAAATTTTTTTTTTAATCTATTTGTAATCAGAAGGTTACTCAGAAATGCAGACAACCGTTGTGTAAAGAAGACGCAAAACAAAAGTGTCCCACAAAAACGACGACACATTCTTCAACACTCTGAAGCATCGAGTGGTCGCAAGTCAAACATTTAGGCTGTCGAACTTTCTCAGTTCGCCTTTACGGAAACAAATGATCGTGAAAGCATACCCACAATCCTTAGCTGCAAATTTTCATCAGACAGGCTCAGTGTATAAGTCAGTTTGTTCTGATGCATTTAAGGTTACTTGATAGGAATAATGTGTGCTGTGCATGTGCTGTGAATCACTGAAGCTTGTTTATTTGGTCACAACCCATCTTTAACACCCTGTTTTTATTAGTCAAGGAGAGGGAGGAGCAACTTATTTGCAGGGCCGGGGCAAACTCAAGTAATGCCTCCTCTCTCCCTTTATTGAACCCTCTTATCTCCGATAAGGACAGTTTTAGTCTTCATATCCAAGGACACTGTTCTTAGGTGTGGTTCGTGTCTAGCTCCTCACTGCTGCAGTTTATGGTAGAGTCGCCAGACGGGATGGTTTTGCTGATGCGGTCCAGTGTGTCAACGCTGGTGGAGTGTTTAGATTGAACTTTGCCGATTTCCTCCAAAGCGCTGGCCAAAGAGTCCAGGTCCCCCGCCTCCTGGTGCTGAGCTTCCCATAAACTGAGAATGACAGCGGACGGGCTCGTCTGGCACGCAAAATAACCCAAGTTTCTGTATGGGGAAAAAACATACATGACAAACTTGGATTAACAGCACAATCTGAACACTGAACAGTACAAAAATACTTAACTTAAGGTTAAGAGAAAGCAGGAACAAATATGAAATGATAACTTTTAATGACGATTCCTTTACAAACATGAATGCTTTGTGTGGATTCGCGAGCCGGTTGATGCTGAAGGAAGGTTCAGTACCACGTTTATTTGGATCAGCTTCCTCCTCCGAATCAAAACCTGTAAGTATTATTAATAATTGTTGCTTTTATGGGTTTTGTAGTATGTGTGTGTGTTGTGTAAGTTACGCTCAACGCAGCTTCTAGGTCTCCAATGTCAATTTTTTTGAAATATGTGAAATGTTTGTCGTTGTTATTGGAGTTGTCATAAAGAATAGAGCGTATTGTAGTACTGCAGTGCTTTATCAATATGTTTATGCGTTGGGCTAACGCAAACAATAACTGATTGGGTCATCTGACCAATCACCGCAGATTAGCGTCACGCAAAGGAGGGGTTTGGAAAAATGAGTTGTTGAACGAATCATTTGGGAGTCGGTGAGCAAATCAGGTAAAAATAAATGCAAATTATAACACAACAAAAGTGTTTTTTGTCATTGCATGCATGTAAAACTGTTGTTGGGGACTCCCAGAACATTATTAGGAACTTTTAAATGCCATAATAGGTGCCCTTTAATTTTTTAAGACTATTGAAGTGCATGGTGAGGAGAAGTAAAATGCTGATGAAATTGTATTTGCAAAACAAGCATTTTAAATATACTTTCATTAGTATTTTTAAGTTGTATAAAATCATTTTTAATGTATTATGAATGAACATTTAACATTTTAACAACAGTATATTTATACATTTACAATTAACATTAACCTAAATGAATAAATGCTGAAGAAAATAAGCTGTTGGTTCAAAGTTTTGCATAGAGTTTCTGTATATTTTTATTTTGAAATCTTAATACTCTAACCCACAAAATTGGTTATATAAACTCATATTATTCTGCTCAGACACTGAATTATTACACTCTTTTGCAAGGATTCTCAGTCTGCATAACTTTCAATTTAATAATGTTATCCTGTAATGCCTGTATGCCCCTGCCCCAACAACATATCAAAATGGTTAAATTAGTTTATAAAAGCGAGAAGGATATTAAAGAAGTTTTGCTTGAAGAAAATCAACCCATCTTCGAGAATAATTGAATCACAGAAAAGAAAATCACAATTCTGCAGGTGTGTGTCTTAAAGAAGCAGACATAGTCCATTTTCTGCCTCCACATTTAATGCAACTGGGTTGTATTAAACGGCAGAAGAAATTCCTTTTGACCTCATCCTGACCTACCATTAACGCTATTTTGAAACACAATCTCCGTGTCTGAAATTGAATACTTCCCTATAGTATGTGAAAACAATCTGTCTGAAAACATAGTGTTCGAAAAACACGAAAGTAGTATGCGAAAAGTATACAGATGACCAACTACTTCCTGGAGTGCGTACATTCGATGGACACTTTACTATCTTTACTGACACTGGCAGGTTGCATGACAATAACAATATGGCGGATGTAATGCGTCTGAATTTCATTCATATTCATACTGCAAAAAAAAAAAAAAAACTTTTTAACGGTCGAAGTAAATTCAAATTCAAATGTAGTACCTCATATTGTAATTTGGATGCACTTAGTGAGTCATATCAGTCAAGGAAGTTAAAATTGTAAAAAAAAGTAACCATCATTCAGTGTGCTGACGTAGCCTTGTGATTTCCAAGTTGGTTATGATGGTCTTGCTGTAGAAAACACTTACTATTTAAACAGCCTGGTGCGGTCACAAAACATGCTGTTCTTTTCATCAAGATATTTAACCTCACCATTAACCAGTCTATCAATAATATGTCGCAGCGCTGATGAGGCGATGTAAACACTCATTCTATGATTTTCTGTGGGGTTTCAGGCTCCAACAGGGGGCAGTGTTGCGCTACGCCAGCTCCTGCACCACAGCTCTCTGGGTAATTGCCCTATGCGCTGTTTAGGCGAGCTTGCACATCCTCAGAAGGTAATTGCAGAAATCCGCTTAACAAGGAGGAGCCATTCTCATTACACACTGCCTGGGGCTCTGACCAGCTAGAAAATTCCCCTAAATCCTTCTGACCGACTCTTCCATCCTCATTTCAAAAACAACTCTGTCTTTTTATCCCTGGGTGAAAATATTACAAAAATAAACCCACATCACGAAAGAAAGTTTTATTCAACCTCCGCTGCAGGGAAGCGAATAAACATGAAATAGATTTTAAACTCGAGAACCTTTTGGACATTTTGATCGCAGAGTCTGTTTTGCACAATGGTTTTGTCAAACATTTTTGAAATCACCATGGTAAATGGAAAAATAATAAAGAAAAAAAGATGCAGCTAGTGAATTAAACTGTTAAAAATTGCTAAGACAGAGGATGTTTTTTTTTTTAAATAAATACAAAAATGAAAAGAAAGAGCGGAAAAAAAATTTAATAAGGAAAGGATTTGAATGAATAATTAATGTAAAATTAATGTACTTCCAGCTTCCACAGCATATTGTTATTTCTTTCTTCAATGGAACATAAAATCCTAATAAGCTGATTTGGTGCTCAAAAACATTTCTTATTATCATTATCAGTGTTGAAAACTGTTGTGCTGTTCAATATTTTTGTTGAAACCAGGACACATTTTTTTCAGGATTCTTTAATAAAATTTATCAAAGAATCCTGAAAAAATGTTCTTAGAAGGTTCAAATGAACAGCAAATTTATTTAAAAAGTGTTTTTTTTATGACCATCTAAAAGTCTGTACTGTCTACAGTAAGCAATAGTACAGTACAGTACACACACATGCACGCTCGCACGCTCGCACGCACGCCATATAAGTAGCATTAATCTGGTCTACTATATGACTATATATTCAATATAGTCATTAAATGTGAAGTATTCTGAAGCCATGCACCAATTTTGTGTCAAACAGACCAAGAAGCAAGTTTTTAATTCACTAAAAATATAGTCGTTCACTATCCACATCCACATCTAAATATGGCACAGTTAAACACGTCAGGTTTGAATGACATGAGGGTGAGTAACTGATTTTGCATTTGAGAGTGAACTGTCCCTTTAGAGGTGTATGTCAATGTTTTATCACAGATATATGAGGTATGTTCTCCTAGTACTGTGTCTTGCAGGATGCATGAGATCTCATTACAGCACTACAGTTACTGCCTGTGGCTCTGCCGATGGTTAATGTGGCCATGTGCTAGAGAAAAATGGAGCAAATTAGATATTTGGCATTCCATATGTTGAGGTCCAGTTTTTGTTGTTGTATTTGAGCATGTATGTCACCGTCCGTATGTGTACTTGTGGACAAAGCATGTCCATGTTTATCTGTATTTTTACATAAATTTCTCACCTGTCTATGTGCAGTTTCTGCGCTAAGAGCTGCCAGTCTTTGCCCTTGGCATTCGCTGTGTCGAAGGTCGCGCAGATTCGCTGGCGAATGGACAGGGGGATTCTGAAGGCCCTGGACCCCGTCTGGGAGGTGATGGTACAGTCTGATTGTGTGAAGAATGGCACTGTCTCTTTTTCACTCTGAAGGAAAAAAGTATTGCAGTGACATATTAGAGTTTAAATTGGGATAGAACAATCTGAAACAGTTATTTTAATTAAATATAAAAAAAAACGTTGACAGTCAGTTTATCAATCGCCGCTAGTGTCAAAAGCACAAATAATATCACTTGGATCAACACATTTAATATGAATTTATTTTTTGATTGCTGAAAAACAAATTTGCATTGAATAATAAATATTACATGTTTTTTTGGCATCAGAACCTCCAGATTTAAGGTTTTATCCACTTTGAAAAGGTCCACTGTATAAAAAAAAATGGACCATCAATATTCCAAACACAAGACGATATCTTAATATGTGAGTTTGTGTCTTCCAAACCTCAGCAACAGTGGTGTAGACCTGTAGGATCTGCTCATGACCTTTGACCTGCCGAACACTGATCTTACAGGAGAGCTGATTGGCTGCTGGACTGTAGCGCTCCAGAGAAAAGGCACACTGCAGAGGAGACTGGCTACTGGCCCACACCTGAGAGAAGGAGAATTCCTGCACCAAAAGAGGAAGGAGAAGGAAAGACTGAATATCTCAGTACGAACCGATAGGAAGTATATGTGCCTCCTCTGCTCCTTATTGTTATTCTGCTGTTGGAGCTGCTGAAGCTAATTTACTTAGTGTCATGTCACTGACGGCCCTGCCAGAACTCAGCCGTATGAAAAAACAGGGCTTGCTATGGGTATGATTTGGAAATGTGCCTGCGGTCATAAAGCTTTACGAAGAAAGGAATGGTGGGTAAACAGCATTGAGAAAAACACACTCTTGAGAATGTGTCATCCAAAAACAGAAACAATTTGATAAAATAATACAAATACTGACAAATAGCCCTGCTGGTGTAGCAAATAAAACTAAATAGAGAGTGTTGCTTTCCCATGCTCAACCTGACACCATGATACTAATGCTATGTGCTATGTGATAGGGTGTTGCTACGGTCCAAGTGAAAATAAGCTCTTATGAAGGGCTCTAGATATGGTTTGGGTCTCTTCTTCAATATAAGTGCAATTTTTGGGGGATTGTTTTATTTTCTGGTAAGCAAAAATGGCTTAGAAATGCATCTGAGCACATCTCTCCTCAAAAAGCTGTTCACTTTAGACATTCTACTAACTAACTTTGCAACTACATGTCAACTAGCAGTCATAATAACACTTTATTTTGATGCCCCCCCAACAGAAATTCTACTGACTATAAGTATCTTTGCAAGTACGTCAATTTATTCTACTAACCGTGACCTAAGAGTCTACTAATACTCTAATGAGAGTTAGTTGACGTGTTGCAAACTTACTTATAGTTAGTAGAATGTCTAAAGTGGACTATCGATATTAAGTGTAAACGTATTAAGCACCAAAGTTATAATACTCAGGATCAGGGGCTTTGAAAAACAACCGTAACATACCACAGTTGTCCATTTAAATAGTTTTTAAAACCATATTTAACTGACACGTTCCTGTTGAAACCATACAAAACATCCTTATCTCCAGCTAAATTCCTACCACAGCCTCTAGCCAAACTACCTTAAACAGAGCTGTATTAATATTCATATGACCGGTCAAATGAACACTGGAATTTGACATCTTATTAATATTCAGCTCATATGCATATTAACAAAACTCATGCATATTCATACGGAGCTGGCATCCATATTTATGAGGACAGCACCTGGCAGGTGGTAAAAGGTTTGATGCTCCAGAGGAACTGGGGGATGTCCTGGATGGAGACCTGTAGGCTGAAAGAGTTCGCTCTGAAGAGCAGGGTCTTGGGTTCCTCCAAGAGTCGCCCACCTCGACCCCGTTCCATGGATACCACCTCCTGCGAGAAAGAGTAAATACAGATATAAACGCTCATGCATAAACACGCACCGACAGATATAATACCCTACAACAGGAACAGAACTCAACTGACTGCTCACGTTTAAATTATTCAGGTGAAAAACAGGTTACACAACAGCTATTTCCTGGGTCTAGCGGCACCTTTAATCTTCATAACCCGAGAAGATGAAGCAGAAAGTGATTAAAAACCTGCATCAAACGAGAGGCTGACGTTTCCAACCCATAGACCAACAAACAGGTCGAAGAACATTTAAAAACATTTTTCATCCACAAGAATGGATTTACAATAACACCCTGAGTCTAAAATAAAAAAAAACTAAAAAAACACACAAAACTAAATCTGAAAACACAACAACTAATAAATCTAAAGGTACCTTCAATGAACGTCGCCTATACCTTTCCCGTTTGCACAAATGCAACACACACACAAAATGGCATGCAGAACAGGAGCGAGAGACACTGGATGGATAGAATCAGCATTGATGAAAGGCATGGGTGATTTTGTGCTCTTTGCATCTATTCTGTGGGAATTGTTGACAATGGCACAGTAGCATTAAAAGCATTAGGTCTCTCTCTCTTGCTTTCTCTCTCTCTCTCTCCGTCACAAAAGACAGGAAAATAGTCTCTCGCTGTGATGGCTGCTGATCGATCCTGGCCTGAATTCGTTCAGTTCCTAGAGAGGAATTAATTTGCTGTTTTGTGAAATGCAAACAACACTGACAACAAAAGAGTACAAAAGAAGAGAAAAAATGCTGGGTGAACGGCTGGGTAAACAAAGTGGAAGAGTGCTTTGGTGTGGAGAAATACAATCTTTGACCAGTCACTCGTGAGTGTGTCCTGTTGGGAAAGACGACTTCACAGAGCCGAGATCTGTCACACACACACGCACACGCACACGCACACGCACACGCACACGCACACGCACACACACACACACACACACACACACACACACACACACACACACACATGTTTGTTTTTGTGACTTATGAGGACATTCCATAGGCGTAATGGTTTTTATACTGGACAAACTATATATTCTATCCCCCTACACTGCCCCTGTCCCTAAACCTACCCATCACAGGAGACATGCTGGATTTTAACATTTAAAAAAAAACATTGTTTTTTATGTTTTTTAAGCTGTTTGAAATATGAGGACGCATGCAATGTCCTCATATTTCACGTGTAAGTTGTAATACCAGTGTAATACCCATGTCATTATACACATTTGTGTCCTCATATATCACAAAAACAAGCACACACACACACACACACACACACACACACACACACACACACACACACACACACACACACACACACACACACACACACACACACACACACACACACACACACACACACACACACACACACACACACGCACACACACACGCACACACACGTTGGGTTTACATTTTTAAAGGGACATTCCAAAGGGACTTCAATTGTTTTTATATTGAGATATTGAGTCTTTTCACTTCCCTTAACTCTTATTTTGTTGAGACATTATTCAGGTCATTCTACAAGACACATTGGTGTCCCTTGTATACATACACTACCATTCAAACGTTTTGGGTTTGGTACATTTTGGGCCATTTTTTGTTTTTTAAGAAAGAAAATAATATTATTCAGCAAGGATGCATTAAATGGATTAAAAGTGACCATAAAGCGCGTGTTCACAGTTGTAGTTTGGTTCTTTTGGTCTGGACCAAAAAAGAAAATTATACATTTAGTCCTGGTTCATTTAGCGTGCACACTGTCATTTTTAACACACAACTTTAACTAAAAATTAATAATACTTGTGCGGGTTAAAAATGCGCAGCCTTTGAAATAAGACAGCAAATCTCTTTATTTTCTCACTTTATTTTATGTTTTGAAACATTTGCCAGTAAAAATGATCTTAAAATGTCAATTATAATTATTTATGGTACACAACTGATAAAATAGAACCACTAATTCAGTTTGTGTATGTCTTGAGGCTTCAATACCACACAAAGACATCTCCACATCTCCGTAACCGAGAAGAAAATACCCATGTGAGACATTAAATATAAATGACATATTATGTCATAAAGGGAAGAGATTGTAAGTTATGTGTGTGTACAACAAAGACTTCTCTGAAGCTGTGTCCGCTCAGCTAACGTTACGCCTAACAGAATGTAAATCACTTTTAATTTGCCTTCAGAAAATATTCAGTCACGTAGTGATCGCATGAAGTATGCGAGTGGCTCACCGTGTCTTTGTAATTTAAGAAGCCATTCTATCAGTTAGCAGGAGATGTGTGTGTGTATGAGATTGGTCCAGCTGACTTTCAGCGGAGCGTAAAACCAGAGTACCCACAGGGCATGACGGCTAGTCCATAACATGCTGCCCCATGAATGCAAAATATCCAATAAGCTGTGGATTTCCATCTAATGTCATATGCAGTATGAAGGGAAAATGTATCATGACATTTTAAGAATGAATGATTTTCCATGCTGGTTTGAATGAACTGCTGGATTCTTTAAGCCCAAAGTATACTTAACGTGTCACACGTACGGTAGGGTCACCGTACAGTGAGTGTACTCAGTATGCGCATGCAACAGAAGAGACAAAGCAAAGCTTGAAAGGTTAGCAAAAAAGAGAAAAGAAAGGCGAAATGTTTACTAATGCTGTGTTAAGCAGGGAAGGAGACCAGAGGCAGTTTTTTGAGTGGATGTCAATGGAGGAGAGGGGAAAAGTCTTTACATTTAATGAATCGACAACCCATCGGCTAATCTTCAACATGTTTGCTCTTAATAATTAGTTTTGGATTATTTTATTTTTAGAGTTTACATTAAAAAAAAAGTTTTCTGAGAGAAGTCACGGACAATTGGGAGACAGGTGTGATTCAGTTTACGGCACTTCTGATTCATTTTTATGGTATCCGCAAACAGTGATTGACTGTCGCACAACTGAACAGAATACAATGATGTCAAGACTTTAATGTTATTGGTTATCAAGGCACACGTGATCCAAGTCAGCTGTTAAAGTAACACCAAGTCAGTCTTTTCCTCTTCGGTCGCCCTACTGGTTGGAAACGAAATTGTCCATTGCCGCTGTCGTAAATAATTTAGCCTACCGTCGCACGCACGCCGCTGTTTATCCAGCACCGGCTTTAGAATGAACGATGTCCACAGACAAGGTAGAGTATGTTACATGATTTCATGAAAGGATGATGTATTGCGACATCAGAAACGAAGAAAAACGAAATAATGACTATTGTAGCGCTTAACGTAAAGCAGTCGAATTCTGTAGTTCTTTTTGTGCACGGGTTCCTACCCGAAACCCGAAGTTACATAGTGCCAGTAAAAGCGATACAGACCACTCAGGCTATGGCAGACGGTCATTTAACTTATTTTAAGTCGATGTACCTATAAAAGGGTCTTGGAAATATATTATGAAGGTTGAAAAACTACATAGTGTTACTTTAAGCTTTCTCCAATGGTAGATCCATTGACCCACGTATCTCCCAATAATAAGACGATCTCTGAGAAGAGACAGAAACGTGTGCAAGTTACAACAACTACGGATGGCTACGTGGATGAGAGATTGTGCAAGGAGGTTAGAAAGCACCTGCATTTGTACAACTTCAGCCTAAAAGATGATAAAGATGGGTTATAATTTGTGGCGAGAGATTGCTCAGGAGGGGTAGTACAAGTTGTCATAATGCGCATGCATCGACCGCCTGTGTACGTGTACATGTCAAATTGAATATACATTGAAAGACTTTGAGTACAAATGTGAGCGTACAAAAAAACAAAGTATACTTTGGGCTTAGCTAGCGGGTCAGGATCCAAGACAACATATGGGGTTATCAATAATGTACACACACAAACAAACTTAAAAGTCTTTACACACCTGAAAGGCATGGGGCATATCATCGACGCAGTACACTCGAATGCTGTAGTTGAGGAAGTTGGGCTCCATGTTTCCAAACACAGCCAGTCGGAGTCTCTTCCCAGCCGTCTGTGTGAGGGCCTCTCCCACTAAAGCGTAACACCCCGGCCTCTCCACCAACAGGTGGCAGCACTGAGTGTCCAACAGGCAGTAACAAGAAGTGCTCTCCTCTTCCACAGTCATCACCTCCTGTCAGAAACACACACATACACTCACAGTCAAAATACAACTGGTGATGAGTCATATGTAAAATTCTTACACAACATCGAATGCGATTAACACTTTATTTTGATGGTCCCCTTTAGACATTCTGTTGAAGTAACGTTTCACCTACAGTATATGTCAACTAACTCTCATTAGAGTATTGGTAAACTGTCTGCTTAATATCTACTAACACTTAATTTGATGGTCCATCAACAGACATTCTACTGACTATAAGTAACTTTGCAAAGTCACATAGTCAAATCTTATTTGCCGTACTAACCACCTTACTTTACCTAACAAGTCCTTAGTTCATCAATCATGAACATAATACTCTAATGAGGTGTATTTTTTGGATCGGATCGCACAAGCAAAGTTACTTTACGCAACACTACATAGTTTATTCCTTGTATAATGTTGTCCAATAATTTTTCATGTTCATTCAAGTCATACAGGTGGAAGTTCATTCTGCCTGCTGAAACAGGAGGTCTGTGACGGTAGCTTTATTAGGCACGTAACGGACACGTTCCACAAACAAGAACTACAAAATTACTGTAACTTTATGTCAACGATGACAAAGGTCTTATTTCGTTTTCTTTTCTGATGTCGCAAACCATCCTTTTCATGAAATATGTAAAATTACTCTACCTTGTCTTAGAGCAATTTCTATCGCTATTCATTCTAAAGAACGTGCTGGATAAACACAAGCAGCGTGATATGTGCGAACAGGTAGGTAGTATTTACGTTTATGTTAATTATTATATTAATTGACTAGCGCAAATCAACATGATTAATTTAAATAATTTTTTACTTTTTCCATATTTATGACACTTTTAATTCTGACAATGCATGACAAAATGCTTGTGACTGCGGCTGAGCATGAAAAATTTTCCCACTTTTAAAAAAGTAATAAATGTAGCAAAAACTGAATGGAAATGCATATCTTTGAATTTTATTTATTATTTAATTATAATTTAATTAATTATACATTTAAATATATGGGTTTAAATGGTAATACATTATTGACATAATAATTTGCAGGAAAAATACTGCAATATAAAATCTGCACTAAATTAATGAACTACAATTAAATTTCCTTAGGGGTTTTTAAGTAATTATTATAGTGAAAATCCATGAAAAGCACCAGATGGTGTGTATTTATTTGTTAACCAAATGTTTCAGAACATTTGATTTCAATTAGTGTTAGAATTATTGTTTTTGAATTGCCTTCTCCATCTTGAACACAAACATAATTGTTTACCTTCACTTAAGTGCAAAACCGCTGACATGCTGTAAGATATGCTGTAATGTTTATACTACAAGTATGATTAATAGGAACATCCAAGAATATCCATGGATGCTGATCGACTGTTTTTCTTTTCTAGAACATGGTTCAATTGCTTTTAATGCAAAGTAGGCCTCGTTGTCATAAGCACTGACAGCTACTTACTTTTGGCAACCCTGAGGCTTTTCACAGGCCGCTTCACTTTATAAAATCCCCGGTCAGCATAAACGTACATAAACATGTTAGAGAAAGGTGAAGATCTTTAGCTGAAATTATGCTTCCCTTTTCTTTATAGCTCTGCAGATGGAAGCACAGCTTGATTATTATTATATGCATCTGGTATTTGAATGTCAGGAACAGTGGGTGTGTTGCGGCCAGCAGGAACTCTGAGTCCAGGGTCTCCATTTCACCGGCTGAATATTGCTAAAGCTAAGCATAACTTTGCCCCCTGAAGCGATCCGAACCATTTGTGACGGCGGAAAGCTTGATATTTCATGTCTAAACACACCATCGCACAGAAACCATTGCCTATTACCCACAAATCAGTGGGTGCACATTAAAGCGTGCTTCCTCACAGACACACACACACAGTAAAATGCACCAAAAAGGTGTGTATTCTCAATTTCTGCAGGGACATTACTCTCTATCGCCTATCACTTGCTCTCGTATTATGCCTGCTTGAAAGCTCATTATTTCAAACAACTGTCAAGGTCTCCGCGTCTTTAAACACAGCGTCAAAATGACTCGATTGCACCGAAAGAAAGAGTTGATTGGTATTGTGATGTGTCTTTGAATTAGAGAGTTTGAGTTTGATTATAGTCTGCTGAAATGTCAGGTCGCCACACACGCTTGCTGCACTGCACTAATACAAACAGAGATGGTTTCTCCAGGGTCGGCTTGTGTCAGTGAGCTCCGGCTTAACTTTGATGAAGTTCTTTCAACATGTAAGAGCAGTATGAATCCCTCTCTTATAAAGAACAGCAAAATATCAAAGGACTGTGTTTAATAACATAAACACAGAGAGATGTTCTTAAAGTGCACTCAGTGTAGGAACATCGGTCTACGATGAAGAGGGCATTTCTATTGATTTTGTCACATGGTGACCTTCAGCATTCTTACTTCAGAATGACACTTCAGTTCTTTATAATTGCCTGCAGAGCACACTGCTGTTTCCCATTGAACTACACGATTCAGAGTTTAAATAATCTGCACTCATTCAAGGCTTCCCTATCCGGCACGTTGGTTAAAGACTAACTTGAAGGGTTTAATAAAGATACTATTCTTATGCCAGCCTTACCTCCCAGCTGTTGTCCGGGGTTTGTCTCTTAAGCTTGATATTCCAGTCTTCTGAACTCACATCTGCACAGTGGGCTATCGTCAAGGCAACAGGGCAGGATAGGGTCAGGCCAGGAGGGCCGTACGTTACCTCAGGACTCAAAAGTATTTCCTGACCTTCATCAGACAAAGCACTGCAGGTGAAGAGACAGAAAGAGAGATTAACTGATATTGTTAAACAAAAAATTGTATTGTGGCTATGCTAATACTGTTGGTTCCTAATGATTTACCACTGTGTTTTTCCCCCTCATTTGTAAGTTACTTTGGATAAAAGCATCTGCTAAATGAATAAATGTAAAAGGTAATGCTTCTGATTCTACTTAATTGGCACTAGAGATCAGATGGAAACACACACACACACACAGAAGAAGAAAAAAACCCACTAAAAGGTTGGAATCGACGTTTTGCTAAGCTCCGCCCCCCTTGGTTAACTCTGACAAGCGTTTCAAAAGATCCCATAGGAATGAACTAGAGATTTCAGCATGATTTTCAATAAAATGTGCTCATAAGGTTTTAAAATTGATTGGAAACTATCGTTACGTGGGCTGGAATCAATTGTGACCTGGAAAGGTAACACTTTATAATAACTGCACGCTATTAATCATTAGTTAAGCATGAGTAAAGAGTTAATTCATCATTTATAAAGCATTAATATACATTAATAAGCCGTTTTTATATACAGCTATAAATGCTTTTTTCTTGATTTATAAGCATATCTATAATGTTTAATAATTGTATTTTCATACTTTGTTAATGATTAATTGATCATTTCTAAATGAAGTATAGCATTATTTACAAACCAGTTATTTAAGAGCTGTCAGTGATTCGTAAGATCACTTAGAAAGTGTAAGTAAATGGAGTACATTCAGGTATTATAAAGCATTTAGTAGTGGTCAGTTAACTATTTTTGTGAGCTAATCTAAAGTGAGGACAATTCGTGTCTCGTAAAGCATTTATAAAGGAGATTTAAAGACTCTGTTATCTTTCAAACAGAAAAATGAAACAAACACAACACAGTGATTCAGAACATAGAAATATTTAACAGCCTTTAAATCTCCTTTATAAATGCTTTACAAGGCATAGTCCTCACTTTAGATGAGCTCACAAAAATAGTTAACTGACCACTACTAAATGCTTTATAACTACCCGAATTAACCCTGAATTACAAATACATGTTAATAAAACATTTATTAACACTCTAAGTAACTACACTGTAAAAAATTATTTTCATGATTTGTTATCACAACTTTTTATATTTTGTCAAATCAACTTAGATAATTAATGTAGTTCAGATAACATACTATTTTAAGTTTCTATTTATTAAACCAATCTCATTTGTTGTATTAACTCAAAGTTTTAATTTCAATTAACTAAAAATTTTAAGGCAACCAGGTAACTTACTTTTTTAAGTAAATCCAACTTTTTTTTTACAGTGTATTATATTTTTACTATATGTCTGAATAATAAGATGTATGAATGTACATTTAAGTTTATTAATCATTACTTATACTTTCTAGGTAATCTTATGAACCACTGACAACTCCTAAATAACTGGTTTATAAATAATGCAATACTTCATTTAGAAATGATACATTGATCATTAATAAAGTATGAAAATATTATAACATTATTAAACACATTATAGATATGCTTTTAAATCAAGAATAAAGCATTTCGCTGTATTTATAAACTGTTTATTAATGTCTATTAATGCTTTATAAATTATGAATTAACTGTTTACTAATGCTTAACTGATCATTAATAGCGTGTAGTTATTATAAAGTGTTACCAGATTGGTTTCTTTTTTGCAGCTGATGAACGATAAACATTAACAGCCAATCAGAATCCAGCTTCAGCATTTAAAGCACTTATAATAAACAATGTTTATGTGCACACTCCCATAATTTTGCTAAATAAGACATATTTTGTTGATCCTGGAACAACATTCCTGTCCGAAAATGTAGTCCTACCCCTAAACCTAACCCGAAATTATCCCTAAAATCAGAGAGAAATGATAGCTAATACTGATGTTGAAGCACCTAAACTTGACAAACTGTGCACATGTCCCTCACATCTGATTCGTTGATTGGAATGTTGTTCCAGGATCAACAAAGACGTTGATCCAGGAACATGTTGCACTTGGTGAAATCACGTTCACTGTGTGAACATAATAATTTAGAACTTATTTCACCCCATAATAATGGTATGCGTTAAAGCAGTGAAACTACTGGTGAATTAATATTTCTAAAACATTTTCCCAAATTGAAACTTCCTGTCCACTATTAAAATAAAATACAGATCAAGAGAACAACTTGTGTGAAATGCTCATGGGAAACCCTCGCTCAATATGTGCTATAGTGTCAAAATAACAGTATTGATTTCACCAGAAGATGCCAACGTAAAAATAAATGGAATTCGTTTGGTTAATAAACACGAGGGCGAGCTACTGTGATTACACCACAAACAAACATTAGCTAGAAATACAAGCAGATTTGTTAATGGAAACATGTCAAGTAGCCACACAGCTCTCCATGCAAACACAAACACAACAGATTAGCCTGCAGACTCAGCGCTAATACAGATATATTGTACTTTGTGCTGGTTGAAGTGATTCCGGAGGGCAGTTGGACTTGATCGGGTGTGGATCAGTAAGTGTGTGTGTGTGTGAGTTCACTGGTCGATGGTGTTGTTTGAAGTGCCTTCTGAGGAGCCTGGTGACATATTGAGACAGTTTGGACGTGTTAGCGTCGATCGATATGACTGCTGTGGATCCTCAACAAGGATTAGTCATCTACTGCAGGGGGAGTTCACACTAGCCTGGGTGGCGCCATGGAAAACACACTGACACAGCAGATTACATGAACCAGACACCTGCTGTCAACAGAACCAGGATGATTTACCATTCATTACTCTGTGCACAGAGATTCAAACTAGATTTTTACACTGAGTGGTGTTTGTCCATGTTAAACCATGATGCTAAGGTGTCCTCAATAGCTTTGCTCGGGTGTTTGCTACATTGCAACTAGCCCAAATCTCCATGTTTGGACATTTTTACCTGTTTTATTGTCGGACAGGGGGGAAAAAATACGGTCACACTTTAGATTAGGGTCTAATTCTCACTATTAACTAAGACTTTTGCCTCAGTAAACTCCTAATTACTGCTTATTAATAATTTGTAAGGTAGTTAAGTTTAGGTATTGGGTAGTATTAAGGGATGTAGAATAGGTTCATGCAGAATAAGGCATTAATATGTGCTTTATAAGTACTATTAAACAGCCAATTTCCTAGTAATATGCATATATACAACCATTTAATGAGAATCAGACACTAAACTAAAGTGTCACCAAAAAATCCAATGTCCTAATAGCATAGAAAAGTAATAGCTTAGCTTTCCTCAGTAAGCTATTGTTAGAATCACTTATATTTGTAGAATCACTTATATTTGTAGCACAAACAGGCCAAAGTTCAACACTTAAATGCCCAAAATAAGATATTTTGAGGAAAACTGGTAACCAAATAGTTTTGGTAACCATTGACTTCCACTGTATGGACGAAAACACTTTGGAACAACATGAGGGTGAGTAAACGAGGAATGAATATTAATTTTGGGTGAACTATCTCTTTAAGGTAATGGATTTTGACAACAGCTCGCTGGTAATGATGCTTCTGATGAACATACGGGAAAGTAAGTGTTTATTTTACAACCAGCCGTTTTTCATTCTAAGCAGGTGGCAGGCTGAGACAGCCGTCCAATTACAGTGTTCGACACTGTATCGTACCAACAGCCCAGTCACTGAACAACCTTCTAATCGATGTCTCACTCCATCTGCACTGTTTGTTTACATGTTGATTTATTTATATTGAATAATTACCTGTTTCCTCCCAACTTCCTCCATTTATTGGCATTGCATCCAAACTCTTTTGTGTCTGAAATAAAAACAATTAACTCTGATGAAGCAGCTAAGCTTGTTTTGCCATTCTGGAGAGGAGAGAGAGCGTTACCTGACATTTACAGTCGTTTAATGTAACTCTAGCAAAAACTAGAAAAATATTCAGTCGCGTTACATAAAACACATATCAAATGGAACAAAATGCCTCATGTTTGCTGAAATATCAGGAACAGCAGTAAACAAATGAAAAACAGTTGAAGGGGCATCCATATTGATTGAATCTGTGAATGACCCCCTCATGCTTTTCAAAACAAATATTAATTAAAATGATGTGGAGACCTGATTGCGAACAAAAGCGTCACGCTCCCTCAGATGTGGATTTTGAATGAAGAAAAAAAAGTACCTTGGATAACTATACAAAGGTTGTTCTCTAAAGTTCATAGGCAGCAGGGTTAACACATAAACACACATTATCTATATTTAAGGATAGTTTATCCTTAAACGTATTTTATTTCAGCTAGTAGTTGCCCAGACAACATTTCCCATTTCCATTTAGTTTAACTTCATGTCCTAAATTAACTAAAATGAAAAAAATATAGACTTAGAACAATAAATTACTAAAACATTCAAAATAAAATGGAAAACATAAAAATAAAAAATGTTTTCAAAATATTAATTTAAACTATAATAAATCACTCATTCGTGTCTGTAAATTTGGTCAAGCCATTTACATTTGCAGATAAAAATCCAGTCATCATCTATCCACCTTCCAAACTCATTTGACCTTTTTCCATGTGGAAGACAAAGAGCTATCAATCAAAATCAAACTATTAGTTTTTTTTTAAAGCTACTTGTTTCCATATAATGAAAATGCATCTGGCACGTTCAGTTGTATTAAAATGACTTGCTTTACTAAAAAGAAAATAGTATATTTTGCCTGTGTCATCACTACACTAAAATGTACTTATACTCAAAAAATGAACATGTAACTTGCTAAAAAAGCCTTTTTTGCCCTTCGGTTATGCCTATCTCATCTAGTGCACCAAGTGAGCCACAACACCTCTGATTGTGATTCTTTAATTCTCTCCCTTTTCCTCCGCATACAGACACAAGCCAGACCATACTTCAACAAATTGAAACCAAAACGGCTCCCTGAGGAAACCACCTCAACAAGCGTCTTCATTGCATTTTGTGCCACAGGCATTATGGCCTGATCAATATGAACAATTATCCCTTTTAGATCACAGTGTCTAACAGAAGGGAAGTATTTGACTATAAAACCCTGTTCACACTTAAGGGGGATTTTGACATGGGAGGTCAATCAGGCAGTAACACTTTATTTTGATGGTCCACTTTAGACATTCTATACTAATTATGAGTAACTTTACAACAACTGTCAACTAGCAGTCATTGGAGTATTAGTAGACTGTCTGCTTAATATCTGCTAACACTTCATTTTCATTGTTTCATTCATACAGCTAGATGCCCTAATGTTATTTATACTGGTAAACTTTTGAAAATATTGCTGCTAATTGCATTCTGACAAGGAATGCGTTTCCTTGCAGCTAAAAACGAATCATTTCGAAGGAGAATATTTGTATGAACCATCATACCATCAAAGTTGAACAATCAATGACTAAGTGCATTAATTGCCATACGCTACCTATCAAATATTGTGAAATAATTAAGATTTCTTTTTAATGTGAGAAGTCTCTTATGCTATCAAAGGCTAGGTTTATGTGATCAAAACTACACTAATATTGTGAAATATAATTACAAGTTAAAAGAACTAAAATGTTTAAAATGCCATTTATTCATATAATGGCAAAGCTGAGTGTTTTCAGCAGCCATTACTTAAGTACTTAAGGTCACATGACCCTACAGAAATCATTCTAATATGCAGAATTGTTGCTCAGTTATCATTGTTGGGGCTCAATTATTAATGACAGTTCTTATTATTATCAATGTTGAATTAATTGAAGCATTCATTTATTTCTCTGTGAAAGACTTGGACACTCCTACTGTTGCCATTGCTTTGACCCTTAAAAAGTCAAGCCCTGCCAAAAGTGACTGCTAGCTAGCATGCATGAGTCCAGCCATTATTCATTTCCCATGGTTCATCAAATGTAAGGAGCCGGAGATGCAGCGCTAATAACAAGGAGATACATCACCTATTGATTTACAAGTTTAATATCCGGCAGGATAACAAAAAAACAAGTCTGCTTTCATTAACACAGTGTGAATCATTTCCTAGTAATACAAAATGTTCCGTGTGATGTCCAGGTGAATCCACAGGGAAGGGTACAGAAGAGCTTTAAGCTCTGCAAATAGCCCAGAGGTCTGAGCAAACTCAATCCTATCACTGTGAACAAATAAAAAGAGTCTCTGATTGATCCTTTCTCATGACTCTGCTCTCTATAGCCGCTGTTATGAGGACTCTGGAGATCGTACGGCTAAATTTAGGAGGTTCTGCAGATTGATTTCTGCCTCTCTCTTCTTCCAAACCCCCTCCCTCCACTTTCTGTAGATGCTTTCTGGTCAGATTGCAGTGTTGTGGATTGAATTTCTCCCTGCCACTCACCACAGCTGTCAAAAGATAGGCTTTGACTGACAGTGTGGCTGAGAAGCTAGCATTTGACTGACGGATAGCTGCGCGGCGGTGGTGTTGGCTCGTCGGTCGGGAGACGGGGAAGCAAACAGCTCTGAGCTTATCGGACGCTAGCAGGTACCTTCATCTGCGAACTTGCTGAGATTGAGGTTTTCATCTTTGAGCGCTGAAGAGTCTCTGAACACTCATGACCTTTGATCTCTATCAATCCCAGCAAGCCTACGACTGCCACTGAGGATTGGGAGTGAAGAGAAAGTGTCTTCTGTCTGATTCGAGGTGACATTATAGTGAGTTGTACAACTTTAGTTTGAAATCCTTGGTCGTTGAAGTTTGCTCATAATTTTTGGAGGGTTAATGCCAGAGTTAAGCAGCTCAACAGAACAAAGCAAGCGGCATTCTGGGAGATTTCCTCACTGGAAATATAAGCTGCGTTACGTTTTAAAGCATCCCTACACAGTTTTCACTGCTCCCTAAACACTCAGCAGGGGATATTTGTAGAAGTTCACTGTGCTTGACAAAATGTGTTCAATTGAAAATGCCTGCAAACACAGATTAGAAGTTTGAGATATGAAAACATTATATACTTGTGTAAATAATTCTGATATAAATGATTATCCTTTCATATGCAATGGACTTGACCTGAGACTGGCACTGGTGGCAAATGGTTTGGTAATAAGAAAAAACAAGCATAAAAATCAGCCAAAATTACTTTTTAAAAAGTCAAGATTTTCTTATTTTAATTCAACCCCTCAACAACTGTTTTTTTCCTTTGAAAAGTTCCAGACAGTTTATAGATACATGACTTAACTTAATGTTAAAAGTGTGATTTCTATAAATGGAAATTTCATGTAAATTAATAAAATCTTAAAAGCTTTTTCTAATGAATATACATGTGTAGAAATTGTCAATTTCTTAAAAACATGATCCTTAATCTTTATTCTGTAAATCATGAACAACTGAAAGAGCCATGTAAATTCAATAATTAAAAACAGTGGCTTCCCTGAAGAACATTCAGTTCCAAAAACATCTGTAATCCAAAAAAATAAAATCATTTAAATTGTAATTATAATGCCCAATGTTTTAAATAAACAAGATTCAAATAGCTAGGGGGCTTTCGAATGTTATTGTGAACAATGGGTGGCCTTGGAGTTAAAAATGTTGAGAAGCATAGATTTGTTATGCTTGCACCGTAGTGTGATGTCCATAGTGCTGGTCTCGGGTCGGGTACAGTGCCATTGTTTCAGTCACCATCTTTTTTTCCCTTGTTGCGACAGGATGGCACAGCTGGCAGATAACCTGCTGAACTTGGATGTGTTTAACCACTCTCGCACACAGGCCCAGCATACTAACGCTATGAAAGTACACCTTTTTATGCACCTTCAATACACATGCCTGCTGCAGTAACTACAGCATGGGGGAGCGAGACTGAGGGTAAGAAAGGAAAATTGAGCTAGGAAATGGGAATACAAAGAAAAATCCCTACTGATAACATCATCATGTTGTGTTTTGGATGCTGGTGAGCAAATTCACTCTGTCGATAACAAAACAGAGCAACAAGTGGATGGAAACTTGGCTAGTGTCACTTTCTATTAGCCTTTCAACTTCAATTTCTACTATAAAGCAGCTCTCCAGTGTGCTCATGTTTTTACTCATGTCTGACCTCAACGAACTGAACAGAAAAAATTAACCAGAGAAGATTTACACATCAAAAAAGGCGGAGCCTCAGAGCACACCTACCTATTACGTCATTGGCATGGACCAATGGCAGTTTGAAGTTGTTCTCCAGCCAGAGTGAACTTTTCCTGGAAAGTTTACTCTGGAGTTCAAACAAAGTTCCAAAGTTCGAACTCCTGAAACAATCTCCAAACGAACTTCGTTTTGGCCTGATTTTGTTCAAAATCATGTCACAACAGTTTGTTCTTTGATTTTGTTTGAAGCATATTGGGGCCTTTCCATAGACAGTATAAGAAGTGGACAGAGCCATCTCATTGGAACTCAGTTGAGACAGTTGAAGCCCATTTTTAGCGATTTTTGAGCACTTCCGTTCCTGACGCGCAGACTCAAACCGACTCAAACTAAGCTTGATGACGTGAGCAACCTGTCTGACAGACGTGAATCTTCTAGTAGCTGTGCGTGAAAATTGCCAACGTTAATCTTGCAGAGACGGGGAACTTGAGCAAAGAGTTCTCATACCGAATTATTTCCAATTCCCCAAAAACGTTGTTGAAATATTTGTCCCGTTGCTTTTATGGACTCATTATCTATGGGCTTCTCCCTTGACGGGACGTCCCCCCGATTGCCTGCGAGCTTCTCCTCCTGTTTGTACGGTAATTTCTGTACAGCGCAACAGAGAGTCGAGTGGTTATAATGCAATCGTTAGCCTATTTTTACAAAAACTGTTTCTACGGGGCCATGATGTAACATAGAAGGTAATGGAGCCCTTTATACATTGTCGCGTTTCTTTAGAAATAAATAATGGACAAATGGAGTCTTTAAACGCCTCAGATGTAAATTTATTCGCTGTCAAAGTGACGCCAAAATGAATGGGAGTCAATGGAAATGCTAACGCAAGTGAAGTTCTGCTATAAGATGGCGGCACCTGGCCGGCTTCAACTTCGGTCGATGGATTACCCCCTTGGGCCTTTCAGTATAAAATGATTAATAAGGATTTAGCTGCCATCTTGGGTGTATTTCACTAAGTTTGTTGCAAATCTCCACAAATAGTCTGAGAATTTGTGTTATCTTACAAGACAGCATAATTAAGTTGGATAAGTCTCAGCATCGGCCCTATTATGCTTCAAAATTCTCTTTCCGTATAGGCAGTTTTATAGGTTTTGGAACAGAGCACAGCGAGTTGAATAGTCTCGATTTTGTGCGTCAGTATCCTGGATATATTACCTGGAGACCTGCTGGGTAATGCTCATGTACAGTTCCCAGGTTGTGTCCTCTTCAATCGCACCATGAGGCACCAGCAAACTCACACCTAGCAAAAGATAAGAGTAGCAAAAAACACCACACACACACACACACACACACACACACACACACACACACACACAACACACACACACACACACACACACACACACACACACACACACACACACACACACACACACACACACACACACACACACACACACACACACACACACACACACACACACACACACACACACACACACACACCACACACACACAATTTATAAGATCCAACAGCATGATGGAATGGGACTTGGATGCTAAACTAGAACAAACAAAGTTCCTCTTTTGGAAACACCCTTAATTTCCCAGAAGCCCTTTCAGTGGGATGAAACGTTTGATGCAAGTCTGGAATCGCGAAACAGCAGAACATTTTTTCTTGTGGGACTCGTGCATGACAACATGTCGTCTTAAAAATCAATTCAAAACCTCCCTTACGAAAGACTGTGTACAACACACACCTTGTGAAGTGCCTGTAGAGTTGTTAGAGTCACTATTCGGCTGTAAAGGTCTTAAAAAGGCTGAGCGAGAACTCCAGCACGCTTCAACAGATGCACTAGCCTCTAACCTTCCTCACACACTTTCTGCCAGCCTGTCAAGACTCTTTACAGCATGTGACAGGATCAGAGGTGGAAAAGAGCAAGGGAGTGTAAAGAGAGGAGAGAGAGAGAGAGAGAGAGAGAGAGAGAGAGAGAGAGAGAGAGAGAGAGAGAGAGAGGAGAGAGAGAGAGAGAGAGAGGAGAGAGAGAGAGAGAGAGAGAGAGAGAGAGAGAGAGAGAGAGAGAGAGAGAGAGAGATGGACCCTAGAGACTCCTAAATCAATGCCGCCCTGCTGGTCTCTCTGTCAGTCGCCCGCTCTCTCAGCCGCTGGGTGCTGTGTGCACAGCCTCTCTAACACACAGCACAGCCACTGGATATACTGTGTGTGTGAGAGAGAAAGACAAGAAAGGAAAGCTGGAGAGAGAATAAAGAAGAGACTGGTGCGTGTGCATACTAGCTCGTCTCTCCCTAGACTTACAAAGACTTGGCCATGAACTGGCCACTTAGACAGGACGTGTAAACGGCCAATTATGTGTTATTAATTTACATTTTTATGAACTACCATATAATAGTTTGGGATCAGTAAGAATATATATTTTTAAGAAATTATTACTTTTTATTCTTCACATTAACAATCAACAGTGATACTAAAGATTTATGCTAAATCCTAAATACAAATTTATTGTTTCCTCAAAAAGCATTCATCAGCACAACCATTTTCAGCTATGATGATAACACGAAAATGTTTCTTGAGCAACGAATCAGCATATTAGAATGATTTCTGAAGGATCATGTGACACTGAAGACTGGAGTAATGATGCTGAACATTCAGCTTTGCCATCACAGGAATACATTACATTTTAAAATATATTACAACAGATGAGTTATTTTAAATTGTAAAAAAAATGTCACAATATTAATAATTATTGATCAAATACATGCAGCCTTGTTGAGCATAAGATACATTTTTTACTGACCCCAAACTTCTGAATGGGTTGTCTATAATATTTTAACTGGACCAATACGCAAACTTTACTCTCACAGAATTCTCTAATTTACCCCAGAACTGTAAAATATGGAACTAAACTTTTATAAGCAAGTTTAGGAAATAAACAAATAAAAAATTACAGTTTTAAACGAACAATTCAATTAAAATCTGATGATTTGAAAGCTAGTTCTAAATTTGTAATATTGTAAATAAGCAGTGCAGTGGTCTGTGGACTGAAACTCTGGCCTCTTGCTTATTCAACTGCAGTTGTTTCTGTTTTATGTAGTGTGTTTGAATCTCTCTTGCTTCTTCTTTAATCTTTCTACGACATGCATTAAACACAAGTGCAAAAAACATTTACACACCTGCGTTGGGCACCACCAGTCGTCCTCCGCCATGCCCGAACACCCCGCTGGTCCTGAGCGGCCGCTTGCCAGTCGTCATACTAGAGACCAGCGTCGGCTGAACAGGGGTCAGCTGATTCTTCCCCCTCCCCCCCAGCGTGCCCCCTCCACCTCCTATCTCCTGCACCACGCCCCGAGGAAACGTTTGGGAAGGGGCTTTTGCATGATACTCCGCCCTCTCGGACACACCAAGAGACACCATGAAGGAGCTGTGAACTTTGACCTTGAGGTCAGGGAGGGGGTCAAAGAGTGCAGGTTCAGGGATGAGCTCCTTCTCCATGGAGTCAGGGAAACAGATGGGGCTGGTGTAGGTCCGTGACATGGTCAGGTCTGGCTGCATGGACGAGTTCATTAACAGAGGGTTTCCTGGAACACAAAGTATGGTAGACTGCTAAATGACATGATGATCATTTGTTCCGACTGGATCTTTTAAGCTATTCAAATATACATTCAAATCTAATTCAAACATGGAATGACTTGAGAACACATCTTGTGATTAACATGTCAACCTGTGAAATAAAATTCATTTTGAGTCTCATTAAAAGGCGGGGGGAAAAAAAAAAAAAATCACAGACAAAATCGTCAGTCTTTTATTTTATTATATTAAAACAATGTTGTGAAGCTGTTTTGTTGTAAAATATGATTAATATTAATAAAGAAAACGTTACGTTGTGATGACGAATTGGGTTTCGCTTAGAAAGCTTATCAACTTCGTGTATTACAAAACGAGCTAAATGCCAATGGCACAGAAAGTGTGTTCTCTCTTGTCTTATCGCGCTTGAATGGTTTAAAAGCATTTGCATGAATAAGAGCGTGATCATATAATGTCACGCTAGCCAAAGGATGACGGAAAAAAAACCATGCTGCGTTAATTGAGTTAAATATTTTAACGCGTTAAACTGTAAAAAATAAATCGCATGCGTTAACACACAAGCACACGCGCACACACACACACCCACACACACACACACACACACACACACACACACACACACACACACACACACACACACACACACACACACACACACACACACACACACACACACACACACACACACACACACACACACACACACACACACACACACACACACACACACACACACACTATAAGGGGACAGATGCTTTTAGTGCTTTCCAGATGGTGGGCGGCATCTACCAGCAGGGTCTCACTGGATCATGGTAACCAGCCAAACCTTGATGTGTAGCCCAACCTCTTAGCATAAAATTGAGTCAAAAACATTTCTTAAAATTAAGAATAATGATTGAAGCGAATGTCTCCAGTTTTCAAAACTGAACTATCAAGACAAACGCAACAACAATCTTTCGATTATTAGAACCAGCTGTTACATCAGTGTGAAGTGATCCCACTTGTTTCATTATAAGCTCTGCTGAGAGCGTTGACAGATCACGAAAACGCATCACACTCACACAGACACCCCTCAATCTGTTTTATTCATCGAAAAGCAATGGCTGAACGAGAGCACTTCCCTAAGAGAGGTGGCGAAAAGAGGTGTGAGAGGGACTCATTTTCCCTTTCACAGATTGGACTGAGGCCCGGGAGGATAGACTGCAGCTTGCACTTGAAACCTCTCCTTTGGCAGATCTATTCAAAATCTAAATGTGTGTGAGTTGTCACGCAAGGCTAAAGGTTCTGAGCTCCATGACAACAGTGTTCTTGCTTGATACGAGTGTCTATCAAAGTCGTTCGCTGCTGTACGTGTATTGTCAGAGCTGCCAAATATCTGTCGCCTAGGCAACATGGTTATTGCAATGATTTTACAACATTTTTGTTATAGTCGTAAATGCATAAGCGAATGAGTCAAGATTTTTATGGTCATAAGATCTCTGGGCAAATATTTCAGATGTATTTAAAGTGAACTGCATCAGCACTTTTTAATCCAGTAAATCCAACTATCCATTCATCCATCCATCCATCATTATTGCTTTTCAGAAAATCAGCCATGGCTACTGTTATGTCACCTTATTAATATTCATGACCCAGACTGATATGGTTTATAATGCATCTTCCCCCACTTTTTGGATCGTTTCTAAGCGCCCTGCATCCGTCTATCCTTTTTTCCATTAATCCATCCATCATTTTCTTGATGTTTTTTAAGCATTTGAAGGGTACACTGTGGCGTCTATCACCTCACTGTGTTTAGCTCCTCAATGAGCACTTTGAAACTTCCTGTCGAGACATCTGGTGATACGCGTGTGTGTTTGTGTGTCTGTAGTGATGGTGGTGTTTAGTGGGCCGAGGAGAGTGATAGCACTGCGAACAGGCCCTATTACTGAACAGACAAGCAAGAGAGAACTAGTGCTCTGCTCTCTGCACCCCTCCATCAACATCAATCTCTTTTTCTGGGGGCGTCAGATGGGCCAAAGGAGCGGAGAAGAGCAACATGGAAAGTAAATCAACTAACACCCTCTAGCTCTGGTTCAGAGCAGAGACGCAAGGAGACAAGAAACAGAGTAAAGTGAGAGAATAATAAACAAAAAGTTTGTAGAAGGGGGAAAAAAAAAATCATCTTTTTGGCAAGGCATCATCAACCTTTTTTCTTACCCAGGTAAATGGAAAACAAAGGGCACAAAATAAGGTCTGAAACTCAAAACTTTCTTTTTTAGTAAATGGTCAGTGAAAGGAGGTGCTTAAGTTCACCCACAAAATTATTATTATTTTTTAATATTTTACTGTTCAACCTGTATGAACACAAAAGATAATATATTTTGAATAATATGGGTAACCAAACAGTTGATGGGCCCCATACACTTTCATAGTGTGGGGGAAAAAAATATGACGGAACTCAATGGGGAATTTCTTTCATACAGGATTGGAACAACTTGAGGGTGAGTAAATTATGAAATAATTTTCATTTTTGGGAGAACTATCCCTTTAACCCTCAGAAGACATTGATTATCAACCAGAGGAGGTTTAAATAACTAATTATGTGCTTCTTTATGGTCTATGATTTCCCCCCCAACATTTTTGTCCGGTCTAATAGTTTAAACTGCAGTTAATGTAATTTTAGAATTTTCCAGCAATAAACAAAAGTCAATATACAAAAAATGTAAAATGAAAACAATATATTTTAATATATATATAGCATGGGAGGTCTGAGCCCCCTCCCATGCCGTAGTGGTGAGAGTAGAACCAGAGGGGTTACATTGGTGCCGTGACCCAGATGGGAGTGAGTTTTGGGGGGGGGGTTACTGTCCTGTATATATATATTTCAGAGAGAAAAAGAAAAATGGTACTGGGTAAGTAATTAACTTACTTAACAAACAAGTTTGCAGGTTAAACAGTTCAAGTTGAATTAACTGTAGGAAATTGTGGAGAAAATAAAAAGAAGAAAGTAATGACTTTTTTCAAAGTTCTACCTTGCAAACACTGTAATTATGTCATGAGTCATATTTAAATTTGGGATCAATTAGTCGTTGTTATTTTCGCTCACCTTGCCTGGCACTTTTGAAGCTGAAAGACTGAAATCCTCCGGTTAGCGCGGATGAGTCGATGACATCAACACCATACTCGCTCTGATTCCGCCTGTACAGCATTACAGCGATGACCAACATGATGACGGTAACTACGCCCGCAGCCAAACCAGAGTAGAGCGCAACATCGTTATTGCTCTCCATATCAGCTAGAAGAAGGGAAATTATTATGAAGAGAAATACAAAATGACAAAACAATCACACTGATTCTTTAAAAATGATTATATAAAGGTATTTGATTATTTGCTCAAATTTCCATCAAATAGCTCAGGGATTTCATTGTGATGTACACAGATGTGACAAAGCCACAAAACGCAGCAAATAAATGACATAACCATAAAACGCTTTCATCACAGAAGTCTCTCTTTCTCTCTCAGTCTTTCCCACTTTCCCAGACACCTCCAGCACTAATGAAAGTTCTCTAGCGATTGGCGATTACAATCAGCCCTCAACCACACACCTGACTCTCAACACGAACACAACCAGAGAATGTGGCAAAGCAAAAACCCCAAACCTTCCACGGGGATTTCGTGACAACGCGGCTCATTATATTATCTCATCTGTAGTGATTAGGCCCTATCTGCTGACTCCTTTGTGCTAACAATTCAACCAGGACTCTATGAACAACAGACAGAACAAAGAAAAGCTAGCATGTCGTTCCTAAGCATTCAAAAGCCTCCAGACGGGGTAGGGAACATCAGACAAAGCCTGCGGCTATGAAAACACTAGCCAGAAACATGTGGAGCTGCACTAACAGCAAACAGAGCAGGTTAATTGGGAGCTCTGGAAAAGTTTGGCAGGCTAATGAATCTCTTTTGCACTTGTGTTTGTGTATTTTGCTCACTTTTGCTGCCTTTTCTTTTTTCTCTCCTATTCTCTTTCTCTGGTAATCTAGAGTTTTTTTTTCCTTCACTGAAACAGGAAGTGTGGGTGGGGCATACTAACCAAATCAGCATATTAGAATAATTTCTAAAGGATCATGTGACAATGAAGACTGGAGTAATAATGCTGAAAATTCAACTTTGTCATCAAAGGAATAAATTACATCTCATAATATATTCAAATAGAAAACAGTTACTGTCAATTGCAATAATAGCAGTCTTTCAAAAAACATTAACATTTACAACCAAACTTGTAAATGGTATAGGGCAAGTAACAGGTTAAGTTGACTGAGTTTTGTTTTGCTATGTTATAATCGTGATGGGGACACTGACATTCCTCAAGAGAAAACCTGTCAAAGACGTTAAATCTTCGTGGTGCGTCATTGTCGAGTTAATGTTGTCGTTGAGTCAGCACTCTGAAAGCTGTCTTTAAAATGTCATAGACTTAACTGGTTTTCCAGGTTGTTTCAAATGGCGTACTGGATGATTCATTGGAAACCTAATTGACGGGGCATAAACCCAATGTTGAACAATGTCAGTGTGGAAATGAGCTTATGTAAAGGCTGCAATAAGGTTTTTTTGTCGAGGTTGATTCAGAATGATGATATCAGTAAAAGGGGTTAATGATATAGGCACGATGAACAGAACAACAATATTAAGATTGATGATTGTGATGCAATCTGGCGTTATTACATCATGCCTCATATGCCTGTGCGCATATTTAAAAGAAATGCAATGCGTGTAATGAATTTAAGAGGCTAAAGTTTTGAAAAATCAAAGTGAAAAAGAAAAGAAACACAGATGAAAGGTTAAGTGGCAGCGACTCACCTTGCGGGACCTTCACATCATGGAGCAGCTTCCTGTCTGCAGAAACAGACACGTATAACATGCTATGAGACGCACAAATGCTGAAATTTTCAGATGCTCATGCACACACAGGCATGTTTTTAAGTTGCACAAATATAAAAAAGCCTATTTGGTGTGACGTTGCGTGAGCTGATCAAAGTTGCGCCATTGCGGAAAGCGAGAAGAAACTTTTGAAATCCTTCTATAGCTCTTATAAAAGACGAATTTCGAGAATTATGTAGAAGGTAAATAATAGACGACACTGAATCAAACAGTCTAAAAACAGATTTACATACATGTATGATGGTCAATGACAGGCATGTAATCTGGAATCACTGTCAAATCTTTTACACAAAATTGCCACGTTCACACAGAAAGAAGGTTACGGATGCATTAGTGTGCGTGGTTGTGTGTGTCCGTATTAGATGTAGGAAATTGGTCTCTGATAGGGATGTCTATCACCGTTGGGCTTTAGACTCATCTGCAGAGGATGGCGAGGTGTACACCCTCCTCCCTCGGGGGATGGAGGCAGGAAAGATTGATTAAAGAACTGTCAGGATGATGAGCGAGGAGGATTAAAACAGAAGATTTCTGCCTCTCCCAAGGAATTACAAAACGGCCTGTCAAGTGCTGCTCGTCTGAGGGTTTGACTGACTGGTTTCATTCAGGCGCTGACAGCATTCTACAGAGCACTTGTCTCCACTGATCTAAACAAATGAGATGAATTTTTTTTTTTTTTTTAATGCTCTATGTCTGTGTTGGAAGTTGGATGAGCTGTATAACAGATCAGGAGAATATTGAGCTTTTTTTTAAACATTTTACAACCACACACAGCGTTGTGTAATGTACAAAGCATCACATGTCCACATCCACATGTCTTATCGTTAATACTTCATGTCAAAATAAAAAAAGAAATGTCTTTTTTTCCTGTTTATCTGTTTTACAAATTTCAGTCAAGTTTAGTCTGGTGGTGATGATGATGGTGGTGGTGAAAGTGATCTATCTATCTATCTATCTATCTATCTATCTATCTATCTATCTATCTATCTATCTATCTATCTATCTATCTATCTATCTATCTATCTATCTATCTATCTATCTATCTATCTATCTATCTATCTATCTATCTATCTATCTATCTCCATCCATCTATCTCCATCCATCCATCCATCCATCCATCCATGAAAATAATAACTGGGAATAAATAAAAACTAAAACTGAAATTAAAAATAGAAACCTAAATAGCAATAATAATAAAAAAAAGAATAAAATGAAAAAAGAACACACACACACACACACACACACACACACACACACACACACACACACACACACACACACACACACACACACACACACACACACACACACACACACACACACACACACACACACACACACACACACACACACACACACACACACTGTATATACATATATATTGTTAGTTTTACATTGAATTTCATTATTGAATACTGAAAATTAATAATTTGAATTCTACTCTCTTTAATTCAAATTCAAACTGCAAGTATGCATACTTTTTTGCTACTTTAATTAAATTGTCAAATTACATTTAAGATTTAAGAAGCCTTTCAATTCAGTTCTGAATGGGGCACAACTTGGTGATGATAGCAGTGATGAAAATGATGATAGTAATGATGATGATGATGATGAGAGCAACAATGATGGTACCGATTCCGCACCTTGAATGCAGAGGTCTCCGGTGCAGTTGTCCGTGTCCAGGGCAGCTCCGTCACACAGCCTGCCATCATGTTTTGGCTCCGGGTCTGTACACTCTCTAGTGCGTTGCCTCTCACATTCAGAACTACACACAGACCACATAGTCCATTCGGCCCAGCCACCGTCCACTGTCACACACACAGAAAGATACACATTTTCATAAGAGCACAAAAACTTTTAATATGCATAAAAACTGGAGTTTATACTTCCTATCTGATACAAACTTTCTCTCAGAATGGTCACTCATTGTGTTTCCTTTTTCTGCAGGTGGTGTTCCTATACTTCCAGGATTCAAGGTTTGTCTCTGACGAAGGCAAAAGACAATTTACTTTTGTCTTGTTCCATCAGGCTTTCCCCTTTACCCTAACGATTCCATGGGCTGTTGGTGTTTCCTCTTCGGCTAATCTAAATGCAAATGCTGTGTTTGTGTGTCTGTTGAGTGGGGTACTGGGATTGAGCTGGGCTGGAGAGCGGATTAAGTTTTTCAGTGACAGAGCGACTGGTGCCCTCCTCAGATAACTTTTTTCTTTTCCCCCAACATGACCAGTGTTTCCCATGTGATTGGTGCTTCCAATGAAACCATAAATTTAGTCAGTGCAAGAGCTCTCGAGGACCCGATGACTGATAGCTCTTCGTCTGCGCCTCTCTTTCACTCCATCAGGTTTCTCTTTTCTTCCCCTCTGTCTTTCTCCTTTCATATGTCTTTCTTGATTCCCTAAACTTCGACTTATGGAATTTCAGAATCCAGATTTTCTCTTAGCGCCATATCTCTGTCACATACACACGCTCTCTTTTCAATTGTCTGTCTTTATGAATTTCTTTCATCCCCATTTATCTGTCTCGCTCCATCTCTCTTGTTCGCTACGAGTATTTCGCTGTAGACAGCAAACACGCACCACATTAACAGAACGTAGACACATTTCAAATGTAAAACTCGAGAGGCTTCTGTCACTGAGGTCAATTCGAACGCAGCACATACTGTCAAGTTCCTACTTTATATGCAGCCTCCCAGACAGATGGATTAGCTATCAATTTGTTCAGAAAGCATGTTTAATTAACAAGCCATAGCAGTGAGACATATTCACGTCACCTGACTGACCAGCATTGAACTTGATTGAACTGAATCTTCTGGCAAAATGCACTTCTGGGTTTTCAAGAACAAAGAGCTGGAGAGAAAAGAGTGCATTTAATGCAGGCAGATTTACAAAAGAGCTACTGTATAATAGAGCTGTTAACGTTAATGCGTTAAAGTATGCGATACTTTTTTTCCAGTTTAATGCGTTAAACTATTTAACACAATTAAAGTAGCATCTATTTTTTCTGTCAGCCTTTGGCTAGCATTTTACTTTATGATCAGACTCTTATTCATACAAATGTGTTAAACCATTAAGTGCTATAAGACAAAAGAGAATGACCGGTCAATGCCCTGTCTCTGTCTATATGACGCACAGAAAGAATCGAGTTCTCTTTCGCGCCTGAACAAGCAAACACAATTATGCCAAAATGTTTGTTTTGCCGAGTATCCTCATAAGAGCAGTCTTAAATTAGTTAAATAAAGTCTTAAATGAACGTAAAGAGTTGTGAGAAAATGTGACGCTTGTGAGATCCGCGTCATATGGTGCAGTGGCAGATCTTAATGTGACAGCAGTCTGTTATTAATGTTAATTTAAAGAACAAAGGGAACAGAAAATGACTCACTGCTCCTGACTAAGGAACTTGTGCAGCTGGTTGAAACTCCATTGATAACTTATGGGTTTATGTGAGGATTGTTTTAAGTTCACTTAAATTAAAAGTTGTTTTATTTTTTGAAGCCTAATAAATGTTAAAAAAACTGATAGCTTTCAATTACACTGTAAAGTTGAATGGCTGTAATCAAAGTTTTAAAATAATCAATTTCACTTAAACATCAGTTGCAGTGTTAGTCTCAATGATACTGGCCTTCATTCATAAAAAGATGCCATTAAACAAGAATTTCAAATATACTGTCTTTATGTTGTTTTCTAAAAGTAATGCCTCATTTATCAGTGAGCGAGTTCAGTATCAATTCAGCAAGTGAGTGAATCGGCAGACGGATTCAAATCAGTAACAAAATAACCGCTCATAAGGCTATTAAGATTTTTCAAGCTTACAGTATGTATAAATTGAGGACAACGCAATGGAAAGATTCCTCTCTCATCACATTCTCATTGGCTACCTGTTCTGTCTCTAACCTGGGCAGGGAGAGTTGCAGGTGCTCTTCTGAACAGACATTCCCTCACAGAAAGCCCCTCCATTAAGCGGAGCGGGGTTAGTGCAGGTCCGTGTTCGCTTCTGAACTCCTCTTCCACAGCGGACGTTACACTCGGACCAGTCCGTCCAGGATGACCAGCCTCCATTCACTGACAAAGAGAGAAATAAGATTAATTAGCATTATCCGTATTGCTTACTGCATTATTTGAAAGGAGTTTCAAACCCACACCACCACAGTGTGCATGAGCATCCCTGTTGGAAGGCAGTTTGCATTGTTTATCAGCACTGCATGGTTCATTTGGAGAGTTTCACTTGCAACTAAATAGAACAAACTGGAACCAAAATGAAGGATTACTGCACAAGGTAGTTTGGCATGCAGATGCAAAAGACTTTAACATTTCTAAATGAAGTAAAAACATTTCATGATAAATCTCTTTTACCGCTCACATGCCAATGATTACCTATTGTGTGTGAATTGGCTCTTTTAATATGTCTATCAAATGTTTGCGCACAAATATAATCTCAAAATTAAATCGATGTTTTCCTGATGCACTCAATTTTTTTTCAGACTGCTCTGCAATCTATGTATACATGCATGCTACATGGCTAAAACGACACACTGCTCTATGTAACTCCATCTAATCAACTCAGAAGTGAATTGATCATTTAATTGGTACATGGATTGAAACTGGATTATACAGATAGATGCCATTCCGTAATGGCCAAGACTCCATAAACTTGTTATGGACACGCACTGACAGCCACGCTGAGGACTTAATGAGGAATACAATTGACGAAGATAGATTCTCATGAATTAATGAAGGGAATAAGAAGGACAGATATATTTGAAAATAACCAATGGTGCTGGTTTCATTTGAACATAAAAAGGGTTTTTATTTTGAACTACTGTTAAAACACACTACATTATGTTTATTGATTTCACAAATTTTGCACTATTAAGGGTACAACACCCTCCAAAAATGAGAGGTACGCAGAATATAACACTTGAGGTGATTTCCCTTCTCTTAGGCGTCATCTCATTTACGCTGCACTACGAACATGATCAAAACCAACAAACAATGCATTCCCTTAAATAAAACCACACAAGTGCATTCTCTTGAGTCTGCTAAGCCTTAGGGACTGCTGGGAGTCATGTTAAATTGCAGATGCTACGCTAGCTGCTAAACGTTAATTGCGGATCAGTCAGCTAGCGCTCAATCAGTGCTGCCTGTTTCTGACAGCTCATGTCAAAGCTTTTCAGTGTGTTTAATCAAGCCACTAAAAACTGCCAGCTTCAGCCCTCATCTGTGACTGACTCCCAGAAGGCACGCAGAGGGAGATAGAGAGAGCGCAATATTACCTTACCATCAAAATATTGAGGATAAAACACTAGGAGACCATGTCAATTAGGCTAATGGAGCCTCAACCATGCCAATGCTGGCCACACAGGGAGCGTTAGAATCATTAACTCATTATATGTGTTGACAAAAATAGATAATCGAACCCATACTGGGCGTCTAAGTGATGGCCTCACGCAGACACAGGTCTGGAGAAATGATGAAACGGTGTATTTCTACATTACGTCTCGCTTGATGAATTATTGAGGATTTAAAAAATGAGGGCGCTGTGTCATGGGTCGTGGCGGGATGGTGATTTATAGGTGATCGTTTTTTGTAAACTGTTAGACTGAAGGTCGGTGTAGGTGACTAAATAAATGCATAGCGCCATTCTGCAGCAAGATCTTGTAAGATCCAGATGTTTAAATGAAACTTTTCTGGAACTTGCACTCAGAATCTAGCAGGTTTCTTTATAGCTCTCATATCCCATGTGGACTGGAGTTTTTCTCTGTTTGTGTCACTCCACTTGTCTGTGTTTGGATGTTTCAGACAGACTGTCAGTCTGTGTATTAGCGGTGGGGATTTTTTCACTCTTTCTGCTCGTTACATTGGTACACCAGTAGGTGCCGACAAGTGTCACTGTTTAGGTTAATGATTTACTCCTTTGCTAATTCATTCTGGACCAAATAAAAGTGGCTGCTTTTATGAGTGAATGTTTTTAAAACTAATAATTTGAGTGAATGATTTGATGATTTTTCCATAAAGACAGTCGCTTTTTTTTGTTTCTGAATGAATAAGTACTTTTGAACAAATCGGTACTGAATGATTCAGGGACTCAATTATAAAACAGAAGCTGCATCTGAATATGCATACTTCCCTACAATAGAATATAGTAGGCAAAAAAACGGTATGTGAGTAGTAGTAGTGAGTAATATGTCTGAATTTACAGTTTTCAGAAAACAGTAGGCAACAAGTGCAGGGACGACCTACAGTAGGCAACAAGTGCAGGGACGACCTACTACGTCCGGCAAAATTCTGACTTGTGCATCTGATGGTGACTTTACCATCCCATGCGGTCACAGGAGAGGAGTTGTGTTTGGCAGAGAACTGACACAACGGGCGCTGGTAGGTCACATGACAATGAAAACATGGTGAATACATTCATACTTCACACAATAGTATATACTGTAGATTGACCATACTCTTTTAGATGTCGAAGTGATTACTTATATATATTAAAAAGTACCTACACAGAAACTACGCAATTTAAGTTAGTCACTTGTTTTGTTCCTGAATGAATCAGTGACTACGTTTACATGCAGCCAATATTCGGGTTATGGTCGGGTTAAGGTCACTATTCGGGTTTCTGAAACATTAGGAATAACCCGTTTACATGCGTGAGCAGAGAGAGTTTCTCCTGTATACATGGAATTGCAATATCCCGATGTAAACAGCGACGCACGGTTAGCGTCTGGACGTACAGACAACCTTAAGACGCAATATGCCCATCCTCCGATTCTTCTTCCTGTATCCTTTGTTTGCGCTTTGATGCTGGTAACGTTACTGACCTCGCTCCAAAAGTTCGCTGTGCTGCGTCTCGCCATGTTAACTTCCGGTATACTGCACGCGGGTTTTTGTATGCGCCGAGAAGTTTCTCTACTCAGAAGACCAAGATTCCTTGCGAATAGAACATGCGCAGAACACAAATCACTATGGGGATATCACGATGCGCGTTTACATCGGTTTACATGACCAAAAATTCGGGTTAGAAAAGGGGTACCCCAGGTATAATATCCCGGTTTTTAAAATCCGGGATATGAGCATATTCGGGTTTTTGCCGGTGTTTACATGGCCGTTCGCGCCCGGGTTATTGCTAATATCCCGGTTTTGAACGGGTTATTGGCTGCATGTAAACGTAGTCAGTGTTTCAAAACGAACCGGTTGTGAATGATTCAGTGACTTGTTCAAAAAGAGGGGTTTCTATAAGAATCGGCTGAATGTTGAATTGTTCATAAAGACAGACACAAGCTTTGTCTCATATCGAAGGCTGTGCCTTCTGGAGATTACATTTGTAGGCTGCATACCTCATTGAGAATGTCTCATTTCAGAAAAGTAACAATTATAAAATTGACTCATTGAATTAAATTATCATAATTATTATAATTTCTTTCCTACTTTGGAATGTGAAGTGTTGTGAAACCAAACAGCTGACAAATACAAGTTCCAAAAGCTTCAAAATGAGACTTGCGCACTTGTTTTTATCCCTAATAAGAGTGCTTCTGAAAGAATAGCTTGTGAATGATTCAATGACTCATCCATAAAGACAATCACTTGTTTTGTTATTGAATGAATCAGTGTTTCTGAACAAATCTGCTGTGAAAGATTCAGTGTCTATGTAACCGAAATAGAGAACCGAACAGAAATAAGCCACAGAAAGAAAAAAAAACTTTTAAGAGTAAAATGTATTAACTAATATTCTGAAGAAAATATGCATCCATACCAAACACGATGACCGTTGCCGTGGCACTACGTCTCCTAGCAACAATGTTGCTGGCCAGGCAGGTGTAGTTTCCAGAGTCGGACAGCCTTGCTTCATTGATGATCAAGTTGTGGTCAGCTCGAGTGTCAATATTGATGTCCTCAAGAGAACTCACCAAGTCTTCATTCTTCAGCCACTCCACCTGCATAAAGAGGCAGATTTAACAGGGTAAACCAGCCTTTGTGAGTATCATAATACTCCTGCAAAGGATGACATTAAATGAATACACATTCACAAGTGATGCTTCTTCACTGTTGCTTTAAGCTTTGAATTACAGGCTAGTAATGTTAACACTTTAATTTCATTAATGCCAAGTATGTACATCCAAGTTCACTCGACTACATACTCATGACGTCATCTAAATCCTCACACTATCAGTGAATCAGCACGGAATAAACTCATAACACAGAATTAATAAATAAAAGATAACATGAAACACATACAATAACACTACATATACTCTGTACTTAAATCATCTCAGCATCACCAGCATGCACGCTAATCTCTACACATTTATGCTAACCATGTGCTCAAAACTGATCATTAACACTACAGAGTTTACAGGCATAACACTCACCTATACATCGTAAAACAATTAATACAGTGGACATTCGATTAGAATGATGATACGCATTTTGTACATTTCATACCTGTAAAGGATGATATTAAATGACAAAAGCGATTGATGCTTCTTCACTGTTAGAGAGAGAATATAGGGCACTATTTGTCACTTTGAGTGATTTATTGCCCTTTGACCACGCCCCTTTTTCCCACGCTTAGCCCCGCCCCCTTTTCCCACGCTTAGCTCCACCCCCTTTTCCCACGCTTAGTCCCGCCCCCCTCCCACCCACTTCCGGAGAGATCATGTGACCGTGGAATTCCCACGGTACGGAAACCCTCCCATTCGAACCGGTTCCGGAACCCCACCCATTCGAACCGGTTCCGGTCTGGGCACGTGTTGTACACCTGTTACGAGCACCTGTCTTGATCAATGTAAAAATGTTCAAAATAATGGAAAAACATTCAAAACAATACATTTTCAATCCTTTTAAGAAGGATAGCAGAAAACAGAGATAGGTTTAGTGTTTTTTATATTAACATGTAGTGATTTAAAACCATTAAATCCATTTATATCATTAAAACATAGTAATGTTCCATTTTACATAAAACATCTGTTTTAAAAAAGTGTTTTCAATCACAATAATAACTAAAACAGCGTGTATTAAAATTATATCAAGTAAATAGTTATGTTTTCTTAAAACATCTAACATCGCTTGTATTAAAATTACATCAAACAAATAGGTCTAATATGTCTTCAGTGTTCACACATACTTGTAAGTTGTTTAAACTGCATTTCTTAAAGTTATCAAAGTGTTTTAGTTCTTAAAACATCTAACATCGATTGTATTAAAACTATTTCTATCATACATTTACAACTATTTTCTATCATACATTTCACCTGTTACGTGTATCTGACATGATCAATGTAAAAAATGTTCAAAATGATGGAAAAACATTCAAAACAATACATTTTCAATCCTTTTAAGAAGGATGTCAGAAAACAGAGATAGGTTTAGTGTTTTTTATATTAACATGTAGTGATTTAAAACCATTAAATCCATTTATATCATTAAAACATAGTAATGTTCCATTTTACATAAAACATTTGTTTTAATAAAAGTGTTTTTCAATCACAATAATAACTAAAACAGCGTGTATTAAAATTATATCAAGTAAATAGTTATGTTTTCTTAAAACATCTAACATCGCTTGTATTAAAATTACATCAAACAAATAGATCTAATATGTCTTCAGTGTTCACACACACTTGTAAGTTGTTTAAACTGCATTTCTTAAAGTTATCAAAGTGTTTTAGCTCTTAAAACATCTAACATCGGTTGTATTAAAACTATTTCTATCAAACATTTACAACTATTTTCTATCATACATTTAAAAAAGTTGTGTTTTTTCACAATAACACAGTGTTTAAAACTATTAAAATAACTTATATCATTAAGATACTATTGTCTTTAGTGTTCATACACGGCGCTAATATTAAAATTATATCAAGTAAATAGTTGTTTTCTTAAAACGTCTAAAACCACGTGTATTAAAATTATATTATGCAAATACATCTAAAACAATAGTTCTATTTTTATCACGCATTTAAAAAAGGTGTACTTTTCACATAACACTCAGTGATTAAAAACCATTAAGTCATTTTTATATCATTAAAACACAGTGTAGACCTTTACCTTTACACATTATTTAGTAAAATGTTCCATTTTACATAAACCATATGTTTTAAAAAAGTGTTTGCAATCACAATAATAACTAAAACAGCGGGTTGTTTAAATTATATCATGTAACTAGTTTTTTACTTAAAACATCTAAAGACGGTTGTATTAAAATTACATCAAACAATAGTTCTATCTACATTTAAAGAAGGTGTGTTTTTCACAATAACGCACGGTGCTTAAAACTATTAAAACAATTTATATCATTAAGATACTATTGTCTTTAGTGTTCATACACATGAAAAAAGTTTAAAAGTGTTTTCTTAAAGTTATCAAAATGCGTTAGCATTAAAAAACATCTAAAACCGTCTGTATTAAAATTTTCTATCATACATTTAAAAAAAGTTGTGTTTTTCACAATAACACACAGTGCTTAAAACTATTAAAACAACTTATATCATTAAGATACTATTGTCTTTAGTGTTCATACACTGTGCTAATATTAAAATTATATCAAGTAAATAGTTGTTTTCTTAAAACGTCTAAAACCATGTGTATTAAAATTATATTATGCAAATACATCTAATTACTATATTTGAAGTTGCACTTTCCACAATTACACATCGTTTAAAAATATTAAAATGTTGTATAAAGTTAAAATACACATATCTTTAGTGTTTCATACACTTGTAAAATGTTAAAACATTAATGAAAAAGTTTAAATTGTATTTTCTTAACGTTATCGAAATTTTCTAGCATTAAAACATCTAAAACAATGTGTAATGCAATTTTATATCAAACAATAGATCTATTTTCTATCATACATTTTCTAAAATTAAAACTTTATGTTAAAAATCACAGTATCAAAAACACATGCATATTAAAAAACTGACTTACGTTTTTACATCCACGCTTTGTTGTTGAAAGAAGAACAAAAGTAATCCTGTTTAATCCAACACCATCGATATATCCAAAGGTATTAATCCATCACTATAAAGGTATATCCAAAACTTTAGAGATTTTAATTCACAAAGTTGTGTAAATGTAATTCCCCGGGAGCTCCGCGAAACACGTCTACACTCTTACATCCCAAAAGTTAGACTGACATCCGTGAGGTCTACAAAGCAGACAGACATAGACTCCACCCCTAGACCCTCCCACAACAGGTGATGAGGCGTGGGAACTCGGTTCCCACGCGCACACACGCTCTCTTCCCACGCGCACACACGCACCCACATACGTCACACAAGCACCCCCACATAATGAAAGAAGAGACATACACCCATGCGATGCGCATGCGCGGACACACACACACACACACACACACACACACACACACACCACACACACACACACACACACACACACACACACACACACACACACACACACACACACTCATGTTCCTCCCATAGGATGACAGGTCATTGTGCGTGCTTAAAAAGGAGGACGGATTCTGTACACAATACTTGTGATCTTTATCCAACTAGAAATGGCTAGCGCTGACCCTAAAACTCCTGAAAGGAACATCAATGATGTTATGGAGGATTTAACACTGGCTCCGAGGAAAAAACATGGACCATGTTTAACTCGATTTCTCCATGAGTTGACGGATCGTGTGAAGTATACTTTTCGTCTGTCCGGGGGACGTGCATGCACTTACGAGTTTGACAAGGAATTACGCGAGGTCAGACTCATCAATATCGATGATGATGATGATTGTTTCACGTCGAAAATGAATGAAGATCCTGATCTGGTATTCACAGAAAAGGATTGGATTTTATTTTACAAAACTGTCTGGAGAGATTTGAAAGATGGCGGGAGCGAACCACTCTTTATTGCAGAGTGGTCTGGATTAAGTTTTGGCACAAGGTACCGTCTTCTCGCGGATCACGTCAACAAACATGCAGAAGACTACATCTACATTTTATGCACCGACTTTGTTCGAGACCATCCGCAGTACTCTTGGCCTATCACGGAGGAGGAACATTTTAAATTTTACGATTTAAAGTTTATGTTTCAATGGAAAGATTTGCCGATATTGGAGGATATTTTCTCTAAAATCAATCAACTCTTCTCATGGGGGAATGCGTATGATAGGTACAAGAATATTAAAGTCCGTCTGTTCAATCCCGAATGGTGTACACCTTCCAGGAGAGGAGTTCATGTGTCTCATCCTACATACTACAAACATTAAACGAGGATCCTGACAGACTGTCTCAAACCGTTGCACTGGATTATTGATGATGGTCATACATCGAAAAGGCATCATGACGGTGGATGATACGTCTAACGAAGTTATCGAATCAGATGAACACTGTATGGAAATTATTGAACGATTGGAATAATAGGTAGGGTAAAAAACTACTCACCTGCGTGTGTGTGCGACTATCAACGGCATTCTGAACAGTTGTCTGAATGGAGATATATTATGTGTCTTTGTACGTATGTAACTGTTGTTTTTAAATTGTCAAGGAATGAATATCTCGATGTCTGTAAAATGAATGATATTACGTGTGAATACATGTTGGAGAAAAATTTATTTCGATATTTGGATGATATTAAATTAATTCTGTGTATGTTGTAACCTTATACTTTTTTCTATTCTGAAATAAAAAATATAAAATTCATCCCATGTATGTCGGTACTTTTTTCTATTCTGAAATAAAATGTATAGACATGACTGAATGAATACATATTTCAAAAACTTTACTCAATTGTATTAATTTACGTGCTATGATGTATTATTTACCACTCTTTTATTTTTCCATTTATAAGCGTTTTAACTCACATCTTCATTACCACATCATCTGATTATTTGTTTATCTTTCTGTATCAAACATACGCTTACGCTTTTACAACAGTCAAATCTAACATATTTGAAGAAAAACTAATACTTATCATAATAACGTAGTGTAGCCTATTAAAATGATGTATAAGTTAAAATACACTGGTCTTAGCCTTTTTTAAACATTTGTGAATGTTAAAACGCTAAAAGGCCGGTGGTCAGACATTTACAGAAAAGTAAAACAAGTTAAGACTTTTTCATTACAAAAACGATACATTTATCTTTCACACATTGTTCGTAAAACTGTTAATATCATAAAATACCAAACTGTGCGATGGTGTTAAGTCAAATGGAGAGTTTATTCTATATACCGGAATTCACTCTACTCTAATTAAAATAACGAGCAACTTCACCTCTTTTTAAAATATTTTTATATCTGCCTTAACTCGCGTACTCCAAACTGATTATGTGTTTATCTTTCTGTATCAAACGAACACTTACGTTTTTACAACAGTCAAACCTAACATATTTGAAGAAAACTAATACTTTTCATAATAACGTAGCGTACCCTATTAAAATAACGTATAAGTTAAAATACAGACTTATTAGCATTTTAAACATTTGTAAAATGTTAAAACGTTTAAAGGTGAGTGCTCAATCATTTACAGAAAAGTAAAAACAAGCTAAGACTTTTTCATTACAAAAGATACATCTATCTTTCACACATTATTCGTAAAAAAGTGTTACATTATACGTAAATCATCTTTACACATACTAGTCTACTATAAATAAACTAGCCACAACCTTTTAACCAATCACAGGTAGGCCCAACACGGACCCACGCATGCGCAAGCACAGACTCCTTGATGTCTGAGCGTGCTGTGTCACATACAGACACTATTTTTCCCTCCTGATGAGGTGTGAGATCTAGGAATTACTTTATAACACATAGTTATCTAAAAAAGCTAGGAGATAGTCTTATACCGTTCTGCAGTATTCGTAAAACAGTTACGATTTACATAAAATATCATTCAGTGCGAAGCTGTTAAGGCTAATTCAACATCTAAATGTATAATTTATCACTCTTTTAATTTTCCTATTATAAGTGTTTTAACTCACATAACCATTAGCTACTACGTCTGATTATGCGTTGGTCTTTCCGTATCAAGCACACACGTATACGTTTTTAAATCGGACAAATAGATCTAATTCATTGAAGTTACTTTACACAATTACACATAGTTTAAAAGTATTAAAATGATGTATAAGTTAAAATACACAGGTCTTAGCCTTTTTAAACATTTATGAATGTTAAAACGCTAAAAGGGAGGCGGTCAGCCATTTACAGAAAAGTAAAACAAGTTAAGACTTTTTCATTACAAAAAGTACATTTATCTTTCACACATTGTTCGTAAAACTGTTAATATCATAAAATATCAATCTGCACGATGGTGTTATGTCAAATGGAGAGTTTATTCTATAGGGTTATATCAGATCGTAGTACTTTATCACACTATTTTATTTCCCATACATATATGAAAATTGCACAGAGTTTACATGTTGTTTTAAAATCACCATTATTTTAATGTTTAAAATTTAAAAACAGTGTAAGAAATTATTAATTGGAATGGAATAATGATTTATTTAGCACGGTAGGCCTAAGCTGTAACTTTTACAGTCATGTTAATCATATTTAACATATTTATATTTTCTATTTAACACTTTTAAACGTCTTTAAATGGCTTTCTTTATTATCCAATGTTTCTGCTAAGTTTATGAGAATCACTTTGAATTTTCTTTTTGACAAAATGTGTTACAGTCAATACTGCATTCACGGATCAAAATCACTCATACCATAATAATCTAAAATCTAAATATATCACCGTTTTCGTTTTTTATAACATATAATAAGCCACACGTTTCATGTTTATCTTCGAAACGAACAAGTATACTTACAAGTCAAAGTAGAAAATTTAAGGTAATCATTGCATGATTGTTACTATCCGTAAAATAATTGAAAATGTTTATCGTGAGGCCTGTCATGAGTGATCACTATTAAACTTCATGTCAGTCTTGCAACCATATCACGATGATGCTTCTGCCATCTATCAGTTGAAAATTGCAATTGTTATGTTATTATGAAACGAATGACAATCGAATCTTTTCCAGCTTATGGCACAGCCGTAGTTATATTTATTTGTCAGATCGATGATTTTAAGTGTTTGATCCACACACACACACACACACACACACACACACACACACACACACAACACCACCACACACACACACACACACACAACACACACACAACACACACACAACCACACACACACACACACACACACACACACACACACACACACACACCACACACCACACACACACACACACACACACACACACAACACACACACACACACACACACACACAGGACTCCAGAGAGTCTGCCGTAGCATGGGGTCATCATGCTGATTATACTGTATGTGCTAATTTGATCTCCTTATGGTGAATGTAAGAAATATTTTATTGCACCGGTTATCTGTAGAAGTTGAAACTACTGGGGTCGTTTGTCATATGTTTTCTAGTTGTAAATCAGATGTCATACAGAGATGAAAGGCCTTCTTTGAAAAATGTGTGTCGGGAATAGGGGGAGTGTTTGAAAAATGTCATATGCGTTTCTTTAAAAGATCCGGAGTAGTCTATTTCATTTAGGCTAAATACGTTACCGTGTACGGATAGGGGTCGCTGAATCGATCTACAAAGACATGGCTGAATTCCATCAAGGTACATTAACCATATCTCTTATTTGAACAAAAACCGAAATGTATAATGAATGATTGTTAGAATAACGTACATTCTTCACTCTTATCAACACTATACAGATGCTGTATTACCTGAACCATCCGGCGAAGATAATCTAGAACAACTCATGGATGACCTTTGTGAGTATTTTCATAAAATATGTTCAGTTTTATAATTTATTGAAATGACTACGGTACTAATATATGTTTGTTGTTGAATTAGATCACATTGCTTTTCCGGATGGCGTTTCATCGGCCGATTTTTTACAAGCTAATACTTATAACGATAATCCTGTAGAAGAGGATATCGACGAAAATGACGCATCACACAATCCTGTTTGTGTTCAAGTATATGAGGATGTCACACCCTGGGGTAGTCCAGAACAGACGGTACATGATCAGCCAGATAATTCACCCCCGGTGTCTAATACTGATGGTTTGTGCGACACGAGTCATTCTAGAACGTGTACGAATCTACGACCTTTAGGTCAAGGAATAAAGAGACTTCGTGAAATTTATGGTGAATATGACAACGGCGTACGATTAGAGTATCCTAGCGAAGGTGGGTGGTGACTATTGTATTTGTCTTACTGTATTTATTAATTCATCTAACCTATCTTATTTTTAATCGATACGTTTAAAATAATAAATGAATATTATTTTTCCAGAACAAAGCACCACGGATGGTTGCACATCCACAACCACTTACAAGAAAGGACTTTTAAATTTACAACCAAACTCTACCTCATGCACAGGCGTCTCGCTGGATAACGGTAAGAAACTAGACTATATATTTTACAACATATTTTTAATCTAATAAATAATGAATCTAATATTTATTAATATATTTCACCTAGGACAAGATTACGATGAAAGAGGTTTAAACACTTTCATGGATTCACAAACAGCAGCGCTAGATGCACTTGACTCCGAACAGAATTCATCAGACAGTGATGATTCCGTACTGGGATCTGAAGGAACATCCAGACCATTGTACAGTGACAGAGGTCATCACAGACCCACTCGTGAGACGCTACAAGGTGTTAATAGAGTTTTTTCGAGAATTTTAGATGTTGTAACACGTCCGTTAACGTATCAACAAACCGAGGCGATTGTAGCTGAATCCGCGGGGAGTATCGTAACACTTCTAAACAATGTAATACAGCAACAGTGTCAGCACACTCAGGATTTAAGGAGTGTTATGGATTTGCTTGGTACATGTCGTGAGGAGGGAATGGACACTAACACACAATTGCGTAATGAATTATTGCTAGTTCGTCAAGAGATTGAGGTGGTAAGGGGTGAAAATCAACTTTTAACTGTAGTCCTAACAACACTAATCTCTGAGAGATTGAACATTATGCAAAGTTTGATGTAACTACATGGTGTCTTTATGAAATGATGTGACGGTACCATTATAGTTTTTTACATGTGTTCGTTATTATTTACAGGTGGTTGTTATTATTTTACTGTTTACTGTAATTCATTTGTACATGTTACAAGTTGACCTATGTGTAATTGTATTAACATTGATGGTTTGAGATTGTATTTCCTGCTAAATAAATCATTATTCCATTCCAATTAATAATTTCTTACACTGTTTTTAAATTTTAAACATTAAAATAATGGTGATTTTAAAACAACATGTAAACTCTGTGCAATTTTCATATATGTATGGGAAATAAAATAGTGTGATAAAGTACTACGATCTGATATAACCCTATAGAATAAACTCTCCATTTGACATAACACCATCGTGCAGATTGATATTTTATGATATTAACAGTTTTACGAACAATGTGTGAAAGATAAATGTACCTTTTTGTAATGAAAAAGTCTTAACTTGTTTTACTTTTCTGTAAATGGCTGACCGCCTCCCTTTTAGCGTTTTAACATTCATAAATGTTTAAAAAGGCTAAGACCTGTGTATTTTAACTTATACATCATTTTAATACTTTTAAACTATGTGTAATTGTGTAAAGTAACTTCAATGAATTAGATCTATTTGTCCGATTTAAAAACGTATACGTGTGTGCTTGATACGGAAAGACCAACGCATAATCAGACGTAGTAGCTAATGGTTATGTGAGTTAAAACACTTATAATAGGAAAATTAAAAGAGTGATAAATTATACATTTAGATGTTGAATTAGCCTTAACAGCTTCGCACTGAATGATATTTTATGTAAATCGTAACTGTTTTACGAATACTGCAGAACGGTATAAGACTATCTCCTAGCTTTTTTAGATAACTATGTGTTATAAAGTAATTCCTAGATCTCACACCTCATCAGGAGGGAAAAATAGTGTCTGTATGTGACACAGCACGCTCAGACATCAAGGAGTCTGTGCTTGCGCATGCGTGGGTCCGTGTTGGGCCTACCTGTGATTGGTTAAAAGGTTGTGGCTAGTTTATTTATAGTAGACTAGTATGTGTAAAGATGATTTACGTATAATGTAACACTTTTTTACGAATAATGTGTGAAAGATAGATGTATCTTTTGTAATGAAAAAGTCTTAGCTTGTTTTTACTTTTCTGTAAATGATTGAGCACTCACCTTTAAACGTTTTAACATTTTACAAATGTTTAAAATGCTAATAAGTCTGTATTTTAACTTATACGTTATTTTAATAGGGTACGCTACGTTATTATGAAAAGTATTAGTTTTCTTCAAATATGTTAGGTTTGACTGTTGTAAAAACGTAAGTGTTCGTTTGATACAGAAAGATAAACACATAATCAGTTTGGAGTACGCGAGTTAAGGCAGATATAAAAATATTTTAAAAAGAGGTGAAGTTGCTCGTTATTTTAATTAGAGTAGAGTGAATTCCGGTATATAGAATAAACTCTCCATTTGACTTAACACCATCGCACAGTTTGGTATTTTATGATATTAACAGTTTTACGAACAATGTGTGAAAGATAAATGTATCGTTTTTGTAATGAAAAAGTCTTAACTTGTTTTACTTTTCTGTAAATGTCTGACCACCGGCCTTTTAGCGTTTTAACATTCACAAATGTTTAAAAAAGGCTAAGACCAGTGTATTTTAACTTATACATCATTTTAATAGGCTACACTACGTTATTATGATAAGTATTAGTTTTTCTTCAAATATGTTAGATTTGACTGTTGTAAAAGCGTAAGCGTATGTTTGATACAGAAAGATAAACAAATAATCAGATGATGTGGTAATGAAGATGTGAGTTAAAACGCTTATAAATGGAAAAATAAAAGAGTGGTAAATAATACATCATAGCACGTAAATTAATACAATTGAGTAAAGTTTTTGAAATATGTATTCATTCAGTCATGTCTATACATTTTATTTCAGAATAGAAAAAAGTACCGACATACATGGGATGAATTTTATATTTTTTATTTCAGAATAGAAAAAAGTATAAGGTTACAACATACACAGAATTAATTTAATATCATCCAAATATCGAAATAAATTTTTCTCCAACATGTATTCACACGTAATATCATTCATTTTACAGACATCGAGATATTCATTCCTTGACAATTTAAAAACAACAGTTACATACGTACAAAGACACATAATATATCTCCATTCAGACAACTGTTCAGAATGCCGTTGATAGTCGCACACACACGCAGGTGAGTAGTTTTTTACCCTACCTATTATTCCAATCGTTCAATAATTTCCATACAGTGTTCATCTGATTCGATAACTTCGTTAGACGTATCATCCACCGTCATGATGCCTTTTCGATGTATGACCATCATCAATAATCCAGTGCAACGGTTTGAGACAGTCTGTCAGGATCCTCGTTTAATGTTTGTAGTATGTAGGATGAGACACATGAACTCCTCTCCTGGAAGGTGTACACCATTCGGGATTGAACAGACGGACTTTAATATTCTTGTACCTATCATACGCATTCCCCCATGAGAAGAGTTGATTGATTTTAGAGAAAATATCCTCCAATATCGGCAAATCTTTCCATTGAAACATAAACTTTAAATCGTAAAATTTAAAATGTTCCTCCTCCGTGATAGGCCAAGAGTACTGCGGATGGTCTCGAACAAAGTCGGTGCATAAAATGTAGATGTAGTCTTCTGCATGTTTGTTGACGTGATCCGCGAGAAGACGGTACCTTGTGCCAAAACTTAATCCAGACCACTCTGCAATAAAGAGTGGTTCGCTCCCGCCATCTTTCAAATCTCTCCAGACAGTTTTGTAAAATAAAATCCAATCCTTTTCTGTGAATACCAGATCAGGATCTTCATTCATTTTCGACGTGAAACAATATCATCATCATCGATATTGATGAGTCTGACCTCGCGTAATTCCTTGTCAAACTCGTAAGTGCATGCACGTCCCCCGGACAGACGAAAAGTATACTTCACACGATCCGTCAACTCATGGAGAAATCGAGTTAAACATGGTCCATGTTTTTTCCTCGGAGCCAGTGTTAAATCCTCCATAACATCATTGATGTTCCTTTCAGGAGTTTTAGGGTCAGCGCTAGCCATTTCTAGTTGGATAAAGATCACAAGTATTGTGTACAGAATCCGTCCTCCTTTTTAAGCACGCACAATGACCTGTCATCTATGGAGGAACATGAGTGTGTCGTGTGTGTGTGGGATGACTGGTGTGTGTGTGTGTGTGTGTGTGTGTGTGTGTGTGTGTGTGGTGTGTGTGTGGGTCCGCGCATGCGCATCGCATGGGTGTATGTCTCTTCTTTCATTATGTGGGGGTGCTTGTGTGACGTATGTGGGTGCGTGTGTGCGCGTGGGAAGAGAGCGTGTGTGCGCGTGGGAACCGAGTTCCCACGCCTCATCACCTGTTGTGGGAGGGTCTAGGGGTGGAGTCTATGTCTGTCTGCTTTGTAGACCTCACGGATGTCAGTCTAACTTTTGGGATGTAAGAGTGTAGACGTGTTTCGCGGAGCTCCCGGGGAATTACATTTACACAACTTTGTGAATTAAAATCTCTAAAGTTTTGGATATACCTTTAGTGATGGATTAATACCTTTGGAATATATGATGGTGTTGGATTAAACAGGATTACTTTTGTTCTTCTTTCAACAACAAAGCGTGGATGTAAAAACGTAAGTCAGTTTTTTAATATGCATGTGTTTTTGATACTGTGATTTTTAACATAAAGTTTTAATTTTAGAAAATGTATGATAGAAAATAGATCTATTGTTTGATATAAAATTGCATTACACATTGTTTTAGATGTTTTAATGCTAGAAAATTTCGATAACGTTAAGAAAATACAATTTAAACTTTTTCATTAATGTTTTAACATTTTACAAGTGTATGAAACACTAAAGATATGTGTATTTTAACTTTATACAACATTTTAATATTTTTAAACGATGTGTAATTGTGGAAAGTGCAACTTCAATATAGTAATTAGATGTATTTGCATAATATAATTTTAATACACATGGTTTTAGACGTTTTAAGAAAACAACTATTTACTTGATATAATTTTAATATTAGCACAGTGTATGAACACTAAAGACAATAGTATCTTAATGATATAAGTTGTTTTAATAGTTTTAAGCACTGTGTGTTATTGTGAAAAACACAACTTTTTTTTAAATGTATGATAGAAAATTTTAATACAGACGGTTTTAGATGTTTTTAATGCTAACGCATTTTGATAACTTTAAGAAAACACTTTTAAAACTTTTTTCATGTGTATGAACACTAAAGACAATAGTATCTTAATGATATAAATTGTTTTAATAGTTTTAAGCACCGTGCGTTATTGTGAAAAACACACCTTCTTTAAATGTAGATAGAACTATTGTTTGATGTAATTTTAATACAACCGTCTTTAGATGTTTTAAGTAAAAAACTATTTACATGATATAATTTAAACAACCCGCTGTTTTAGTTATTATTGTGATTGCAAACACTTTTTTAAAACATATGGTTTATGTAAAATGGAACATTTTACTAAATAATGTGTAAAGGTAAAGGTCTACACTGTGTTTTAATGATATAAAAATGACTTAATGGTTTTTAATCACTGAGTGTTATGTGAAAAGTACACCTTTTTTAAATGCGTGATAAAAATAGAACTATTGTTTTAGATGTATTTGCATAATATAATTTTAATACACGTGGTTTTAGACGTTTTAAGAAAACAACTATTTACTTGATATAATTTTAATATTAGCGCCGTGTATGAACACTAAAGACAATAGTATCTTAATGATATAAGTTATTTTAATAGTTTTAAACACTGTGTTATTGTGAAAAAACACAACTTTTTTAAATGTATGATAGAAAATAGTTGTAAATGTTTGATAGAAATAGTTTTAATACAACCGATGTTAGATGTTTTAAGAGCTAAAACACTTTGATAACTTTAAGAAATGCAGTTTAAACAACTTACAAGTGTGTGTGAACACTGAAGACATATTAGATCTATTTGTTTGATGTAATTTTAATACAAGCGATGTTAGATGTTTTAAGAAAACATAACTATTTACTTGATATAATTTTAATACACGCTGTTTTAGTTATTATTGTGATTGAAAAACACTTTTATTAAAACAAATGTTTTATGTAAAATGGAACATTACTATGTTTTAATGATATAAATGGATTTAATGGTTTTAAATCACTACATGTTAATATAAAAAACACTAAACCTATCTCTGTTTTCTGACATCCTTCTTAAAAGGATTGAAAATGTATTGTTTTGAATGTTTTTCCATCATTTTGAACATTTTTTACATTGATCATGTCAGATACACGTAACAGGTGAAATGTATGATAGAAAATAGTTGTAAATGTATGATAGAAATAGTTTTAATACAATCGATGTTAGATGTTTTAAGAACTAAAACACTTTGATAACTTTAAGAAATGCAGTTTAAACAACTTACAAGTATGTGTGAACACTGAAGACATATTAGACCTATTTGTTTGATGTAATTTTAATACAAGCGATGTTAGATGTTTTAAGAAAACATAACTATTTACTTGATATAATTTTAATACACGCTGTTTTAGTTATTATTGTGATTGAAAACACTTTTTTAAAACAGATGTTTTATGTAAAATGGAACATTACTATGTTTTAATGATATAAATGGATTTAATGGTTTTAAATCACTACATGTTAATATAAAAAACACTAAACCTATCTCTGTTTTCTGCTATCCTTCTTAAAAGGATTGAAAATGTATTGTTTTGAATGTTTTTCCATTATTTTGAACATTTTTACATTGATCAAGACAGGTGCTCGTAACAGGTGTACAACACGTGCCCAGACCGGAACCGGTTCGAATGGGTGGGGTTCCGGAACCGGTTCGAATGGGAGGGTTTCCGTACCGTGGGAATTCCCACGGTCACATGATCTCTCCGGAAGTGGGTGGGAGGGGGGCGGGACTAAGCGTGGGAAAAGGGGGTGGAGCTAAGCGTGGGAAAAGGGGGCGGGGCTAAGCGTGGGAAAAAGGGGCGTGGTCAAAGGGCAATAAATCACTCAAAGTGACAAATAGTGCCCTATATTCTCTCTCTACTGTTGCTTTACCATGAATGAAGCATATCGCGAGAACATCCTCTACAAAGGTACACAATGCACATATTACCAATCACACACATCCATCTCCAGCTACAATAATAAATCTTATTAATTTAAAACAATAACTCTTATTATAGAACCTAACATATTTGTAAACAATAATTATAATAATCATATAGATATAATCCCTTAAAATCCCTTAAAGCAGAAAAACATGAAAATCACAGAAATACATAAGAAAACTGTGATAGTATAAAAGGGATAAGAAACCGTGATAATTATAATGAGAATTACTCAGCATACCAAAAGTAAATCCAGACAGTTTACTGTCAATCCAACTAGAAGCAATGCAACGAAACGAAAACACCTCCCCTGTCCTGGAACCAATCTACAATTTTCACGAGGAGGCCGTAGAGGTTGTTACCATTTTTTTGCCAACCTTTTCTTGAAATTCACAAACCAGCATGAAGCCGTTCCTGACAGCATGCAAACATAGCCCCCAGATCAGCTCAGCCAATTAAAGTGAAGAAACATTGTCAAATAAGACACAAGCTGTATCAATGCAACAGCAAGCATTTCACAGTGACCTCTGAGTGACCCATCACAGTCTGACAGCGCAATAAAAAGCATGCTCTGCGATAGTTGTGTATTCTCTCAGGTGCTCTGCATAGTCACGTTCAGACCTGTCCCCTTTACTGAAAGGTCACAACTCATCCAAAGATTTCAGTTTAAGGTGACTGCAAGGTCAAGCCCAGCCTTGTGTTATTTATTCAGCTCTGATGTTTGACGGTCTGATTCATTAGGATTTACACACATCGCAATGGCGTGACGACGGGGCCTCCTCGCATGGCTGGTCGTGTAAATTGCAATCGTTTGGCAACAGCCGCCCCTTCTAAGTCGGTCCAGAGGGGCGGCAGTCGTCAGGGCGTGGGGACGCGGGTTGATTTATGTCACAGTGCGTTTGCAGATTAAAAACACAGCACGCCCCTTGGGAATTTCTGTTTATGTGTAAAGTTCTCGCCTTCTGCGCTGGAACACCACGGCAGAAACACGCACGTGGGGCGAGTAAAATTGCTGGACTCTCTCTCTAAGGCCTAGAAGAATAATGAAGGGAGGAAAATCAATATATCAGCCATCAGATTGTCATGTGTGAGAGATGTCTCTCTCTCTTTCTCATCTCCGTGATGGCCGGAGAGAACTCTTTCATCATATGCTTTTAATTTCACTCTTTTCTCCGTTCCAGTCCAGAGCTCACAGAATGGCGGTGACTGCATCTGTCCTCTCTTTCTCTCTCTCCCTCCTTCCCTTCCCTCCCTTCTGTGTTTACGGTTGGACCTCAATAGCTAATCCAGTCATGTTGCTTCTTTGACTCCATAAAGCTTATTCGCTATAATTAAAAAAAAAAAAAAAAAACATCACAGACCTTTCAGCATATAAAGAACATTAGGGAAGATATAGACTCGATAAAAAACGATATATATATATATAGAGATTTAAGAAAAATCAAGATTGCCTAATAAATGAATAGCATATATCTGAACTACAATTGTTTTGTAACATTCCTCAAACACATGAAATGACAATCTATAAAGCAAAAACTTACTAAAATAGCTAATACTTCATAACATTTATTAAACACATGAAGAAAAATTGTGAAATGTATAAAAGACAAAACGTGTTACAAATAAACACTGCTGTTCATTAAGGGTTTTTATACTCATAAGTAAACTGACCAATAAGAATGATGTCTTTGTTTTCAACATAATGTCCTTGCAAAAGGGTGAAAAAATTGCTTGTGGTTGAAATTTAACAGGTGAAAAGAGTGACTTTCTAATTATTTGAAGGACCTCAAAACAAGCGAAAAACTAAAAAGACATCAATGCCATATATAAATCGAGGTGAGAAGGTGGAACAGGGCATTTCATTAATTTATAAATGTGTTTTGTTGTTCATAGTCTGTATAAGGAACTGCATGATTTGTTCCTTTTGTTTACCAGACTAGTGAATGGAAAGATTATACTATGGGGTTAATTATCAAGACTATTATAAGATATCAGAGGGAGATCATCCGTGTAGAGGAGCAAAATTATCAGCAAAATAAAATATGCTAATACAACCTACTACAATCATTTATTGGTTTATTGAGTATCAATATTAATTTGCATATCTGTCTAGCCGTGAAATTCCCTCACAGACTATCATGATGTGCATTTAACCGTGTGTTACCAGTTCAAAAGCAGCACAAAGAGCCTGCATTTTACCTCCAAACACCCTCTCACGAGGATCCGTATTACTTGTTATCTAAACTCTTTCATTTTCTTTCTAATTATTTCTCTATCTGAGACCCAATCTAAAGCTTTTCCTCTATCAATGCCTCCATCTCCTTTATAAGAGTCTGTCGGGGGGAAATTCTCTCTCATTCTGTGAGTGTGTGTGTTTTGTATTCAAATCGCAGGCTGTTTCTGGGTCTGCTTTGGGCCTCTCGGGGGGAAGCATGGGAGATGGAGAGATGAGAGAACAGATGAACATTGAGGGACAGATTCAAATGGGTGTGATAAGCCTCCGGCCAGGCAACAGGGAAATGAATTTGCTTAATTAGCACATTTGTTCCAATTAAAGCCCTGTGAACACGGACGGCCACAGCGTCACGTCCACCGACTAAGACCCTCAAAGGACAGCAGCACAGATAACCTCTGATGTCACGCTAACTGAACCTCTTTCTAATCATCCTTTGGAAAAGACCACCATTACATTGGTTATACACTTGCGGGAGTTTCCAAGGACACGGCAGCTTTGAGAGTCCATAGGGAATTGGGATTGTCTGGGAATCTGAAAAATATAATATAAAACCTTATTCTAAAGATGGAGGTTAATAGTACGAGAAATTCATAGAAATGGAAAAGAATCAGCTTGAGCTGAACAGTGTTCAACTGAAATGCTATGATAGCACGCTGAATAATAATAATTAAAAAAACAATAAAAAAAACAAAACATTGCAAATAATTTTCAAACAATAAATATTAAAATGGTTTATGATTATTACACTTTTAGTTTAGAGGATCATCATTTTAAGTAATAATTAATATTTTTATTATGGACTTTTATATTTTAAAGGGATATCACCCCCAATACGAAAACTCAGTCATCATTTTTTTATCCTCATGTCATTCAAACACTGTAAATTTTGTTCTGAAAACTTAACAAGTTTTTATAATTTGGCTTCTGGGTTTTAGTTAATTATATTTCTGAGTAAACAGTTTGCTCTCTATTGCGGCATGAATAAATTAGGCAATTGCTTTGTTTTACTTTTTTTTTTTTGGCTTTATTTGACAATTGTATTTGCCGTCTTGTGTCAGTATTAGCACAATAAATACAACAAATAAAATGTTTTGTAATCATTTAAGTTTTTTTCATTTAGAAATGTATTTAATGATTACCATTGTTGAGCTTTGCAGGGTGAATATAAATGTATGTGTGTGACTCAAGCAAGGTTGACTGCAAGATATTGGCACAACTAGAGGGGACCTTAATGTTTGATATTTCACAACATTATGGTGCTTACGATATGTGTTGGCAATACAATTTTAATAGACCATAATTTAACATGAAATGTAGATTAGTTAGTGATTTAGTGAGAAGTTTGGTCATCTTTCAAAAGCAACATATTTATTACTTCTCTTCCTTTAAAACCACAAATAGCCTAACTGTGATTTCTGCATCACTGCATCAAGAGGAAGAGAATTAGTGATATAAATGAAGTTCCAAGAGCCCAACCAAAGGGAAAACTAATCACCATAATGGAGACCGTTTTACCATTAGGACATCAACATCAATTTATAAAAGCAACTTGTGTGATGTTCTAGTGTCGTTGACAATTCAACATTCAAGATGACTTAGAAAATGAGTGAATGCAACTAAGGAGAATGATAACTGCATAAGTGGTGGAAATGAGTGAAAAGTCTTGAATTTCCCCAACTCAAAAACTTTTGCTTGACAAAATGGTACTCAAACCAATCAAGTAGCCTACTCTTAACTTGGGTTTTATGAGTAACACAGGCATTGTGTATGAATTATACAAATTTCTAGATTTTTACAATTCAGTTTAACAAATTGTTGGACATTAAGTAAACTGAACTTAAAAGGGCTATTCAGAAACCTATGACTTTATTTCTTCTGTAATACACAAAAAAATATTTGAAAAATGTCTATTTTGCAATGAAAGTAAAAGATGTTTAGAGTTGTTTTAGACCTTATTACTACCATTTTATGGTCAAACATTTTCTTCCAAATATTTTATGATCGATATTTTTTGGTTTAACTTTTTAATAACATGGTACATGTAATGCAATAGTTCAAACAGTCTGTAAAAATAAACGGTAACACTTTATTTCGATAGTCCACTTTAGACATTCAACTAACTATAAGTAACTTTGCAGCTACATGTCAACTAACTGTCATTAGAGTATAAGTAGACTGTCTGCTTAATATCTGCTAACACTTCATTTTGTTGGTCCCCCAACAGATATTCTACTGACTATAAGTAACTTAGCAACTACAAGTCAACTTGTTCTCCTAACCCCAACCCTAACACCTAACCATAACCTACCAGTTACTGACAGTCTACTACAGCCTACTAATACTCTAATGACAGTTAGTTGACATGTAGTTGAAAAGTTACTTATAGTTAGTAGAATGTCTAAAGTGACTATCGAAATAAAGTGTAACCAAATAAACTTAAAATTAATTGCACTCTCTGAAGCATGGAGAACTCACAACACAAAAATGATCATTAAAAAAATTGGCCAAACTTTTTAGAAGTCATTTTAGTCCAAGTAAAATGGACCAAAATTAATGAACATGCTGATATTGACTACATTTTTGTCAAGACGGAAAAGTGTAAAAATAAAACACTGGTGACAACTGCAGTTAATCATATTGTTATGTTGACAAGATCTAGAGACCAACAACATGAACGAACTTTCCGGGTGGCTACATCCAAAAACAGACTCATTCTCAACACTGAATACGGCACGTCCCTTACAGGTCAATCCAATTAGCCGTGAAACGGGTACAACACCTCATAACATTGTCATTCTGGGCAAAAATCACCCTCTAGATTTACATTCATTTAGACGGAAAGTGAAAGTGACAAGAAGGCAATTACAAAAGGAGGTCTCGTCCGGGTTTGTTCCATCCTACTCAATTAAGTTCCAGTTTCATTAATGTCCCTTTGCATCACTTTGCTTCAATCAAGTCTGCAGCCCCTTATGGACGCTATGGTGACTTTCACCGAATCACATTAAAAAAATGAACTTTCCAAATCCAACTGCGCTATTTCGGATGAGAGCGTAGAACGGGCCGGACGCTTCCTTCTTCCTCATCTTGCTCTTGACAGCGCGGGCCGTGCTGCGTTTATTGCTGAATAATTACATTTTAAGCACTTTAAATGACTTTGCTTCATCAGACTGAATGATTAATTGCGTCGCTGGATGAGGATTGTGAAGTTAATATGAGCTTAATGATCGGTCTGGTCTCTCAAAGTTATTGAGAGCCTTTTTTCTCCCATCTTAGCTGTGAGTAATCTGTATGAACTTTACTTTGACAGTTAATATCGCACTTTCATTTCCTTTGTTGGTGTAATTGTTTTAATTATGTTACGTTCATTATTCAACAGGGATGATCTTATAGCTCCAGGGAAATGATAATTCCTAAACAGGTTTCCATTCAAGCGGTAAAACCAACAAAGGACAAGGATGACATATGCCAGAATAAACAATGACAAAATTGTTATGAGCCTGTGACCTTTCGCAAATGTCTTTAGAAAAAAGAAGAAAAAAAAATCGAATACAAGCGATTTAATCAAGTTTTCACATTTCACTGCCAGAATCAAGAGCAAAATAATTAACCCGTGAGAAGCGCAGAGGTGGCGTGTCAGCCACGACCTGCCAACGCTCTCCGAGCCCTTGATCAATTTCCAGTCTCAGCCAGACTCGTGTCCCGTCCAAAGATGGTATCAGCCAGCCGACAGGGGAGCCATCTTGGCTCATATGTCTACCGGTGGTAGAGTTCTTCGGCTCGACCTTTAGACTTTGAGCAGCAATGATTACAGAGGGAGCGTTTAGCTGCCAACCTGTAATCTCCAGCGACAAACCCTTCTGGCATAGAGACCTCTGGACCCGGATTTTGGCTCCGTCTCAAACATCGCCTAAGCCTGACTATCCTTTTCAGCAGCAGCGCCATGTTGGCTCTAGTACCTATTGATTAGCTGTAGCGATGGTGCACGGCTGCTTCCCTCCAGATCAAAGACAGCAGCCATTTTGGATAGGTTTCCAATGTGACAGATGGCACGAGTTGATATGTTTTTTAAAGCTGATGTTGAAATGGGCTCATGGTGGCCTAGTTTAAGTATTGCTTCGGCTGAAACTACTACAAAGAATACAGAGCGGCATAAAACAAAACAAAACAAAAAACAAGGAATCTGTCAGCAGCCTCAGAGAAATAGACGTAGCGGTAACACTTAACATCTCACAAGAACGTGGGGGATGATAATAATATGACACTGGGTTTATGAGAAGCAATTGCCAGTTTGATTTCCACTAAGCACATGGATATTCTCCTTAGCTTGTCACAAAACTCTGTAGGAGGTTCGATATTATATACTTGGAGTCGCTGAGATTAACCTGAGAGCGGTCTCTCAGAACATGTCTTTGATGCTCACAGGATTCTGTATCACTTTCTTCTGCAAACTCCAATGCAGATCCCAAAGTTATGACAAGAACAGAGATTATTGTTCACAATGACAGACAGGCCGACAGGCAGGCAGACAGACAGACAGACAGACAGACAGACAGACAGACAGACAGATAGACAGATAGACAGATAGACAGAAGATAGATAGATAGATAGATAGATAGAAGATAGATAGATAGATAGATAGATAGATAGATAGATAGATAGATAGATAGATAGATAGATAGATATAGATAGATAGATAGATAGAGCAGTTCAGAGGCTAGAATTCGGCCTGCATTATTCAAAGTCTGTGTTCTTCTCCATACTGGCATTCATACATATAAAAGAAAAGGCCTTGCGAGTGACCCAGCTAGAGAAAGAAGAGGGCCCTAAAGTAACACAAATTGTCCATTTGAGGTAAATCTTTTATCACTTGCTGAAACTGAACAGCATGGGGGCAGTTTTTGCTCTGAAAAGCACACTTTCTTCAGGACACATTCTTCAGAAGGAAAAAACACAGAAAGAAAGGAGAACGTTCTTAAAATAAACACAAAACATCTAAGTTGATCAACAAACACATGTAAATGCATAGAGCCTGTGCTGAGCATGCAAATGCACTTTTGAATATGTCATCGTTCCAGAACCCTGACTACTATAATGATAATGCACACATCGTACGCTATAATAAATACAACCCCACTCATCCCGAATACGGGGAAAGCATACTCATCAAATGCCTTTAAGGCATAAAAACACAAACAGAGCACTGAATATCAACATTGACTGATTGATTTGTATGTTTAAAATTTGTTCCATATAATCAACTATCACACATCCAGACAGGTAGGGGGCGCTGTGACCCACTCACCTCAGCTGCAGGCACTCCCTCGGGTGGGCGGCAGTGTAGAACAATCATGCCGTTGATCGGCACCTCCATCCCCTGTGGCTCCTGTTCGAAATTCTTCCTCAGGTCTATATATGGAAATGAAAAAGAAAGTTGCTTTCAGTTAAAACAGCTAAAATATGGATTTTAGTCTGGGACTAGGCTTAAACCTTAAAATTACTAAAACTAAAACTGAAATAAAAAGAAATGAAAGTTTAATAGAATTATTAAAGGTGTAATGACACAAAAAAACAACATAAGAGGTTTTTGAACCATCCTGCAAGTTTCATAGCTTAAAACGTGCTCCTCATTATAAACAAAGCATTTATTTAATCAAGCTCCAAACTCATCTAATTTTGATATTGCACTATCTGTGATGTCAGATGGGCAAATATATTTGCATCAGGAGCACGACATGACGAATAGTTATTCATCATCGAACTATGGGCCGTGGCCACTGGCATTCAGTCGCTTAACGCTTATATATATATGTATTTTTTGTGTGTGTGTGCAAAACCTTTATTAAGATTATAAGTCAACCTCAAGGAACATATTAAATTAATAATAATAAAAATCCATGCTATGACCCCTTTTAAAAATTATAAAAATCACATAAAATGACAAACTTAATATAAAAGCTCATAAAAGTGTTAAGTACTATAATAGTATATAAATAATACTAAAAATAACACTGGTAATATCTGATTATTTTTAGCAATAGCAGATGAGATTTGTGCAATTTCATTTAGCCCTGTACAAAAAAAAATCATTTTTTTTTTCAAAATTTCAGCTATTTCATTTAAATATCATAAAAAAATGTAAGAATTCAAAGAAAAAAAAAAACAGACTATGATAAGACTGACATGCGATGCGGACAGTGGCTTTGCGACTCTTGGAGGTGCCCAGGTGACTCCAGGCCACACACAGACACCAGTAGTCCTCCGGTCCATGGAAGTCCTCCACCTGCTGTCTGGACACATTTATAGTCACTTCACGGATCTTCAGCCCTGCACAGAAAGGAAAAACGAAGGATTGAGAAGCAAAAAATCGACTTGATTCAAATTTTGTGTGTAAGCTGTGTAAATCAGTACTAATCAGTGTTCCTACTACTTAACTGCCAATTGCAGCAACTCAACTGTTTCCAAACCAATGCAGCATTTCCAGTAATGAGCGACTCTTCCTAAAGAGCAGCAGTGTAACCTGTTACAGTAAAATGTTTAATCTTGTTTGCACAGAGAACCCCATTGAGTTTTATATTATTATTTTTTTCATACTATGGAAGTCAATGGGAACTGTTAATTAAACCATCAACTGTTAATTAAACCATTAACTGTTTGGTAACCCATATTCTTCACAATTTATTCTTGTGTTCAACAGAAGAAAGAAATTCATACAGGTTTGGAACTACTTGAGGCTGAGTAAATTATGAGAGAATTGTCATTTTTGGTTGAACTATCCCCCAATGTTTTTTGGTCCTATATACACACTACTCTGATTGAAAGAAATTAATGATATCATTAGATGGTACAGGTATTATATTTAAAAAGACATGACCTCTTAAAGGGATAGTTCACCCCAAAATATAAATTTGGTCAGTAATTACTCACCCTCATGTTGTTCCAACCCCCGAAAAGTTATTAAAGAAATCGTTAAAATAGTCCAAGTGACAACAGTGGCTCAATCTTAAGTTTATCAGCGACGAGAATACTTTTTGAGTGCAAAAAACAAACAAAAATAACAACTTTATTCAAGTATTCATTTCCTTCTCTCTTGGCCTTGATATCTTAATTTAGTATAATTGCGTAGAGCTTCTGGTTGAACGTCAAACGCATCACACACATGACCAGCGTGGCCAATAGTAAGCCTAGAACACAGAAGCACTATGCAATTATACTACGTGAATATCTCGTGGCCAAGAGAGAAGGAAATGAATACTTGAATAAAGTTATTTTTGTTTGTTTTTTTGCGCTCAAAAAGTATTTGTTTTATAAACTTAAGATTGAGCACTGTAGTCACTTGGACTATTTTAACGATTTCTTTAATAACTTTTCAGGGCTGGCAAGTTTCAATCCCTTAGAAGCCTATGGAGGAGTGATCCAGCTCTCAGATTTAATCAAAAATATCTTAATTTGTGTTCCGAAGATGAACGAAAGTCTTACGGGGTTGGAACAACACGAGGGTGAGTAATTACTGACAGAATTTTCATTTTGGGGTGAACTATCCCTTTAAATGTAATTGTAATAGAACTTTAAAGCTTACCACATGAAAAGTTTCAAAGTAGCTTTAAATGGAGTTTAACAAATAGCAGACACTAAAATTAAAAGCCAGTTAAGCCATATTCCCTGAGAGGGTTGGTGCTCCAAATAAACAGCTTTGCTTGTACCGCAACACTCTAATGCACATTTCCTTCTAATTCCAATATTGCATAAGACCAACAGGGCTTCTTTTGTGTAGAATTCTGTAGGATATTTATCACAAACCTTAATGAACTCACCAAGCCCTTGTGATTCTGCAAGAACCACGACCAGGTAATCGTTTAAAGTCTTTATAGATGGTATGAGTCAGAAAGCATGATTACAGGGACATATTAAAGAATAATGCACATCTTCCAATAGAGAATTTGAGGAAGTTTTTATAAGCATTCCCCAGGCTCCTCTCCAACCTGGCTGCTCTGTTCCCAAAATGCTCTATAATGGATTCTTCCTGTCATAAGCCTAATTTTAGTACTGTTGTCGAGCCAACCAAACATTAAATTATGCAGGCGGCGTTTGAGGTGGGGATTACACTCCTCTCACATCCAAAACCCAGAAAGATTTGCAAAATGCAACCAAAATATATGAGCCAGTGCAATGTTTCCCCTAACGGTGAACGTCGAGTCAAGACACACAGCGCAAAAGAGAGACCCGAAATGGAAGAGCGAGTTAATGGTTACAAAAGTGAAAACATTTTTAAATGAATCCGTACTGTGAATTAGAGAGACAATTATATTAAGAGTGAGCGGAGGGAGAATTACGAGTATGAAACTCTGACGCAGACGGCGGCGTTAATGCAAGCCTCTGTGTGGGTCTCTGTGGGTGTATTTGCTCTGCTGAGAGAAAATGAGACTGTCTTTAATGATATTAAGGTAAGCAATGGAAAATCAATTCAAAATTGCTCAGTCCGAGAACCACGCTTGGCTGTGAGATATGAGGGAGAGAGAGACAGAGAGGATTTGAAATGAAAAGGGTATTGCTAAATAAAGGGAGACTGAGTCAGGTCAGGACTCTAAGCATCTATAATCCTTTAAATCGGAATCATTATCTTTCAAACAGGCCTGTGGGGAACAGAACACAACTGACAGAACAGAAACTCTTCCTGTGCCAAAAAAGAGGGGAAAAGGCAGCGGCGGAGGCAGACACCCTGAATAAAGCACACCAGCTCCAGATACCTGCCCAAAACATCCAATACAATCACCCAGCTGACTGTTGCGATAGAGAGCATACATACAAAGGATAATGTGACGTTGCTGAATACATAGCCTGCAATACCTAGTCAAGTCTCCTGTGGATAATACAAAATTTAACACTCGTATAGCTGTATTCTGGGTTATACAGGCTGTAAATACTGAGAGAAATTAGACCTCTAAATAACTTGGGAAAATAACCTGTTGAGATCAGGAAGGTCTATAACACCAGGAGAAAGATGTCTGTCAGCTTTCCCATTTGTCTCAATGGCAGTTTCTCAGCAATGCTTTGCTCATGGTCTCTCAGTTCTGCTCCCACGTTTTATTTTAGTCAATCATTTGAACTGTATTGTAAGTGTTATGTGAATATTTTTAATTCAGAAAGGATGCATTAAAATGGTCAAAAATGACAGTAACAACATTTCTAATGTTACAAATTGTTTCAAATAAATTGCATTAAATAGTCATCAAAATGTCCCAAAAATGTATTGAGGTTTTCACAAAACTATTAAGCAGCACAAATGTTTTCAACAATGATAATAATAATAATAATTAATAAGATAATAAATAGTAATAGCTGTGTCGGCACCAATAGCCTCGTGGGCAGCGTGCAGACATATAGCATTGTTGCGCTTCAGACGACTAGAGTCCAAATCCCGGCTCATGGACCTTTCCCGAATCCGTCTCCCTTCTCTCTCCCACCTCCCTTACCATCCTATCACAATAAAGCCCTATCTGATAATATCCTATCACCAAAAATAAATCTTAAAAAAAAAAGTTTTTTCTGTTTCTTCTTGTTCTTCGGTGAGATCAGATCTCTGTGACAAAAATCTAACTGGGTTATTACAATCAATGGCAAAATGAATATTTGGAAATGTAAACTGATATTTCCTATTGACACACTATAGCAAAAGATATAAATAACTGGCTTAAAACCAATTTTTCAGGTGAAAATACTAACGTGCCTGAGACTTTTGCACAGTATTTTATATATATATTCTCAAAGCTGTAAGAAATATTTATGGCTGGTAGTTTTTCTCAATTCATTGCTATTGGCAAGAAGATATGTACACGGCGCCTCAGATACAGATTCTGTCGCATCCAATTCCGCCCCCGGGGATGCAGCCAAGAAACTGGAACCTTCCAGCGTTCGTCCACAGATACTCAGAGGAATCGAGATGCCCAAGCCAAGTTAGGAACTAAACAACAAGAAGCTTGAGTCTGACTGCTCGGACAAAGTGCTGCCACCGAGGAAAAGGTTTCACTGGAGGCACCGTTGACTTTAAATAAACCATATAAATCATCATTTCAGGCCCCGGACAGAGACAGAGTGTGTGTATACAGACAAAGAAAAGTAGAAAACAGTAAAGCATGACTAATGATTATGAATGTGAGGCATATGGAGAGCGCTAAAGTTGATGCCAGTGTTGTGTGTGGCCTTACAGGCAACACATAGGCCCTGGCATATGTGATAGTAAACCCATTGTTTCTGATGCATCCATTAGAGTAAAAAGAAGAAAATCCAACAAACCAACCAAATGTGACATCCCGTCATGGCTGCCAAAGACCTTGAGGCCATGGATTAACGACGAAGCCCAGATACACATCTATAGTGCTTCCAAAACCCTGTTGTATTGCTCTCTGGAGTGGCTCTAATACACATTTGGCTTCTTCAGAGAGTTTCGGTTATTTTATTTATTTATTTATTTTCGTATTGTACATGTAAACACACAGACATCTTGTATTCCTGAACTTGCGCCAAGCTCTGTGCCAACAATGAACTGCTGAAATGTCTGAGCATCCATCAGGAACAGAGCTCTTTCGCATCCTGTGCTGGTTCTAAACGGAATTCTGCTTCTTGTGATTACATGCATCGCTGGGAATGTCTTATTTGATTTGTTCATGCAATATTAAAAACATTATGTTTGACAAGCAGTCAGGCTTATGCAATGCCAATGCTCCAGTGCTGTGTCAATGTTCAATGTTTTCTGGAAATGAAGATGGCAAGAGATTTCTTTTCCAGCTCGACTTGGCTTGCTAAGTTAAATACAATTAAGTTAAATACACTATATACAGCCCACCACTGATTTATATGTAAACTAGTGTGGAGAATGTAAAGCTTTTTTATTTTCATTTAAAAAATTTTTTTTAATAAAATGTTTTCTATAAAAATATATATTTTCATGTCACCTCATTCCAGTGATTACACTCAAATGTCTTTCTCACAGTCAAGTGATTTACATAGGCTTTGCACATCTATTCAGTTCAAACTTAAAAAGTGAAATTAAAAATGATTCATATGATTCAAAATTACACTGCTATTATACTGTGTTTGACCTTGAAAACACTGAAGCATTTTCCATCCAAGGGAAAGAAAAAATAAGTCAATTTCCTCTTTTTTTCCCTTTTCTTCATCCTCTAATTCCTGGTCCCAAAGCATTCATGTATTCCTTCTCTGCTTTCCAAGCAGGCTCTCGTCTTCATCCTACTTTTTTTTTTTCATTGTACTTTTCACGCCAGATTCAGAGTTGGAGCCTCCGAGAGAGTCAGTGGCAGCTTTGTTGATCTTTGCTGGCCCATGGTCCTCATCCCTCCTTTCCTTTCTTTTCCTTTTCCAGCATTTGGAGATAGAGCAGTGTTTGTGTCAGTGCCGAGATCTGGCTTGAGGCTTGTTGCAGAGTGGCAGTGGAGAGGTCTGGGAGAGATTTGGAGAACCAAATCTGCTTCTCACAACCGTAACAATGTTTCGGTGTCTGGATCCGCATGTCCAGAGATGCCTCATCCAAAGTGTCCTCTCTCTCCTAGGGCTTGGCAGAAACCAACAGATCTGATCCCTCTCCTACTGCTGGCAGCTGTCGGGCTGCAGCTGTGTGTGTGTGGATATTGTCCGTCTGTTGGCTTTGAGCTCAATATCAAGCCAATCGAGATATGTGCAGTCCCTGTGAACCTTCTGATCCAGTAGACACAGTGTGCATGTGAGTGAGTATATATATATATATATATATATATATATATATATAGCCACTTCAAGGATTAACACCGCAGATGACCACGTAATGAAGATGCTGTCGTGCACATGGAAGGCTTCAACTGCATTACGGGCGTATTGTGCGACGTAACACTGAAAAAGTGCTCAAAATCCCTTTTAGACATCTTGACTGACACTGCAACTGCTAATCCTGAATCAAAGCCCTTTGTTAACATGCTGTGAGGAGTCTAAACAGTTACTGTTTATAATCCTGGATTGCAGCTACAGCTCATTTTGCTGTTGTTCATTCGCTCATGTATAGCACATTCAGCCCTGAGGATTTGTAGTGCATTTTTTCTTTTCCCTTTCCTCCATCTCTTTCGAACTCCCTTTCTTCTCTTTTTCCTCGTCGTCTTTGTCCTTCTCTGATCTCAATGCATCTGGTCTTGTGTCTGTCTTTCTCTGTTGGCGGTAGATGATATGGCGCAGTGGGCTAGCTGTGATCTTAATGCAGAATGCTGGACGTCAATCCCTCTGCAGTCGCCGAACAGCAGGTGAGGACCATCTCACCCTCCATCTCTTGCTGTGCCCTTCTTTCCCTCCCTCTGTAGTTGCCTTCCAAGTGTCTTCTCTTATCTATGTCCTGTTTACCCATCAGCCCACTGGATGTTCAGATACAGTGACCTTTTAAAGAGACAGTTCACCCACAAAATGAAAATTGTTGTCATCATTTACTCACCCAGAGGACGATCCAAACCTGTTTGACTTTCTTTTTTTTAGGTGGAACACAAGATATTTATTAGACTGTTTACGCTAGGCATCCTGCGGTAGTAGGTGTTACCAAATGTTATGCCGTGTTCGGATGTACACCAATTACATTACTTGCCCACCATGGCACTGCCCCCATAGATTTAAAAAACATTTAGTTCAGTTCGACAACAGTCGCATAATTTGAAAACGTCTGCTCTTAAGTTATATTTCACTTATGAGTTGAGAGTGAGGAGATGACTGACAAGACGATGGTGGGGTATTTGGTGCACAACAGATCCTGAGCATCATTGACAAATATCTTATCTTGTAAAATGTGCGGAAAATACCGCCACTCCCTTATACACAGAGTTCATGCAAGTGTGAATTCGAAAGCAATTTCAATGCCCATTTTAATAGTGGCTCCCTGATACCCACACATTATATACAACCTGTGTTATCGATAATACTGGTGTTTATTTACCGGCATTATACCGAATTCTGTGATCCTGAATTATGTGACTGTACACATAATGTAAGCACAGTAGGGTTGGGATTGGGATTAGGATTAGATCAATACAGCGCCTACTAGGGTCACAGAATTCGGCACAACACCGGTGTTTAAATTTCCTCACCATGACATCCCAAGCTTACACTGATCTTTTTGATACTGGCGAGCTCTGAAGCTCCGAGGCAACAATTTTTTTTTTTTTGAAAAATGGTTTTTACATATAGTGCACAGGCTGTATGGACTATTTTATTGCGCGTTTGCATACTTTATGACATTGACAAGACCTTAATCACAATATGCTTTGTGAAGATTTTTCAGTATTTCTTCTTTTCTTGTGGTCCACTGAGCAAAAAAGTAGCTAATACAGGATCGGTAGCAACATGAGGATGAGTAAATTAAGTCACATTTTTGGTTGAACTACCCCTTTAACTCTTCCTCCTAGTCTTTTCGTCCACTTCTTGCATCCTCTCATCCTCTTCCCCTTAAATCTCAGTAATGTCACCCTTTTTCCCTTCATTTCTTCCTCGCCCTCCATCTTTCTCCGCCCATCGTTTCGTTCCACTCCTTAAATCTCTCCTTTGGCAGATCTCTATCGTTATCTCGCTCCTAATAAATCTCTCCTCTCTCTTTTCTTTTTTCCTCTCAGTCTGTCTATCGTTCTTTCTCAGTGGTAGTAGGATCAGAAGCTTTAGCCGTGTGATCTGTATTGATCAGTGAGCAGTGGGGTTATGCTGCTCTGGTTGACTGTTGTTCTGCTCTGCCCTGCCCTCCTGCTCTCTTTCAGCCCATTTCCATCACCATGACAACAGGTTGAGTGTTGGCCGGTGAGGCACTTCCTGTGGCGGCCAAAAGAAAATATTTCATTCTGTTTTTTGAATTTTGATCTATACACATGATTTCAGCTCCGGGCTTTATTAAAGAAACGGTTCACCTAGAAAATTGAGTCATTCTGTCTGATTTGTGAAAAGGATAATAGGATGATTCATTAAAAGAACAGAGTTAAGAAAGAAAAGAAAAGATTCAGTTCTTAAGTTCAACTCTCAGCAGTTTGGTGATACTCACGATAATTGTATTTTGAACTCAAGAACCTCTGTAACGGGATCAATGAATCAGTAAGCTGAATAATCCAACATCCAATTCTAGAATGAATTAGCCTAATTTGAGAATTGATCAGTCTGATTCATTAACAAATTGTTCAGTCTGATTTGTGAACTAAGTTCACTGATTTATTGAAACGAACCCACTCAGAAGAATGATTCATTCATTGAATCAGCTTTAAAAGGATCAATTAATCAGTAAGCTGAACAATTCAACTTCCAATTGCAGTCTAATTTGAGAATCAGTCTATAAAAAAGTTCAGTCTGATTTGTGAACAAAATCAACTGGTTCGTTAAAAAGAACTGACTGAAAAGAATGGTTCGTTCATTGATCTAGCTCTTAAGTTCAATTTTCAAGTCACCGGTAACTGTTCTTGTGCCATCAACTCAATGGAAGGGATGTTGTCAGTGAATAAAGGTGTAATTTATGTCTGTTCCTCAAACAAATCTATCAAATAACTTCAAAAGACCTGGAATATACAGCAGCCAAGTAAATAATGGTAGAACAATACCTTTAACAATACAGTCATTTGCAGCCAAGAGGATTATCGCCCCAGGCAACACGAGCAACTGAAACCTCACGGGCTCTCCAGCTCACGGAGCACAATCGAATACATTTCATGAAGCTCCAGCATAAAAGCCCCCACAGTCCTCATAATTATTAAAGAAACCAGCACATTTTATCAGGCACAGGTGCACGATGCACACTCTCAGTGAACACATCATGGCTGAATTATGAATCATTGACCGCATAGTGAACGCCAACACCTGAGGTGTGTCTGCAAGGTCACACACCTGACGATCATCAGTCGTCACCCTAAAAAAAAAATTACTCAATGTCATTCTCTTAGCTCAGACACAATGCTAACAATTCTTATTCCAATCTACAAAAGGCCACCATTTTTATAACATATATTTTGTATATTGTAAAAAGCCCCTATATATATTTCACCTGTTATATGATGTGCAGAAAAAAGTGGGGCAATTCAATCAAGACCTTTAAAGTCACCATGAATTAAAAATGGACAAACCCTTTTTTTTTTAAATAAATATTGCAGCATTTATTATAAAGGATTTATCTGTGAACATCTTTTTTAATTCACGTGCCCCTCGAACTTGCAACAACATCTCTTCTCTCTTCTCTGTTATGACTATATACTTGACTTATGTTCACTGGCAATTTTTTCATAATTCGAAAAAGCATTTTACCCGTATATACGTCACAATAGGGAAGAAAAGTCTATCACTGCAATCATGACTGTTTTTAAAGAAGTAGTTCACCCAAAAACATTTAATTCTCATTCCATCCCAAACTTCCTTCTTTTGCGTTCAAAAAGTCTCTTGATCATAAAGCATGAGGGTGAGTAATTATAAATTTCATTTCTGTGAACTATTTCTTTAACTCTCTACTTAAATGACAATTAGTAACATGTTTTAAGCTTGGTTATGATCAAACAGAGTTCATAGTATCAAACAGAGCTGTGAATGATGTTGGAACTTGGGTGGTGATCACACTGTCCTGCTTCTGCTTGATTCTGGTTGTATGCCAGAGAATCTCAGTGGTGTCCAGTCCTGTTAGCCAGCTCTGCTGTGTCTGTGTTTTGGCCAGAGGAAGGAAACAGAGCTGGCTGATTCTGAAACAGACCTGCAAGCTGGCCACTCTTCCTGACGGCATTCACTGAACATGAAGCGGTAAAGCCGGAGCTTTCCTTTTACATCTCTATTAATGCCTGTAATTCTTTGGTCTGAAATCAGAGCCAAACACAAATGCTTGAAATGACTCAAACAAAAAACCCTGAGTGATATTTACTGTAACGTGAACGACACTGTTTTATGGTCCAGCACTTGTGCAACTGATTCACATAAACCCGTTTTATTAACATTAGGCAGGTAAAATGGGTTTATTTATGTCCATATGTACGTCTCCGAGACACATCGACCGCATCAACCTCGTCCTGTCCCGCACTGTGGTTTTACAGTCTTTACCAGTCTTCACAAAAGTGCATCACTTCAAAAGTACTGACAGATTTACCAACCATTCATCCGTGAGCGATTCCATTCAGCCTAGCAGGACAAATAATCCAAGCAGGCACGCAGGCAGTCCAAGGACACCGCTGCTCCTGCTCGCCGAGTTTGATTTATCGGCTTTGCTGCCGGAGAGATGCGATCGGAGCGTATCTGTGCTGGACTGAAGGAGCCTGGTCTTAATCAACGGAGCCTCACAGATGTACAGAGATGATTAGGCAGTCCAACAACCTGCTGAGACTCAATAGTCAATGCCGGGCATGGATAGAAGTTCTCTGTAAGTGTGCTAAGAAGAAGCTGAGATAGCAAGCTGGGCACATGCAACATCACATTTAACGTGGATGTTTATTTTAGCAGATGATCCGAGATCAGCCTGGGGGGTTTCAGCATGTGAGCTGATGTTATATTTATAAGCAGTTCCACCTACTTTACAATGGGGTGGTGTGGCCTAGTGGTTAAAGATGTGGAATACTAACAAAAAGGCTGGTTTGAACCCCACAAGGGCCAATCCAAGCACCTTTGTGCCTGTGGCAAGGCACTTAACCCCATGTAACTCCAGGGGAATGTCCTTGTTATAAGTACACCATAAGACCTGTTTCACACTGCAGTATGTGAACAAATACATCATAATGGAAATAAAGTGATTTCTAGGTTACCACATAGTTTTTTCTTTTAAACTGAATCAAATAACGTAAATATGGATACTTGATTGTCATGAAATCTAATTTAACATCCAAAAAAAGCCAAATCGCTAAGTGAAGCAATAAATATGACAAATAGGACAAATGCGCAATACACCCCCCTAGTGGCAGCAATAACTTATTTTTTTCATCTTATTATGGAACGAAAAGTTAGAGCAACCATCTACTTACTGACTGGTGGGATAAATGTATAGCTAGTCACATGCATTATAAATAAACATTATAAATGCCTTTATGGTCTCTTTTGAAAGCAGCCACTCAACCAAGACTGCCTTGCTCTCGGTAATTGAAGCTCTGAGATTGGCAAGAGCAGCTTCCAAATCATCTTGCTGGATCTGTCTGCTGGTTTTGACATGGTTAACCATCAGATCCTCTTCTCAACCCTCATGAAAACGGGCATCTCAGGAATCGCATTCGAGTGATTCAAGTCTTACCTGGGTTCTTCAGGGTGTCTTGGACGGGTGAGGTGTCTGAGTCACAACATCTAGCTACTGGGGTGCATCAAGGCTCAGTGCCTGCACAACTTCTCTTCTCCATCTACATGACATCGTTAGGACCTGTCATTCCGAAACATGACTTTTCCTATCACTGCTATGCTGATGACACACAAGTACCTCTCATTTCAGCCAGATGATCTGACAGAAGCTGCTCGCATTTCTGACTGCCTGACAGACATTTCGGATTGGATGAAGGACAACCACCTTCAACTCAACCTTGCAAAGAAAGAATTGCTTGCGATCTCTGCCATCCCAACGCTTCATCATCACAACTTCTCCATTCAGCTAGGTTTGTCATCCATAATTATTTCCAAGACAGCCAGGAACCTCTGAGATGTGATTGATGAGCAGTTAAACTTCACAGACATCCTGCAGATTTGCCTTGTACAACATTAGGAAGATCAGCCCCTTCCTATCAGAGCATGCAACACAACTCCTTGTCCAAGCTCTTGTTCAATCCAGACTAGACTACTGTAATGCTCTTTTGGCAGGCCTTCCAGAATGTACTGTCAAACCTCTGCAACGGATAAAGAATGCTGCAGCAAGAGTGGTCTTTAACCAGCTGAAGAGAGAGCATGTCACACCTCTCCATCAATTTGCACTGGTTGCCAATAGCCACTCGCATCAAATTCATGGCACTAATGTTCACCTAGTGCCTACAGAACGACCACTGGCTCTGCTTCCCCATACCCAAACTCACTACTTCAGACTTGTGTGACCTCCAGAAGCTTGCAAGCTTTTTCATCAACACGTGACCCATTGAAACTGACACTCATTTTCTATAATTAATATTAATGATTTATTGAATTATTGATTGATATAATGTATGATGATTGCATACTATGTAAAATATTCACATTGACACTCTCCATCGGAAGTGAATGACTTCCGGTCTATTGTCTAACATAAGCAGCAAAAAGTCCGATTTTGTCCTCACTAGCAGTCTATTTTAAAGCTTTCAATACAGGTAACATGCAAAATCTGTAAATCTTTTCAGCCACTAACAGTTGTCTCTTTTATCAATAACAGATAAAGATGAAAGAAATAAGTACAAAAGCCAGGCTGCTTTTCAAACGTTTTTGAATATAAAGCAGCAATTCACAGCTGGGTCAAGTACTGATCTGACAGGGGGGATGAAAGTAATATTTCACTGTGTTGCATCACTGGATCAGTCCTTTCAGCTGTCAAAATCTGCACCAGCAAACACTAAATGCAACAATCAGTCTCTTTCAAGCTCTTACAGATAGCACACTATGTTTGATGGGCAGTGAACTGAAAGATGAAATGGCGGGAGAAGTTGAGCCGAATGTCTGCTGCTGTAGGATTTGAAATTCTAGACACCACTCTCCCATCAGGCACTGCTGGATGTTTGTATTTGAAAGACAGAAACAGACAGAATGTGCACTAAAGAGAAGGACAGAGTGCGAGTATTTACCGGTTCCTAGTTCGGTGTGCTCCAAGGAAGTGTGCTGGTTCTGATGGACCCACTCCCCATTGCATTTAAAGAAGATCTGGAGGGCGGGCCGTGCACGGCAACGTAGTTTGATGGGGTTGCTCTTAACGATGTACGCATCATCGGGCTCCTGCAGGAAGTGAGGCAGCGTTCCAGACATCGCTGAGAGACCATCACGTGAACCTGCAACAAACATTCAGGAATTAGGCGTCAGCTTTAGGAGAAACGTTAGTTTCATTTAACATGAAGTAAGAACGTCTAACCGAGCAAATCCACTCAGATGACAGCTATCGCGAGTTCCTATAATCAGACACATCAGCCAGGGCTCCCTGAAAGCAAGCTTACTCACTCCTTAACTGGCCTGTCAATCACTTTGAAAAGCGCTCTCAGGTTGGATGACGTTTTCAAACGAGCACCACATGAGCCGGTGACAATGAGAGATAAATGAAAACTGCCCTAAAGCAGCTGAAGGTGGATTTCAGCACCAGGGACAGCAGCCAGCAGATACTCAATAGCCTAATCATTTTCAGGACCATGGACAGCTCCTCTTGGCTCTGTAGCTTCACATTATATGCAGATATTTGTTCTGTTCCAAAACCTAGTGAGCTGCTAATGGAGGGAACAATTTCAGGCACCATATACACGCTTGCCAACGCAAATGCCTCTCCAAAAGGTGGGTAACTTAATTACGCTGCCTCCTAAAATACCAAATTTTTGACTGTCCTAGGGCAGCACCACGTTTCCAGGAATCCCACATTCACTGAAATGATCATGATAAAAATGTTGTTTATAAATAAAGTAATATGTAAACATACGCTAGACAGATGCATAAAATTATTTATGCTTTTAGCAAATTCTAGGACTATAATTGTAAGTGAATATATTTGCTATATTACAGCTATATTATGTGACAGTTGAGTCGGCTTCTGTGAGTATTTGAGGTCACAGCAAGAGCTGGTCTAGGCTGATCTTGTGAAATTCTGGGTAAAGCTCTCATTTCATTAAAGCTTTATACTATGATTGTGCTCAAAACCAAAATTGTTCCATTCTATAAAAGAAAACCATACAATTCTACAATAAACACAGACAACAACAAAAAAAACTAAATCTGTGTCTGAAGTTTTGTGCCATGGTTAGCACCAGTGTTAGGGAATGTTACTTTTTAAGGTAATGCCCTACAATATTGTGTTACTCCCTTAAAAATTCACCAATTGCATTACATTACTTTTGCGTTACTTTTTCTAACCTGGGCTGAGCTTGCTTGTTTGTTTTTAATAACAAAAAAAGTTATATTTTTGGCAAATGTAAAGGTCCTTTCACAGCAAAACTCGGGTAAAGAAAGTGTTGTTTCAGCAATAAAAGCAATAAAAACAAATTATACATTGCAGCATACAACTGAAACAGAGAAAAATAAAAATAGTGCAAAGCAACCTGACAAAGAAAATTGATGACATAAAGAATGAAAAGAAATCTAGAGAAAAAATTATAAATATGATGAGAAAGAACAATAAAAAAAAAAATTGTGTTGGAGACAGGCAGACACATACTGTGCTTTCCTTTTTTTTTGCTCTACTCTCTCTCCCCTAAAATTTCTTGTAACCCTCCACTGTATCCGTCAAATAGTGAGTCAAAAGCCAAAAAATCAAATAAAAGCACTGTAAATCTATAATAAAACGGCTATTAAAAACTGGAAAAACTGTTCTGACATGCCCCATGAAATCGACCACGTACGGGTGTGAAATTCCATTTCACACAGGGATGTTTGGAGAAAGATTTAGGGTCTAAAAGTGTCTCGTGGATAAAAGAGCCACACAAGAGTGACAGGAGCTGAAATATCCACAGTGATTCAAAGCACACAGTGATTTAAAGCACTCCTCTCCCTCGCTCTTCACGTTTTTCTCATGCTCACTCTCCATTTCTCTTTCTGTCACTGCATGTGTGTATACACACATACACACACAAGACTCTCCCTCACTAATAAAACTGTCACAGACGTAATTGGATGGAATATTTTGGAAACGATTTCCCCTGACTGAAATAAGCATAATAGAGATTTCTGTTGACTTGTAATCCTTCCCTGGGAAACTTTGTGTGTGTGTGTGTAAGTGTGTGTGTGCACAGGTGCGTAATCCTCTGGCAAACATACCTGATTCATCCTGATTAGAATGAATAGAGAAATGCCTGTGTGTGCTGCTCACACTGAGAAAATCACAGCCCTCGCACCTGTCCCTCCTTCTCTTACCGTCTCTCTCACACCAGAGGACAATTTTATCACTCAAGTGTTTCTTTCATAGCTCAGTAGACTTAAAGTCAACATGTATTTTTCTAATATACTTTCCTTGTCTTACTGTGAACATTTCATCAGCACATGTTGCTTTTAAAGACATTTTATCACAATCACACAAAAAAATCCCACTTTATGACAGCAGCAACACTGTTTTCAACATTAATAATTAGAAGTGTTACTTGAGCACCAAATCAGCATATTCTAAAGATTTCTGGAGGATCATGTGACACTGAAGACTGGAGTAACAATACAAAAAATTATATTTAAAAATATATTAAAATAGAAAACAGTTATTTTAAAATGTAATCAAATATTTTTTCTGTAATTTTGATCAAATAAATGCAGCCTATGTGAGAATAAGATACTTGTTTAAGTGTCTAATCGAAGAAATAAAATAAAATAAAATAAAATACCTTTTGAAAAGTAGTGTATTTCCGGTTTGAATCATCCAAGACCAAATGTTGTGTAGAACACATAATTCATGTCAGAAAAATGTGACACACTTTTAGAATCTATCTTGGTAAAGCTATAGCAACATTTGAGATATTACTGAGATCTCTTTTGAAACTATAAAATTATTGTTAAGTAGGAGAAAACATATAAATATATATGCAAGTAGGAGAAAAGTCTCCATCAATTCCATTTCAGTGCTGTCTAGGAGAAACAATTGAGACATTAAAAGGATTCCAATGGCTCTCTCTCCATCTTCCACCCCCATTCCTCTTCGTTCCAGACATGAAAACAAAACACACATTATTTTCTATAAGGGAATTAATGGTAGTGTCTTGTTTGTATCATCCGAATGCTTTGTGCTCATGCATCTTTTTAGAATGAATACTCCCACACAGAGAGCACCAGGTAGGAGTGTGAACACATCCATATTCAAAAACATGGACAAACATATTGGAACATGAAGTTCCATGCTGTAATGTGTGCTAATGCTATTTTTTGTACGCCCACTAACAAATGTATTCACATTTACAAGCAAATACACAATCGCGACACGCTCAAACACAAGCGCACACATTTGGACTTGTACACCACACGCTTTTTTCCAGCCACCATCACAGATGTTCAGGAGTGCTTGACATGATGGCAGTCTGATGAAAGGGGAAAATAGTCATCCGACTGAGCCGCAGATGAAAGGATAGCGAGAAAGAGTGTGTGTGTGTGTGTGTTGGGGTGAGAAAGAGAGAGAGAGAAAGTGCAAATGAGAACGGGTGGAAAGAGCTTCTTTAGACTCGTGGACGTTGTCACATCTGTATGCAGACTGATTTATAGAGAACGGTAACTGTTATTGGAGGTTACTGACAGAAAATAAACTATATCTGAGAGCGTTAACACGCATAGAGAAACACTCCAGAACAACCGAGCAAAACAATCCATCTTACACTTCCCTGGAATGAAAATAAAGACTTGTTAAAGGCTTTGTTTTGGTCCATTTATCCAGAAATTAAAGAAATTCTACATTTTAAATATGTATGCTGAAAAGATGATAGTTCTGTCAACTTTTAGCAGCGATATAAAGTTGCTAAAGACATGGACTAGTTATTATAAAAAATTTGAACAAATGAATTTTAATAACAATAAACCCAAAATCGAACAATTACATTTTCCCCACTAATAATAATAATAATAATATATTATTAATGAGTTCCCTTAACTGATTTCTTTATTAGACTAGAATAACTAAAATAACTTAAATCAGCAACTTTATCATTCTTAAAATTTGATCTATACAAAGTAATAATATTGTGAATGTTGTGCATGTTGTGCTGGCCACTGGTGAACTATATTTATGTGGTATCGAATCAAATATGAAATCACATTTGGTACTACCTGTAGAATGTTCCTTTTTTACTCTGACTATGCTTCTCTAGAGATTAAAAAAGTTTTACTAAGTTCTTTAAACAAATATGATGCAAGTCAAAATGTCTCTGTGGCATCAGACAGAAAACTGTTTTGGTTTGAAGCTTTTATTTTTAAGAGACTGCTGGAGTGCGATCCAAGGAGACTGGGTTTTTTCCGTTTGTTTCTCTCTGTGGTGGTGCTTTTGTTATGTAGTGTTAGTTCTTGATAGAACGAAAGTGACCATGACATCCTAATGCAATCACGGCTCAGACACAATAACACAATCCTGACTGCCTCTCTGAGGGGCTTTTGAGCAGTGTGTGTGTGTGTATGTGTGTGCGTGCGTGAGGAGAGAGAGAGCGAGAGGATGATTTCAGTGATTGAGCATATGCGTGTTTTCCAAACCTCCCTGTATCAAGTCTTCTGACAGCTATTTAATGTTTCCCATTTGCATTAGTTGATAAAGCACCGATCTGTTCTCTAAATCCACAGAATGACACGGCAGTAACACCAAAATGGCTGACCGCATCCTCTCAATCCCCGCTCCGCTGTCAGGGCCAAGCAGGTTTGCCACAGCAATGATATACGAGTGGTGGGCCACCCCGGCAATAACCGCGGACGCTAGATACATCTCACGCTACGGGAGCAAAACAAGATGTCATTGCAATCAGCTCCGAGCAGTACGTTTATCACACACACACACACAGACACCTGTCTGTCACACCGAGAGGTCTACGCCGCAAAACACACACAAGAAATACAAACATGCTAACTATTTTGACCTAGAAGTGATAAAGGAACCAAGCTCTGATGGTTAGATTGCATCTAGTGTTTAAGTCAATTCTGAGTGCAGACGTGACTAGTACGTATACGTTTTCAAGTTGTAGTGGGACAAGTTACTTTCAAAATAAGTTAGATTGATAACCACATTGAAACTATTTAATAAGGCAGTTTATTTAAAATGATCTTCTAGTTTATTATTGTTTTTTTTAGCACTTTAGAGCTGTATTCATCAGATAAGCAATTAGGATTCTAAAATAACAGCATCAAACCTAATTTGCAAATAATAGAAAAAAATGTAAAAAAAACAGCAACATTTAGTATAGGAATAACATAAATTCTATCTTCAGTTCACATACTCGCCTAAAATATTTATTTGTGGCAGGTTTGAAGTCACTGATGTCAAACATCATTGGTTATTTTGTCATGATTTGTTTAAATATGCACCAACACAAATAAGCATTTAAGAGGATAAGATGTTCTGTGAAAAACGACGTGCACAAAGCTTGTGCATCCACATTACTGGTACATAAACACACAGAAAAGAAGAACTAAACCAGACCTATTTAGACTTGAGTCCAAACCAGAAATAAGATTATTTAGAAACTTTTTGACATAAAAGTTATTGTGCAAAATGAAATAAAAAAATGTAGGTCACTAATCAAGTAAGCAAAAATGTGAAGTAATTTGTACAGAAGGTCGTTTCGATAGAAGAACATCTGAACTTCTTGTAAAATATTTTTTTATTTTATTTTACAAGATGCTCTTTGAATCATACTGTATGCTGGAGAACATGATCATCAGGTTTTACACAAACTTGTGGAGTTCATGCAGCTCGACTGCTGCCATTAAAGCAGAAACAAAGAAGCAGATACTAAGAAAAATGCTGAATATATTGTGTAACAACATAAATTGGCATTCAACTGAGAAAACTTTACAAAAGAGAACCTTTTTCACTAGTGGGCTCAGACTTTTGGACCTCACTGCAGATACAGTGAAAATATGAGCTTCTGCACAAAAGTAAGCTGTATTTTTCTCTGTTCTGCAAATACTGTGGAAAATGGTGCAAAGCGTGCATTTCAGACAGAGAAGAGAGAGAAAGGTGCACCTTGGGGAGTTTTGACAGGCTGCTGGTACAGAGATCACGATAATGGCAGTTCTTAGCAGGGTGATGAACCCGCGTCACATGCAGCTCACCCACGGCCTGAACAATAACACATGTAGATCAGCATTTCACACACACACACACACACACACACACACACACACACACACACACACACACACACACACACACACGCACGCACGCACGCACGCACGCACGCACGCACGCACGCACACGCACACGCACACGCACACGCACGCACGTACGCACACACGCACACACAAAACAGTGGCTGAACTATACCTTTAAATGCTTCAGCTCTGCACTGTAGCATTCTGGGATTTCTGTAATTCCTCCATAGTGCTATTACCAGATTAAAGAATCTAACGTGAGTAAAGGAAGGGGGAGATGGAGATTTAGAAAATAGAGTGTGGAAACACAACAATACATTGATGTGAAATTTCAGAATTAAAAAAAAAGAGCTAATGTGATTGGGCTCCGGATTACTGCTGATGGGAAAATAAAGATGTCCCATAATGCTTCATTACAAAAGCAGCCCGTCAAATCCCCGTAATCAAATGTTTACTGATTATATTTTAGTCATTTAGCATATTTACTGTTCACGTCTTACATGGAAAAACATGGAAAAATCTTTACATGGAAAATTTTTACATTTTAAAATTTTACATGGAAAAATCACAGTGACCAATAAGATACCTATGTAGGCAACATTTTAAATTGCACTCTCATCACGAATGCTATTCTAAAAAGTATAGGACAATTAATTATGATTTTAAGGGGAAAACCATTGCCGGTATCCTTAAAGTAGATAAAGCCATGTTTAAGAAAAAAGTTTTGAATGATTAAAAAAAACATATAAATTTCCCAAATAAATTGTACTATTCAAAAAAATTGAGGTAATTAGATTTTTTATGTTTCTCTTATGCTCACCAAGGCTGCATTTATTTTTTAAATAACTATTTTCTATTTCAATATATTTTAAAATATAATCTATTCCTGTGATGGTAAAGCTGAATTTTCAGCAGCCATTTTTGTTGTCTTCTGTGTCACATGATCCTTCAGAAATCATTCTAATATGCTGATTTGTTGCTCAAGAAACATTTCTTATTGCCAATGTTGAAAAAGTTGTGCTTTTTAATATGTTTTCGGAAACTGCGTGTTACTTACTTTTTACAGGATTATTTAATGAATAGAAAGTTCAGCATTTATTTGAAATTGAAATCTTTTGTAACACTGCAAATGCTTTACTGTGACTTTATAAATTGAATGCATCCTTGCTAAATAAAAGTATTAATTTCTTTAAAAAAACTTAATCACTTCAAACTTTTGAATTAGAATATCAGAAAATTCCTCTTGTTGCATGCCTTTATTAAAATCAATGAGTTTTGAAAATGACACATATTCTGTGTGCATATGTTCCAAAGGAGTCCCTTAAAGTATGAAGATTAATTTCAGTTACATGCTGCCATAAACTTCACCAGGTTTAGAGCAGAACAGTTATAGAGAGAGGAAGAGAGAGAGAGAGAGAGAGAGAGAGAGAGAGAGAGAGAGAGAGAGAGAGAGAGAGAGAGAGAGAGAGAGAGAGAGAGAGAGAGAGAGAGAGAGAGAGAGAGAGAGAGAGAGAGAGAGAGAGAGAGAGAGAGAGAGAGAGAGAGAGAGATACTGCAGCCTCTAAAGCTGATCCTAAATATCATTACTTAGAATAAAACAGCTGCTACTACATAAATTTACAAAGCACACGTGTAATTACAGCACTACTCAAAATTAAAATGCAGGGCCACAGTCGTTAGCTAATTAGTACAAACAAAACATCCTTAAGTAACACTGACATTTCAGAAAAGGTTAGGAAGTGTCGTTTTTGTGCGTGTACTTGCGTTGGACTGAATATAATTAGGCCGTCTCAGATGGTAGAATTAACAGGACAGGGTACATTTTTGTCGCATTTCGTTTGCTTCTGATCTCGTCCCCTGTGATGCAGCTTAATGCTCTCACAGACTCTTAACGGTCAGTTAAGAAAGAGTCATTATTAATGTGCTGCAATTTGATTATGAGACTATGATTGACGGTTACATCAAATGCTGGAACGAAACCACCAAAACTTCTGGACGGATGAGCGCATAAAAGTTTGCTGGCATGATGGTTCAAGGAACTCAAGAAGTACACAGAAGATGCCTCCTATCATTTTCAGAGCACTTCAGATGGTATGAAATTCCTTTGAAAGGATTCTTGGATGTGTGGAAGAGATTTAGCGAACAGACAGCAAGGGTCCTTCCGGAGTGCTCTAGATCGAAGACTTTCTCTCTTTTTTTCATCCGTCTCCAAAGAGCTTTACACTAAGTGATATTACTGAGAGTCGCTTCTTTTTCTAATCGCAGTCCCACGGGATCAAAGTTCCCAGGAAGCCCCAGAGCTCTGTTCACATATCTCCTTTTCCTTTGAAAAAGAGAGCGAATCATTGCATTAGTTGTAATACTTGTTTCAGGCATGCAAAAAGCATTAGAAAAGATCAGCAGCCATCGCCATGAAGTATGTAAAACAAGTATATAAAGTAGTGATGTAGGCAAGTACTCACACTAGGGATTACTTTAGTTACACTAGATCCTATATTTGATGTTAATGCAAAACGAAAATGTGGACGTGAACAACTGGGTTATGCCTAGCAGGACGCTCATGCTGTTGTTGTTTTATTCAAACATTATGGACCATGGCAAGCAGACTTTGAGACAAAAAGAGGGGTAAAACGAAGATCAACATCTTTTGAGATGCCGAGAGCTCCACGTCCACAAAAACTTCGACATGACAGAGTATTAATTCAGCACTTGCATGTAGTTCAGTAGAATTAAATGTCCTTATTCCTTTATATCCGCGGGACTCGCGTGTGGTGCTGATATCTGTCTCTCTTTAGCAATCGCGCCCTGCTTCATACCACAGTCATGTTAAAAACATCAATGTATTCACTCATCCATAAAAGATCCATCAGCTTGACGACAAGATCCATAATTCTGCTTAATGCTTTGCGTCATCAATATACGCCTTTGTTATTGTAAAAATCCTACATATTATACCTTTAATGCATTTGGCAGACAATTTTATCCAAAGCAACTTACAGTGCATTCAAGTTATACATGTATTCAGTATGTGTGTTCCCTGGTACAATCCGTGACATGGCTGACACCCCAGCATATATAACCCTGCAACATTAATTCAAACAGCTATGTTTCCATCCACATGTTTTTATCCTAATTAAGTGATATCGAATGAAAAATGCCTTATGGAAACAGTAAAATTCGATTGAATTTCATGAATATCGACTCAAATGAAATGCGTTCGGTCTAATCAGATTTTATCTTGATCGATATACGGCTTATGCGATAAACGCTGATGGAAACGTTATTATGGCGCGATCCATTTTGTCTAGCAAAATGTTTTATGGGTAGGCCTACTATTAGACTACATAGCCTATAATAAAAGATAATGATAGTGACTAAAGCAAGATTTTGCTTTAGTATAATTTTCGGGACATTTAGGGCCGTATTCGGGACAACAGCTTAGATTTCAGGACTGTCCCAAATTTTTCGGGATGTCTGGTTACCTTATATTCACCAAAGAATCCTGAACAGCAACAAAAGAAAAACTATCATGGTTTCCACAAAAATATGAATACTGTTTTCAACAGTGATAATAATAATAAGAAAGGATGCTTTAACTGGGTTGCTTTTACACAGTTGTAGTTTACAGTGTCATATGCCGGGTTCATTCATGATATCAGCTCGATTTTGGCATGATCCATTTGACTTAGGGTAGAATTTAGGAATCAAAATCGCATAATCTGATCGTAACAGACAGAAATATCTTGTAATCTAACCCTGCATAACAGCATTAGGCAGTTACAGGATGTGAACACCCTGCAGAACACAACATATTCTCCCATATCCTGTCATTTCTCTGTAGGTTTCTCATCAAAAGACTCCTGGATCCAGTCTACTTTCAATGGTGAGTTGGGTACAGATATGTAAGTCTATGTTTCAAGCTTTTCAGTGTAACCACCTGACTCTTGAAGCCCAAGGTGTCATGCGAGACAGATCTTCTGTTCTTTTTGTTCAAATATTGATGGTCTACTACACAGTATGTTGTGAACATACACATGTGCTTACGTACAGATACACACCAACTATATTCTGTCCATCCCTCTCTATGGACCAAGAAAGCACAAGTAGAGCATAAATGAAGTGAAACTAAAAAGAAATGTGGATGGAGATGAAAGCTGAAAAGATGAGAGAATAGACAAGACTGAGTGGAGGAGATTGGAGAAGAGATAAAAAAAATTCAGCACAACTAAGAAACGAGTAAGAGACCAGAAGTGAAAAAAGAAGTGACAAAATGAGACAAGAAGAGAAGCGATGAGGGAAAAAAAGGAACGAGAAAAGAGATGAGACCAGACTAGAAGAAAAAATAGGAGAAGAGATAAGAAGAGACATGTAGATAAGTGAAGAGACTTAAGAATAGTAGAGAAAAAAAAAACAATACACAAAGAGAACTGATGATAAATGAGAAGAAAAGGTATCAGAACAGATGAGAAAATAAGGCAATAACAAAAATGAGAAGAAAAGATGTTTACCAAAACATGAAGAGAAGAGAAGAGAAGAGAAGAGAAGAGAAGAGAAGAGAAGAGAAGAGAAGAGAAGAGAAGAGAAGAGAAGAGAAAGAGAAGAGCTTAAAGAAACAAGCTTAAAGGAATAGAAGAGCTTAAAGAAACAGAGGGACTATGAACAACCAAAAGGCTTTTCTGGGCTCTTGATGAGCATGACAGGCACATTAATCATGAATCACACTGAGCCGTGAGACACCGGAGAAATGGAGGGAGGAGAAGGAGAAGAAGAGAGAGAAAACACGACTGCTTCCCACACGCAGTCTCCAAACATACAGCTCCAGAAGCGTTTCCTTGCAGAACTGCTTTTAAGGGGTATAGAGAGTTCAGACAACATCAGGGTGAGTGTTCAGATGATATCAAGTGCAGGGAAAGAGAGTTCAAGAAAGCACCTTTACCATAATCCTCCCGAAATAACATCTTACGTCTCCGCAGCATCAGTAAAAATTCATGAGCTTCATAAGTTATAAATAGATGTCTGATTCCTCGTTTTAAAAACGCTTCATGAACGCCTCATACCCAGGCATAAGAAGCAATAATCTACAACGAGAATCCAAACCGCACGAGTCCCGTGATAACCTTAACCGGTCAGAGTTTGCCTGTTTCAGGATGTCCTCCGCCTGGTCACCGGCTAACTAAAAACGATCGACCCTCCCTCCGTTCATTTTCTTTACACAAAACTCGCCCTGACACGCTAGTTCTATCGAGTTTGGCAGGAGTCTCATTCTGTCAGTCAGTGTAAATAGCTCTCTCATTCAGGCGCTGATCAGAGCCGAACATGGAGACAGGTGAAAGAAACTCAGCAGGAGAGGAGGAGGACGATGAGAAGGAAGTAAAAGAGGGTGAGAGAAGAAGGGAGAGAGTAAAGAGAGAGAGATTGATCTGAAGCCCTACCGTGAGCCGCAGCAGGGGGCATTATGGCTCGACAGAAGAGTGCGAATGTACAGAGCTCATACAGATATACGGATGATTTCTGTTCACCATCTGTTCAAATATGCGATACGATATCAACGAATCACGGGGGAAACCGGGACTAAAATGCTATTGCAGAGGAACCTCCTCAGGTAGCTGCAACCGGGGACTGAAAGGCTGCTAAATGAAGGTCGGGTTTCAGATTCTCTCTCTCTCTCTCTTGCTCTCAAGGGAAGTCCCTCTGAATGCATCCTGTGGCAAACATCTGTCTGAATCATGAAGACGCTGCATTCACTCTGTCTTCTGGATGTCTTAGATCCTTAGCCAAATCCCTATCTCACTCTCTCACTTGCTCTCTCTCTCAGAAAAGAAAGGCAACCAGGGAAAAGGTGAATTGTGGGATTTCTATACCACAAAATGATTTTTACATTCATGTATATTCAATTGGACGGACCTTTGGCTATAGAACATCACAAGCTTGTTTTTGGTCAAGAAACACCCAAGAGGGACATTTGACTGACATGCACAGTCCATTGTTCCATATAGAGGAAGAGTTATCTGATATATAACATACTGGTGTGGTAAAAACTAGTTCAAATAATGGTGTAACATTCTCAAACAAAACTATATCGTTAACAAAAAATAGATGAAGACATTTTCGTTAAATGAAATTAAAAACAATAACTGAAAAAAATGAGTAAACTAAAATATTTTCATTTTTTTATAGAACAGGCTCTATGCACGGATGTATTTCCGGTGAAGGTCTAAGGAAGCTGAATTACTTCAGCCGATCGTAGAGTGCTATGCTATACCGAAAATTTATATTGGCTTCTATACTCTTTGGCTATTCTAAAGGAACGTTAGTCACAAAAACAGACAAAACAGCCACCCCTCATTTTGTTTATGCTTATTTTATTTATTATATTAAAAAAACATAACTATATATATATATATATATATAACATGACATCTAAACGTATGAAAGTTTCGTTTCAAAGACGGAGGACAGCAAATTTTGAAGATTCTGCCAAAATCCCGTTTTCCTCCACTTTAAAGGGATACTCCACTTTTTTTGGAAATAGGCTCATTTTACAACTCCCTCAGAGTTAAACAGTTGAGTTTTACCGTTTTCGAATCCATTCAGCCGATTTCCTGATATTTAGAAGAATATCAGTAACCAGACAGTTTCTGGTCCCATTGACTTCCATAGTAGGAAAAAAAATATATACTATGGAAGTCAATGGGACCAGAAACTGTCTGGTTTTTGAAACATTGTACACTACTTTTCAAAGGTTTGGGGTACGTAAGGTTTTTGAAAGACATTTCTGATGCTCACCAAGACTGCATTTATTTGATAAAAAAAAATACAGTGAAACAGTAATATTGTTAGATATTATTACAATTTAAAATGACTGTTTTCTATCTTAATATATTTTAAAATGTAATTTATTCCTTTATTAAAACTTTGTAATATGCTGTTTTGATTCTTAAAAAACATTTATTAATATTAATGTTGGAAAAAAAATCAATCAATTTAATGCACCTTGCTGAATAAAATTATTATTATTATTTTTTTAAATCTTACTGACCCAAAACATTTGGGCTATATTATAAATTTTTAAACCATTACAACTCACCTGTAGTAAAAAAAAAAAAAAAAAAAAAAAAAAAAAATAATAATAATAATAAAAAATAATAATAATAATTATTTATATATATATATATATATATATATATATATATATATATATATATATATATATATATATATATATATATATATATATAATATATATCACTAGATAAAAATAAAACTACAATGCTGAGAAAATGAACTCTAAATACTAATATTAAAACAAATTAAATTAATTTAATTTAATTTAAATTTGGCGAAACGGTAAGTGAAAACTTCCACAAACAAATACTAAACACAAAAGACTACTAAAGAAAAACTACATTAAAAACTACAATAATCCTAAATATCACAAACCTTTCAAAACTCGAATCTTTACAAGCATTCACTGTTTCAACATGGTACCCATTAAGATTCCATACAGGTCTCCTAAATACTCCCTTCTGCCAGGATTACAAGCATTAGGACACAGTAATTCAGATGTTGGTTTTATTACTGGACCTTTCAATAACAGCATTTCTATGAAAGGGAATGCTGATACATTTTAAAACCCTTAAATCTAAGTTGATCAATGTGTGACTCAAGAAAACATACTGCATATACTCTATATAAAATCTGCAGGTATGTTTTTTCTGCAATAATAGATCTGTAATGACAGTAATTTTGACTACAATATGCAAGCCAATTCCATTCACTCTCTCCTTTCAATATCTCCATTCATTCATTATAAAAACTCTTATCATCCATCAGACAGAAAGGCTTGTAATTACAGCCTTTAAGTGAGTAGGAATCAGTTCTGTCTCTCTTCCCTCTGTTCACTCTCTCTTTCTTGTCTGCTTGAACCAAATGGAGCCAACATAGAGTTTCTTGACTCTCCTCCTCTTTCGATTGCATAGCATTATTAAATGAACCTCAGAATATATTACAATCTCTCTTTCCAGTGCTCAGACAGCTTTAGGAGCAGAACCGATAAAATATACCTTAAATGTTGTCATTTTGTCATTTCATTAAAAATCTGGCAGCAGAGAGGAACCGAGTTCCATAAAAAAGTTAATATCCCTCAAAAAGAACGAAAGCGGATCGTTCTGGTGAATTTATTAATATCATTATTCTCCTGTCAGTGCGCATATGTGGCATATGGAAAAATGTCACTCATAAAACTTGCACCTCTTACCTTTTTTTGCCCAGAATCCATCACAGCCTGAGATAATCATTACAGCAAGGTGAGACAGAGCTTTTAACGACTCTTACAAAACAGAGAAATCACTAGCTGACACCCCACTGTCCTCTATAATGGAAGTTTGGTGTCTTCTGAGTACAGTTGAGGAAGTTACAACATGACATGTGCACACTGGCAAAAACGTAAAAGACTGACACACAATTTGTGCGATGAGGGTCCTGCGATACAGGAACATCAATCAAACAATTTGTCCTGCCATAATTAGAACCAGGGCAAGAGCGTCACAAATGTCTCTTTAGACAGGAATTCATTTGAAATGTCTATTTATTTTATCGTGTCATGTAAAATTCACCTGGACTCGACATGTAATTCTGGACAAGAGTGAAGTTAATAAATGTCCCTTCCTGTCTAAAAGGAATTTGAGTAATATGATTCAATAATCCAAAATGATCAATATAAAATGGATCTGTAAATCTACCGTGATTCAAGATAATATAATATTATACAATGTATATCATAAACATCATATCATTTTTGTGATCCTCCATGAAAGGATTTCCAAATGTCTTTTTCGGAACAATCTAAAATGACCTGTTTCCATAAAAATAATCGTGTCTGTTAGAATTAAAAGGTCACAGCAGTTGAACTATTACGTGTAATTGTGTTTACACACAGAGAGATATTTCCTGTCTATAACGCTGGCTCTGGTCACCGCTGCCCTGGCTCTGAAGTTTAAATGTCAGACTCGGAGACATGGATTAGAGCGGTTTAAAGCCATAGCTCAGTTTAATAGCTTTCTGTGAGGGCTGGAGGTTTTCACTTGACATTTTTGCAAACTTTCATGATAAAAAAATCTATATATGAACGACACCAGTGTTTATGTGGTAGAAATGTCGCCTGCTAACTACTTCAGTGCAGCTTTTCCTTCCCACAAAAGGTTTCAAATAGTATATTGTATTCTCACATGCTATAGCCATTAGCATGCCTAGCTTCCACTAGCATTGCAACTTTAGCTTACTGCTTTTCACAAAACCTGATGCTAACAAAGAAAATGGATGTGTAAAGGCCAATTTACACTGCACAGACAAAGGCCAACAAACACATTTGTTGGGTTTTGTTGGATCAGTATGTTACCCCTGTCAGCGTCTTTTAGCGTTGGTTGGGGTTTGTTTTCACCTGACTGAACATGTTCAATAAGTATTTGTCAGTGTCTGCTGGGGCAGTGTGAACATGACAGTTATTTTTCATAAAATTCTAAATCCCGTACAATTCTAAAATTCGAAATTGTTTGCTAGTGTTTGTTGGCGTTTGTCTGTGCGGAATGAATTGGCCTTTAGCCAAGAAAGAGACATTCTAATGATACAAAGACATTCAAATCTATGAATAAAAAACACTTCAGTGAAGGACAGAGTGAAGCTAAGGGAGCGGCTCATGACAACTGAGTCGAAAACCCTTTCCGCTGAAAGTAATTTCAGGAAGGAAACAAGTCTGTATTAAATACATGAATGAGTGATAGCCTGCAGTATTTTCAGGAGAGCAGAATTCATATTCACTGAACTTCTGAACCCTGAAGCGCAGAGGGATACATGCTCACACACACAATAAATAATGCGCTGGATAGCAACAAACTGTCGCTCATTGTCACAAAAAGATAACTTCACTATCTCCAAAAGACATTTGAGGTCCTAATAGCTATGTGTGTGTTTGAGTGTCTCTCTTCATTAGCCTGAGTTTTTTTTTCCCATTCTGAAATAGCAAAGAACGCCACAAGGTGCTAAAAAGCTAAAAGCTAAAAAGTGTAATCTGTTAAAGCTACACTGTGTAACTTTTTTAGTTTATTCTTAGCTAAAAACACTTAGTTCTTTTAAAAATATATGTGCTCATTAATGTATATTTACTTCGTTCAAGTAATAAAGTATTCTCGTGAGTGTATAATATGCCATTGAAAACACATATGGGTAAGGGGTTCTAATGTCGGTCGCCATGTTGCCCCTCCATCTTGAAAGTACATTAGCCAAAGAGGGACATACCCCGTTAATTCAAGCTTCGCCTTTCGCGTTTTAACACGCGTGGGTTAGCACTCGAACTGCCTAACACTCGAACTGGAAGCCATGTTAATCTTGGACTACATTGGCCACTGTAGGAGTTAAAACGAAATCGGAATTGAGAGAAACAGAAACTAATATTCACTGGATGGTCATATACCTTTTCACCGCTAGATGGGGGTAAAAATCACACAGTGTAGCTTTAAAAAAGGCCATTGTAGCATATATAGATCGCAACAGTCAGGTTACCAAAGTAAAAATCCCATTCATTTTCTAATAGAATAGATTTTTAACAATAACTTTAAAAAAAAACTTTAAATATTGAGCTATGAGATTGTTAATTGATAGTATATGGTTTTGTTGAAGTAAACAGCCCAGATTATTTAGATTTTTAAATATTTAAATAATCGTTTAATAGAGGAATTCCAGGTGAAAAACTATATTACCCATGATTCTGCAGAGAAATCTCCAAAAATCTGAAAATTGGGACGAGACTTTAAGCTTGGTTTATACTTGGTGTGTCTGCAAAAACACAAAGGTGTGCGTGGCAAAAATAACGTCAACAAGGTGTAGGCGGTAGTGCGTATTGAGTGAGCGAGACCCCATTTCGCGTGGCAGTGTGCATGGCATTATTTGTAACTTTCCGCACGGCTCCGCTTCCGAAGATACACGACTTCGAGCCTGTACGTCTCACCACTCCGGCACCCAGTTTTGCTTACATTTAAAAAACGAGCCTACAATAGCAGTAAAAAGCCCTTTTAATGAAAATAAAAGTCTAATAAAAATGTTCACTAAACTAAATGAAAATGTTTAGTGAAATTAGAAAATATTTAAGGGATCTTTAGTTTAGTTGTATACATGTTCTCATATCCATATATTGTGTTCTAATGCCACAAGTAACAATCTCAAGGTTTACTGGGTTTTAATTCTTTTGTAGTGTGGTTTTGCTGAAGTGTTCTAAAATAAAAATCGTCACTTGTGTACCTTACTTCTGATGGTTTAACTATAGAGAACAATATCTCAGAGTCACTCCATCATTTCAAAGAGTAGTACAACGGTGAGTGCTTCAAGTATAAACGCCTTGACCATTTGGGGAGGTGCGCGCTCAGTCAGCGGAGGCTCACACTGCGGAGCCAGGCAAAAGTATAAACAAGGCTTTAGAATCCACCCACTCGCATGTAGCACTGTGAACGACGTGAAAGTCAATTGCTGCATCCGAAAACGTCGGCAGCTGACTTGTTGCCTCACTGCCCTGTCAGGCACTGACTTAGCAGGCAGCGTTTATGCATGAAGATACCTCACGAAACTGATTTCAGACAGACTTCTGTGTAAGAGTGAAGTAGGCCTACACGGTTTATAGTCCAATTTTTACATTATTTATTTTGCTTTAAATCAAAGTTTGTAATGTTGTTATCCACCTCGTAGCTGGTGGGTTTGATTCATGTCTTATAACTCCTAAATGAAGACTTTTATTCAAATCCCTATGGGAAAAATACTTCCATAATCAAGGCTTCAGAAAAAGTGGATGGGCAATGTTGTTTGTACAGATGGTTTCTAGCAGCATGCCGTAAAAAATAATAATAAAACAACTAACTCATGACTTCTTTGGTCAACCCCTTCAGCGCAAAAATCTGTTTTGCTGGTGAACATCATGGCAATGCTGATCCATCAGCTAGACCAGCATCAAACCAGATTGAACAAGCTAAGCTGGTCTTTTTCCACATTCAAATTTCTGGGAAATCCTGACTATTTTTCCTTTTTTTAAGCTGTTTTGCCATCTGTGCTGCACTGTAGATCAATTATGCTCCATTAGCCAATCACAGTGCTCCCTTTTGACCTCCTCTTCAAGGTCTTCTGACTGTTATTTCTACCTGATTTCCTCTGAAACGACAGCCGTTTGGAGTGTTTCAGGCTTGGTTTCACCCATTTTACCCATGAAATGGAGTGTTTGTGCTAGTTCAAAACATATATGTACAAAAGCACATAGCTGCCTGTTCTTCCCTGATAACATCCCTCCATTGTTTCCCCAGTCACATGTGCTGTCTCTCTCCCAGAGGTGTAACCCTCATCTCTCTTCATTAGCCTGTAATGCTCACTAATCAGAGGTTATAACTTGTCTCACCTCTCGGTTCCACTCAGCATCAGGTCCAATAAAGTGCACATTAACACTGTTCACCCTCCTCTGAATACATCACTCTCTGCAAAAGCCCGTCTCTATTTGAAGGCATCAAATACGAGGCTGAAAATAACATAAATATACTTTCAGATGTTTATTAAGAGTCATACTGCAGAAAGCTAATGAAAACATCCACAAAATCATCTTTTCTTTTCACTTGTACTCAATTAGGTCTCCTACAGAATGGTTCCTTTAAGGAAATGACACATAAGCAGCCTATATTCAATCATTATAATGAGGCTCTACGTGCTCAGCGTAAAAAGTGATGAATTATAGCTACGGGCTTTAAGTGGAGAGTTTAAAAGTATTCATTAAGCAAAAATTGTATGTAATATATCAGTACTAAGTCTAAAAAAGGTTTTAATGGTGATTTACATTTGCATAGGTGACATGAAGCTCTGTGATATAAATCAGATCCAATTATGCTAAAACAGAAACGATAAGGCGATAAAATTCAAATGTATATTCAGCACAGACAGCGCAGTAATACATGTCAAAAGAGTGTTAGATTCTGATAGGAGGGATTAAACGAAGCGATATACAAAACTAAGGGAAGTCAGCGCTGGTCAAGGTGAGGTCACAAGCTCATATGAAAAACATGAGAGAGGTCTGTAGTGACCCATAATTAGCTTCATGTTTATTCATCCCGTGTGAGGCAAGAGAGGATAAGAAAAAACCCAGAGAAAAGTATGAGTGTGCGTGAATGTTCAAGTTTATTATTGGCGGATGGCTTTTGGGATGGAATAGAGAGAGTAAGCGTGTGTCCGTGTACGTGGCGCATGCCGATTAACGCTAACATTCACCAAATACCCAGGCTTACCGCTAATCCCCGTACACTGATGCGCTTTAGAATGTAACAGAGCCCACTGACAGTCAGAAAACTTCCCTTTAACTGATCGTCTTTAGCTCAAACTTGTGGCCGATCTTTTCTCATTTGCTTTTCCTCAAAGGGACGCTCTTTTTCCTATCCATGCATAAACATTAGCATCTTCCTAGCCTTTTAATCCTGTGGCTTTACCATAATCAATCAAGCATAATTGCGCACAAGCAAATCAGCCCTAATCAAACGCTAACGCTCCACACAATTACTGACCAGGAGAGCTTAGCTTTGGTTTACACATTCATTATGAGTGAAAGCAAACATTCTTACTAAAACTGTTGACTTTGCTGTAAACACACTGCATTTAACTTAACCAGTACTAGGGCTGTACAATTTTGGGGCGAAATAATAAAAAAAAATCAAATTGCAATTTTCCTGATTAAAAGAAAATGCAGTGAATTTTAACATGCAGAATAAAAAAAAATTGGTAGGGCTACACAATTTGGCCCAAAACTATGCAATTATGTATTAAAAATAGGGCTGTGAAACGAAACGAGGAATCGCGATTAATCGCAAACAAAATAAAAGTTTGTGTTTACATAATATATGTGTGTGTATTGTGTATAATTCTTTTGTAGGCTATATATCTTTAAGAAGAAAAAAAAAGAAGAAAAAAAAAATATATATATATATAAGAAATATTTGCATGTATATACTGTATATTTATACATAATTCATATTATATATAGCTAAATATAAATATTTTATATATAAATAACACATTTTTCTTAAATATATATACATGCATGAGTGTGTATACAAAATAATTATACACATTACACACACATAGGCTATATTATGTAAACACATACTTTTATTTTGGATGCGATTAATGGATTCACAGCCCTACACTAATTATCATTAATAAATAAAAATATTACACAAAACAAGAAATATTACTATTGTAATTCACTGTGAAGATAAAGAGTAAGAAAAATAATTGCTAATAAGGCTAATAATCAAAATAATACTAATAATAATTGTATTTGATCGACAACTGTACAATTACAATACTAATATTTATGGCTGTCTAATTTTCATTTTTAAACATTAAACATCAGGCTTTTATCTTGGCGGAAATCTGCAGGGCATCCTTAAAGCTTTTCTTTTGTCGGCAACAAACTTGTTGGTTTACAAGTGCTTCTCATTGCAAGTATGGGAAGATGGTTTGTCCCATGTTGCGTTCCCAAATGCATGTTATAAGTGATCCAAACTCATAGCAGATGCAGGTGAGTTTGTGTGGAGAAGCATTAACTGTGTATCGAAATGCATTGAGACACTGAAAACACTTGATCATGAGCTGCTAGAGTGTAAAAGAACACATTGACGCGCTTCACCCTGAAACATGTAATGCATTAAATCACAGCTTTTGTGATTCTATAAATCACACTAAGCCATATCGCGTTTTTGCTTTTATTTCGATTAATCGTGCAGTCCTACCCTGTACACACCTAAGCCGTCAGCATTCATAGCAATGGTACAGTACATTCATGGCTTCTTTTGAACTTCTTTCAATACAAAAACACATTGTTGTTTTTTAAGAATCAAATAGTGTGGTTAGTGTTAACAGCATCATGCTATCAAGACAAAAAATTACCCATTGGTGCAAACACATGGCCAAAAAGGACATTGGCCAAGAGTTCATTGTGGAAGAGCATTTTTTTTTGCTGCTAGTTTCACAGCCCGGTCTCGTTTTATTACTGGTGCATCACGCGAGACGTTCGCCTGAGTGCACATACCCTGTGTTTTCAATCCCAGACTAAAGTAATCAAATCATGAGCCGCTGGGAGATTAAATCTGGACTCGGCTGGTCAGCTGCCTGACCAAGCATTTTCTTCCACACCATTTCCTGTGCCAATCTTTACTATTATTCACACCCTCTCTTTTCATTCCTCTTTCCTCCTCTTTATCTCTCTTTGACAGTACCTTCCTATTACTCCCTCTCTCCATTCATCCTTATCCCCTATTTCCTACTTTCTATCTGGAAAGTAGAGGCAGCAATCAGACTTTCTATTTCTTGACTTTAGCCTGATGTGCATTAGCACACAAAAGTCCAGATCATTATTTTTAGTCATCATTGAAATTATTTAATTCTGATTTTTGATTACTCACCTTTGTGTCACAGATATTTTTTTTTTCATGAACAAATATAAAACTGTTTTGTCATCAACTGTGCACAATGAACCTTTGCTTTTCCATGAAACACAAATATAGGCAAAAGGAAACATCAACACCATAAAACTGTCCATCCACACACAACATGCACACAAGCTCACATAACAATTTCAATACACACATTATCAATTTCAACACACACCACACACACACACACCACACACACACACACACACACAACACACACACACACACACACACACACCACACACACACACACACACACACACCACACACACAACAACACACACACCAACCACCACACACACACACATCAACCCCAAACATTAACTTCAAACATATTCTTTATTGGTATAAAACTCTAAAAAAACATTTTATGAACTAAGCAACTATGTCAGTTATCTGGACTTATATTAACCTTTTGAAGTGTAAATCTTGCAACTTCATCAATAATGAGATTAAAATGAAGTCCTTAATAAATTAAACAACAACAGAAGATAAATCATTAAGCGTGACCCTGGTTGCATGTCAGCAGGAAGCATCTTCGATCCAGTGTGCTATGACTTTGTTCGTATAGAGCAGAGAAAATTGATTCCAGTTCCACAAAGCTATAGGACAAATGGAACAGAATGCCACCCGTCACCACAACTCGTACCTGGTCTTTCTAAAATCCACCCGAGGGACTTTTACTGTAAGGCAGCCGCAGGAATTTGACGAGCTGACTTTAACCACTTCTGTGAAACATATTAAAACAAGGCTTTGAGTTTGCAGGTCATTCAAAGGCAGCTGTGAAACTCTGCTGAATATTAGAGAGGGCTTCTGCAGCTAATCATGTCCAACCGCTACAGAATTCAGTTTGAACCAAGAGGAATACTAAACAGACACACACAATTTGTCTCTAATCATATCAGTCAGCTCATAGAGGACTCACTAAGAACGAACTGAGAAAACTGAAAGTGCCGCTTAATTGCACATGCTGTCTGCATTGTTTTAGCACCCAATTCACTAAAGAAATTATGCAAATTGTGTAACAGTGCAAACGCTCCCACAGAATATGTTAAATGTAATTTGTATGAAGCAATTCCCAAGCTTGTGGGTCGCTTCTGAGCCCTAGGTAGCAGATTGATCTGGCATACAATAGCCACAAAACATCAAATTTACACAGAAAGGAGAATGTTTGCTAAAGAAAACGAGTTCATTTAAATAAGGCAGTGGTAGTTAAAAGCAACTAGTTAAGACTGTTGGCGCTCAAATACAGTGTAAAAAACTGCACAACTTTTTAGCGAATTTGCTCCTTATACATGCATACGTGGAGAGACGTTATATCTAAAAATGAGATGTGATTAGAAAAAAATCATCTTTTGATGGATGAAATGCGAGTACAGTTGAGGAGACATGCAAGGTGATTCCATTATATCCGCTGGCATTAGCATTAGCTCTCTTAGCATGTCTCTTTTTCGTTAGCTGCTACCCTGTAGTTCAGTCTAACCCCAAAGCACACACACTTTGTGCTGCACAAGTAAAATATTCTGTGGCGAAACCCGCCTGACATCCTCACAGTAATCAAGAGCGTAATGAACCCCATGAATACAGCATATCATTACACTATAAATGTCCCACACACTGCCATTAAATTTAACAGTACAGGAAAAAACCCCCCGTTTAATCCTTTACTAAGACAAAGCAGCAGCAAATGAAGACCTCCCGTTTAAACATGATCATTAGAGAGAGATTGGAGGAAGACCCAGTGGAGGTTGCCTCACGGTCAGAGGGACACATCCCCTCTCTGCTGGGCAACTCTGCAATTAGTGCTATTGAGCGGAGCCATTCACTGAGGCTAACTGAAGTGTCTTCTGCAGTCCTGACACCTTGCTTCATTAGTGCACAGCTGCATTACACCGTGTCCTAACCAGACGCGATGCGATAAGATTCCAGTGACAAATAATTTGACTGTCTGTTACTCTGGCCATGCATATCGTTAAATGTACTGTATCAGTGTATCCATGAAGAAGAAAAAAACTTTCTACACTGTGCTAGACTAACTGGGACTGGTCACAGCACTTGCATATTGTTGCTCTTTTGTTAGTTCATCTGCTTCTATTGGTCTCATTTGTAACAACGCCCATCAGCCGTGACTTATTCACGATACAGTACAGCCTCTCATACTATTAATATATATATATATATATATATATATATATATATATATATATATATATATATATATATATATATATATATATATATATATATATATATATATATAATATAATATATATATATAATATATATAAACCACAAAGTAAACCATGCAGAAGAGGAAAAAAAAACGTATTTCTCATTCTCCACATAAACAATGCTGAGTCTCCACACTTCGTGCACCGTGGTGCCCCTGTGCGCCTGATTAAACAGACCCATCTGGTAGACTACAGGTGTGTGTGGGGGAGATACTGACCTTAGCCCTTTCCACAGTCGTCATTCTCTTAGTGAGTTAAGAAAAAAAAGTTTTTTTCCTGAGAAACTTGCAGAAGACTATTTTTGCACAAATGACATTAGCTGGTTTCCTGCTGTAAATTCACAGTCCAGTTAATCTTTTTTATAAAATGGTGCTGTTTTGTCTGTAATGAATTATGCACTTGTTCTACAGCTGAAAAAAACATCCTGATAGAGTAAAATGCTTTCTAGAAAAGAACTGGGACAAACGCCACACCGTCTTAACCTAGTATACCACATATACACCTCTGAAGATCACTCATCTTCAAGATAACCCCTTCTTCACCTTCCATTTGCACTCAAGCAATCTCTTGCTTGATCTCTCCTCCTTTCGTGTCATTAACTGGTTCAGGTGGAGTCTCTCACCAGATCCACCGTTCCACCCAACACTTTGCACCCTTGGACAAGTCATTATGCTCTGCCATAAGACGTTCAACTGCCTTGTCCATAGATACTGTGAAGAATCTAGAAGATGACAAAATCATATGGAGTGGATATGATATGACTCAATCAGCTCAGAACCCACAAAACATCAATAATTAAGAATAAGATCACACACTCAGTAATCATAATGTCATTAGTGTCAAGCAGGAGTGTGAAAAAATGTATCACAGTTTTCAAACCCGACTAATCAGCACAATTGTTTTCACAATTGATAATAGGAAATGTTACTCAAGAAGCAAAACAGCATATTAGAATGATTTCTGAATGTTCATGTGACACTGAAGACTGATGGAAGATCAGCTTTGCCATCACATAAATAAATTACATTAAAATATATATATATATTTTAATGAAAACCGTTATTGTAACCCTTATGCTGTTGTTGAAAACCCTGTAACACCTTTGGTGGTCCCGGTCAAAATGACCAGCCTTTTAAAAAATTGCTTGTTATGCTATTATCACCAAATTTTGCATTCTATCTTTTTGTCAACTTTTGTTTCAATTAGTACAGGTTTTTTTTTTTTTTAACTGATTGATCGTAGGCCTCATTGATGTTAACTTATGCACATCCGTTTTTGAGTGAAAAAAGCATTATTTGTGGATAATATTAGTCAATATTCAAAATAAAATGAAAAAAAAATCACTATTTATCACACTAGTGTGCTTTAATGTTTAACCAGGAAGTTTGTTTTAAAATGCTTTTATTTTGTACAAAATGGAACAAAGTTACATTTGTGGTGTTCCCAGCCAAATATAACCTCCCTACAAAAAAAATATATATATATATATATAAAACTCTCATTATGCAATTTTTGGTGCTACTATCACCTAAAATTGGATTCAATCTTTTTGTCAACTTGCTTTTCAATTTCAATTAGGACAGGTTTTGCATTTAATTTTGAAACTGGATAGGCCTGCCACAAACAAATTTAGACATGCTAATCTGAGTGTTTGTTCTACCCAATCTCAACAATCACCATATTTTATAGTCGTTTACTGCCGCTTTCTATTTTTGACACACGCTGCGAATTCACACCACTGAGATAATTCACTGGACTCATTTAAACATCAAAAGATGTATTTTAAACATCAAATATATTCTAATGTGCTGTGATTTTGTCACTATGTGCAACTTTTTTTTCATATTGTGCCACAACAAGGCCACTATAAACATGTTACATATTCTCACATATAAGCGGCATGCAAATATGCAATGTGATGTATGCATTTTAATGACTGAAATGATGCAAGCAGTTTATTTGAACTAATGAAAATGAAAGTTCTCCAGAGGTTTGAATTTAATTCCATGAATCTGGATACGGGCTCTGCTAAGCTTGACAGTCAGCCTACGTTTGATCAGAAACATTTCTGACACCTTCAAAGAATCTGCTTACAGTCTGCTGAACTAGAGACGACCGATTCAGCAAAATATTGACATTCAGGGACAGAGAAATGTATATAAAAACTCCAGATTCCCTGCATTTAATAAACAGCAATAACCTTTATAGAGCCATCTGTTCAAACAGTGCCTCATCTGCAAACAGACACACAGCATTATGGCTGCAATAAAAAAAAGCACACTTGGATATGGAGAAAAGGTAGTGCTCTCGATTACTATTCTCTCAATTTACACAAACACACACACACATCCTCCAAGTGCCAACCATTAGCAAGACCTTAAAGGGATAGTTCATCCAAAAATGAAAATGGTGTCTTTACTCACAGCTAAAATCTTGTGGGAATTTTTTCTCATGCTATTGTATGGCTTAAGCTTGACAGCTTTAGTCTTCATTCATCATCATTGAAAGAAAGTGATACGGGTTTGGAATACCATGAAGGTGAGTAAATTATGAACGATTCCATTAAGCAAAATATACAAAACAGAGAAAAGGGATCATTAACTTGACGACGTTACTAGAGAAATGTTGGACGTGCCGCGTGAGAGATGTGCTGACACGATTAAGCAGAACTGCTGCCATCATCACTGGCATGGATAGCATGAAAGACAAACTAGATAAAAACTAGGGGGATGAGAGGGAGAAATGAGTGAAACATACAGCTTGAACCTACTGACGATAAACCACCCATTATTCCAATTAGCCTGGTGAAGGTGTGCTCCTCATTTGGTTTAAACGAGACATCACCCATTACTTACAGAATGTAAACACACAAACGCTCACGTATTAAGGACTCACACTCTAGTTTCAATGATTTAAAACTCAGTCAAACATAGCACACACGTAAGCTGTTTCTACGGGCCATTTCCTGGGCAATGATGATGATCTTGCCCTTGTCATATTAGTAGGTAATCTCTCTGCGTTTGTCCATCCCAATGCAATATTTTTTCTTTTTTTTCTTTTCCGACATGAATCCCTTTTTTTATTATCTGTAATGCAATACTATCTGTAATAGTTTGGGATATAAACCTATGGAGGACAAGAGCAGTCAATTTTCTTATTTATTCTGAAAAAACAAATAAATCCAAATGTACATAAATGCAATACATAGCCTATATATATATATACAAATATAATAGATAATTATATTATTTGATATTGCTTCAACTTTTATATGGCATTTAAACAAAACTGGATAATAGATTTGTCAAATGCTTTTACTTATCCATTTGCCTGCTGAGTTAAAACATGTCACTGGACAGTCTATGGGAAAAGCCAATGAACTACCTGCATTTACATTCACATGTATTTATCTACACGGCTTTTCAAAAGTCTGGAATCAGTACGATTTTTAACTGGTGTTGTGGGGTGTGTGTGTGTGTGTGTGTGTGTGGTGTGTGGTGTGTGTGTGTGTGTGTCTCCACACTGGCGGCTACTCTGGCATCGTCCTAGCATCACTACAACACCTGATGTAGATACAACCGGATATTGACAACACTGTCTAAACTGATTCAATTTTATCACTTGCGAAACATAGTGATGTCCACATCAGTCCTAAAGATCAGGGGCCGTATTCACAAAGCATTTTATCTTACCACTAGGAGTACTCCTAAATCGCACTAAAAGGTTTTAGCTAGGAGTTTTCTCTTAAAAGTTATTCACAACGCCTTTCAGACCTACTCTTAGTAAAGAAAAATGACAACTCCTAAACTAAGAGTGAGTCTTCGTTGCTATGGATGACGTCATTACTCATGCACAAGCTTGACTGAAGTGACCACCTTGATTGGCTGATGATTGTAAAGCGGGAATGATTCCAAACACCTCCCCTACGATGATGAGTGACAGGTCTGAGAATGCGTGCGAAGGACGGAAGATGAGGAATAACTGAATAAATAGCCTAAATGAATAAAGAGTAAGGAAAAACAAATAGCCTAGCTGTCACGGTTCACAGATGAAACAGGCTGGATGGTAAGTTTTATAAAGTTTATTAGTGCAGATGGATTTCTCAGTCGGAGACAACAGGTGAGAATCACAATGACTTGATAACATAAACAAGCTTAACTGGATGGATAAAGTCCTTTTCTCTCTTGCAGATGGATGGTTTGCTGAAGCACGGAAGATGGAAGGATCAAGAGGCAGGTAAGTAGCAGGTTGGTTGACGGGTCTGTGTGTCATGGATTGACGAGACCAGACAGTGACTGCAGGGACAGTGAGTGTTTTATAGTCCATGCTGGTGATGGGACACAGGTGACGGTGATCATGAGGTGCAGGTGATAATGACTGGGAATGCTGGGAAGTGTAGTGAAGACAGATGAAGGAGGTGAATGTGAATGTGACAGTAGCCTAATGAAACATATGGATTGATGCAATATATTTGCAACATTATTGAATTAATCTGTCACTATATGCCTCTGCCTACATTTGCAAAGAGAAGAACATTTCAATTTGATTCACAATGAAACGTTACAATTAGTTTACATGCAGTGAGTAGCCTAGTTTTTGGTTGTTGTTGGTAGCGTTATTGCATCCCTAGTTGTGCCTACAATGCAAAATCCCTTGCGATTGGAAACTCCAGTAGCCGCCGCATACGCATTTCAAAACATCGCAACGTGAAATGTCACAAAAAGCGGTTTGTGAATAGGTCTTAGTGAGTTAGGAGTCCTCTCGACTTCTTTTAAGCTGTCCCAGGCTTAGGTGCTACTTTTAGGGTAAAAATGCTTCGTGAATTACACTTAGTGAAAAAAATTAGGAGTCCTAAAGTTAAGAGTGACACGCCCATTATTTTTATGAGTTGCTCCTAAATTCGCCAGTTAGGAGCTACTTTTAGCCTTAAAATTCTTTGTGAATACGGCCCCAGAACATTTGAGCTGAAAGAATCCTACGTTTCAGTAGGTCTACACAAAAGTCCACTTATAATGAGTTTAGACTGCAACAAAATCATCATAATTTAGTTCAACCTGATTATTTTTCACACTCTATTTTACATTTATTTAAAAAAGAACAAGCTGTTTTGCTACTGTACCTTTAAGACATCTAAATCACATGCTTGTTCACTGTAATTTATGTAAAGTCTATCTACATTAACCAATTTTATTCAATATTTTTTTTCCATGGTATGACCTCTATTAAGCTATCTTTGTCCACACTAACACACACAGGCGCCCTGTCATTTACTAAACTCAAACAATGAAGACCTTTCATCATGTCTCCAGCCTCATCCTCGTGCCGCACCAGTGCGTTAGCACTGACCTTAACTGCAGTTCAGCCTTTTCTCTCTGTGTGGTGTGACAGCCAACACATTCTTCTCCACCAATAAGCTGACTTAGAAGTTTACTGATGGCTTTGTTTTAGCCTCCTCAATTCCCTACTCCTTTCTAGCCGTCAAAAAATGTTGCTTCCCCTGCTTCCCCTGACAGAATCAACAGCCTGGGATTATTAGCCTGTCTGGTCTTCATAACATTAAAGCAAAAACATGAAACTGTGCTAAAATAAACTGTTAAAGGAGTCTCAGTCACTTTGGTTTTCTATTCCACTCTGTCAGTAATTTTCCCAGGACTTCAGACCAGGAGGTGGCACTGATAAGAACCAAAAACGTTAGCCTGATTTTTGTTAAGAATCAATTTTTCACATGCAGCACACCTAAACAAAGGCTGCATCTGAAATTGCATACTTTCCTATATAGTAGGTGAAAAAAAGAATAAAAAGAGTAGTATGTCCAAATTCAAGATATTCATAAAACAGCAGGCGAAAAGTATGCAAAGTATGATTGTGATGCAACTGACACAGGTAAGTCACATAGCAAAAAACGAAATAACTGATGTAGTAGGTCCAAGATTATATTTATTCTACACATTTATCCTATATAGAACACTGTTTTATTGAATTGAATCGGAATAGGCTTATAATAGAATATTGTCCCATTTCTCGGATATTTGACTTGGACATAACACTACCAGAACACAACATTGGGCTTGCATAACACAATGTATACCAATTAGACAAAATAAGCAACAGCTAAATACATTAAAAACCTACAATATATCAATCTAAATCTCAGTTTTGTGAATCTCTATTTAATAATTTAACCGCAGTTGGCACAAAACACTTTGATTTACACCTCAAAACCCTAAATCGTCTCCCTGAGGTAGCATGTTAAAATTATAATATAAAATGTGTCATCAGCAGCATTTTTTTGTTAGCTTGATTTAAAAAAAGATACCTCGTACAACTCATGTATAGGTAATTTCTCTATACCCTATAATTTTTAGAGCAGTTTGTACTAGATGTGCAAGCCTTGATTTTGATTGGACAGTCAGGTTTCCATTCCATGTGGTAATACCATATATTATCAAGCTCTCAAAAACAGATCGATAAAACAGAAACAAAATCTTCTGGTTTACCCCAAATACCTTTAACCTTCACAAAAAATGTAGCCTCTGCTGCAATCTAGAACACAGACTGTTGATGTGAGAAGACCAAGATAACAAATTGTCTATACAAACGCGGAAATATTTATATAAAGAAACCTGTTCAATAATATTTCCATGAATTATTACAGGACTATGATCCCCCACAGACCTGGGGTTGAAGATCGTTTCAACAGTCTTCATTTCATTTAAATCAAGGAATTATCATAGCACCAGTCTACAAACCTGGCAACTTAAGAAAAATACTGTGTGGGTGTGGTGTTCCTATTCAATAAACTCATTATTACTGTATCATCAGAAAAGTTAATGAAAAAAGTATTGCCCAGTGACCAGCAACACACTCCAAAGTTTTCACCTCCGAATAAGTTGACTTTGACTCTGAGATTTGTTAAAAAATAAAACCACTTGATGCAAAAAAAGGATTCACTTTTAACTGTAACAACTTCCTAATTGTGGGGTTTAAGTGTACGCCAAACTAAAGTCTACAAAAATTGGTTTCACTTTATTTTGATGGTCCCTTTAACACATTCTGTTGACTATAAGTAACCTACATGTAACTCTCATTAGAGTGTTAGTAGAGTATTAGTAGACTGTTAGGGTTAGAATAAGTTGACATGCAGTTGCATAGTTACTTATAGTCAGTAGAATGTCTGTTGGAGGACCATCACAATAAAGAGTTATCAGATATTAAGCAGACAGTCTACTAATACTCTAATGAGAGTTAGTTGACATGTAGTTGTAAAGTTACTTACAGTCACCAGAATGTTCAAAAGGGACCATCAAAATAAAGTGTTACCCAAAAATTAAACCTAAAATGGCAAACCTCATATGTACTTTTGGTTTTGTGGACTTACAATGGCTGCCGCGTGCGCATGTGACCAGTAGGGTGTCCCAATTGTCATTTTAGGTTTCAGAAGGGTGCTTTCAAAGCATTTCATAACATTAAAGCCACATGTCTAAAATCACAGTTCTCAACTGGACATTTTTTCTTGGAAACCGGTATAATTATATATTATTATGTTTTTCACAAAGATGGAATGGTATGTGAATCTAAAGATTTCTGAAATATAGGGCAGAATGCTGAGTAAGTTCTTTGGTACAAGTTTTTAGCAAAACAAGATGAATTTCCATTAAGTCTCAGCAAAAAAGTTATTTAAGTCATTTGCTTTTTGTTGGTCATTGCTAGTTATAAGCCTTTTTGGGGGGGGGGGGGGCTAATTTTAATAAAATTTTATCTTGATTTTTAAAGCCAACTTCCTATTTAAGCACTCCTTTGTTATTAGGAAATACTGATACGGTTTCCTTCTCAACTAATGTGTCCACACAAAAGTTAATTTAGTCAGTTATTGATACAGTTAATATAGTTATTTTAATGGCCATGAAGTAATTAATTCAATATTCAAAAGTTTTTACAGATGCAGTAAAACACAGGCCTTTCAGATGAATCTGTGGGTGTAATTTGCATAATTTACTTACAAATTATCCCTACAGTGTTGTGTCTTTTCTTCTTAGAAAGCAGTAATGACCACTGACGACTAAAATAAATCGAACAGCTTACTGAAGTTTATGAACAGGATTACACATTCACTTTTCTCTTTCTGCGCGCTCTCGCCCACTACGCATTATGGGTAGACTTTTCTTAAAGCTGAACAACCTAATAAATGTCAATTTAAACTTTCTCTCTTATTATAAAGAGAATTAATTAAAAATTCTAACATTGCTATTGTTACTCTAAGATATATGTTAAATAAAGCAATAGAAAAATCCAAAAAAACACAGTATGTATGTGTTTTAACTGTTTTATTTTCCTCCAGAGAATGTGAAAATGCCTTTTGCTCAGACAGCATGAGCCACACTTAGCGACATTGGTGTATTATAAAAAGGGTATAGCTAAGAATACCTCTTTTGAAGCGCTGAAGGTCTCCGAAGTGCTTGTATATGTGTGCTTGAGTATTAATGTAAAGCTCTCCAGAGATACATATGATCTTGACACCTTTCATTGTACCAGTGACCGGTTGGTTGGCAGCTTTTAGCCCATAGTTGTAGTGCACTCCTCAGGAGGACTTAAAGAAACAGGCCCAGCACAGCTCGACGTTCAGGCTTTGATCACAGAAGCCATTACGGCCCTCGCGGGGCTAATTGGTGAACCGGACTAGTGCTGATTTCTGAGAGCTGCTCCCGCAAGTGGAATAGGTCTTCTGGGATGTAATCATGAGCTGTGTCAGCAACCTTTCATCAGCTTTAAAGGGGGAACATGCACACATTTACTTGTAACCTTGAAATTTAAAAAGAGGGATACATGTGAAGATGCACGTGGACATCTCTCATGCAGAGTGTGAAGGATTTAGAGAGGCAAAAAAGGAGGCCACTAGAGTTCATAGCACAGAAAAAACAAACAACTTTCTAGCCAAAGAAACATTCTACGAGATCAACCGTCAAAACACTAAGCAAGAGCGAGTTGAAGCACTCTCATATACTGTATTGTTTGGAATTTTTAATCATTTTTTTGTTCGGATGGTTAATACATTTCTATTGTACTATTTGCAGGTTCCCTTTATTACAAAACAACTGACAATAGTGTTCAAGGCCTCATGGAAATGAATCAATTGTAATGGAAATTTCTATAGTAAATATGCAGTTCCCTTTCGTTCGTCACTCCGAGTTCCGTCGGAGGACGACGAATGGGGTTTCGCATAGAAAGCCTATCAACTTCGAGTATACAAAACGAGCCAATGGCAAAGAAATGCCATGGGTCTGCGGAATTTGCATGACGTAACTCCGCCCCACCTCGTGGGTATATAAGGAGGAAGTCCTGCATCTAGCAGATATGTTTTCGCTTCGGAGCCAAGTTTATTCTTCACTCCACAAGCCATCTCTGTATTGTCAGCTTTACAAACGAGTTCCTCAGTGTTGGTGTGACGGCGATCTCCGGCGGGGCGCGCGCTTCCTGCTTATCTGTGCAGTGGTTTGCCAGAGAGTGTGTGTCTCCCCGGTCGCTTCAACACTTGAGTGTTTCTCTCTCACAAAAGAGCTTGCACGCGGCACGTCTTTTTAAAGATGCCTCGCCCGTGTACTTCTGGTTGCGGCAGATCGGTTTCGGACTCTGATGGGCACGAGCGTTGCCTAGTGTGTTTGGGCATTGAGCATGCTAGAGCGGCGCTCGTGGATGACTCGTGTTCTCTCTGTGAGAACATGACCATCGCGTCATTACGGTCGAGACTCAATGAGCTCGTAAGAGCGAGAGTCCCCTCTGCCACACCCCGATCTAGTGCCCCCTCGCGGGGTGCTACTTCGGCTGGTGGCCAGGGTGATCTGAGGGTTACGGTTTGGCAAAAAGCGCCGACTATCTGTCCACGCGTCAAACCCCCCTGCATGACGGTGCCCGCTAGTGAACAGTCGATTTCCGCGGGTCTACACTCGGGTGGCCCGTGTACTTCGGCTGAAGCTACAGAGGAAGATCTGATGTCTGTAGCAGCATCACAAGGTGGGTTTGAATCTTCTGGAAGTGAAGATTCAGCACAGCTGCCACCCTCTGGTGTGCATATGGTTGTGCCTGAATCGGATCCGGAGATGACAGCCATGCTTTCCCGGGCGGCTGCGAGCATCGGGCTTGAGTGGCGGCCACCACCCTGCCCTGAGCGCTCGTGCCTCGATGATTGGTTTTTGGGCAAAGCCGCCGACCCGCGTCCACGGCAAACCCCAATACCTTTCTTCCCGGACGTGCATGATGAGATCTCGAAGTCCTGGAAGACCCCGTTGTCTTCTCGGGACCGCTCGCTGGTCTCATCCGCCTTTCCTCCCCTCGATGGCGCAGCTGCCCGTGGGTACACTGGGCTTCCCTCAGTCGAACGCTCTGTTGCGATGCAACTGTGTCCTCAGAGTGCTTCCTCTCATGGCGAGCTTAAGCACCCCTCCAAAGCCTGTGGTTTCACATCTAAAATGGTGCAGAAAACCTACAGAGCCGCGGGACAGGCAGCCGCCTCTCTGCATGCTATGGCCACTCTCCAGGTCTATCAGGCCCAAATGTTGAGAGACATGCACGAGGGCAGGACAGACCCAGGTCTATTTAATGAGCTGCGCGCCGCGACCGACCTTGCCCTCCGGGCGACGAAGGTTACCGCGCGCTCCCTGGGTTTGGTGATGTCCACAGCTGTGGTCCAGGAGAGACATCTGTGGCTGAACCTGGCTGACATGCGGGATTCCGAGCGGACTCGTCTGCTTGATGCGCCCCTGTCCCAGGCCGGCCTCTTCGGCGGTGCGGTGGAGGACTTTGCCCACCAGTTCTCCACCGCGCAGAAGCAAACTGAGGCCACTGAGCATTTTCTGCCCCGCCGGCCCGCTGCTGCCTCCACCCGCCAGGTCGGGCAGAATCCTCAGCCTGCTCGCCGCCGAGGGCGCCCTCCTGCGGCTCCCGCCCCTCCCGCCCGGCCTACGCAGCAGCCTCCACCCAGGCCACGGCGCGGAGGAGGTCGTAGGAAGGCGCCACAGCCCTCTCCAGCCCCGCCCCCCGCTAAACGCCAGGCTAAGCGGCGCTCCTGAGACGGGCTGCTCAGAGATGATGTTTGTTTCTCAGGAGATGGTAGCAGGACCACTCCTTCCCCCGGTGGAGGGCCGGGGGAGAATCTTTTGTTCTTTTTCTCCAGCGAAAACCGCTGCTCACCCACGGGTGAGCGGCACCTCACACTGGTTAAAGATAGAAACAAACCTCTCTTCTCTGAGCTCATAGAGTTCTCGGACGACACAGAGTGCCGCCCACAAGCCACGCTCTCCTCGTCCCCCTCTGTCCCAGAGGCGGTTGACACGGCGGGTCGCCCACGGGCCGCCTCAGCCCTGTCCCCCTCTGTCGCCAGACCCCCGACAGAGCACGCCCCCGTGGAACGCTGGTCCTTCCCTGGCCTCCTCTGCTCGGGTGCGGAGCCTAACTGTGCCCCCACATCGGGCCGCTATGCCACCCACGTCTGGGCCAGTTACTCCGCTTCGCTGCCCCTCCGGGGGGACGCCTGTTGCCCGCATGACCCCGCTGGTTCAGTACCTGGGAGCCTGGCTAGAGCTGCCCCGTCTGTCCCGCTGGGTCGCGCGCACCATCAGGTTCGGCTATGCGATTCAGTTCGCGCGGTCTCCTCCCCGCTTCAGGGGAGTTCGCTCCACTTTGGTCGGTGGCAATGCCCCTATCATGAGAGCCGAGATTGCCACCCTGCTGGCGAAGGGTGCAATCGAGACTGTCCCTCCAGCCGAGATGAGGTCCGGCTTCTACAGCCCTTACTTCATTGTCCCCAAGAAAACCGGTGGGTTACGGCCAATCCTGGACCTGCGCGTGCTGAATCGCTCCTTACACAGGATGCCGTTCAAGATGCTCACTGCCAAACGCATTTTCGAATGCGTGCGGCCCCAGGATTGGTTTGCAGCGATCGACCTGAAGGACGCCTACTTTCATGTCTCCATTCTTCCTCGACACAGACCGTTCCTCCGGTTTGCTTTCGAGGGGCAGGCATACCAGTACGCGGTTCTCCCTTTCGGGCTAGCCCTGTCTCCTCGCGTCTTCACGAAGGTCGTCGAGGCAGCCCTTGTTCCCCTTCGGGTTCACGGGGTTCGCATCCTGAACTATCTCGACGACTGGCTGATCCTAGCTACCTCTCGAGACCAGGTTTGCGAACACAGGGACCTTGTGCTCCGGCACCTAGCTCGCTTGGGCCTTCGGGTCAACTGGGAAAAGAGCAAACTTTGCCCAGTGCAGAGGATCTCTTTTCTCGGTATGGACATCGACTCGGTCGCCATGTCCGCGCAGCTTACGAGCGAGCGCGCGCAGTCACTGCTGACTTGTCTGAGACAGTTCCAGGACAAGAGTGCGGTTCCACTGAAATTTTTTCAGAGGCTCCTGGGGCATATGGCATCTGCAGCCGCGGCAACGCCGCTCGGATTGCTTCATATGAGACCACTTCAGCTTTGGCTTCGCGACCGAGTACCGAGGTGGGCATGGCAACAAGGCACGCTCCGAGTACCAGTTACTTCGAGCTGCCGTCACACCTTCACCCCGTGGTCGAGCCTCAGATTTCTCAGGGCCGGTGTCCCCCTAGAACAGGCTACGAGGCATGTTGTCGTATCGACAGATGCCTCCGCCACAGGCTGGGGTGCCATGTGCAATGGTCATGCTGCCGCGGGCTCCTGGACAGGACCCCAGCGCCTTTGGCATGTCAATTGCCTCGAGTTGCTGGCCGTACGCCTTGCCCTGCACCGCTTTCGAGTGCTGCTCAGGGGTCAACACGTTCTGGTCCGATCAGACAATACCGCCACAGTAGCGTACATCAACCATCAAGGTGGTCTACGCTCGCGCCGTATGTCGCAACTCGCTCGCCACCTCCTCATATGGAGTCAGAAGCATCTGAGGTCCCTTCGTGCTATTTACATTCCCGTAGCCCTGAACTGTGCAGCCGACGAGCTGTCACGGCTTCAGCCCCTCCCTGGCGAATGGCGACTCCATCCCCAGACGGTTCAGCTGATTTGGGACCAGTTCGGCGACGCACAGATAGATCTGTTTGCCTCCCACGACTCGACCCATTGCGCTCTGTATTATTCCCTGACCGAGGGCACGCTCGGCACGGATGCACTGGCGCACAGCTGGCCGCGGGGCCGCAAGTATGCGTTTCCCCCAGTGAGCCTTCTTGCGCATCTCCTGCGCAAGGTCAAGGAGGACGAGGAGCAGGTCCTTTTGGTTGCGCCCTACTGGCCCACCAGGACCTGGTTCTCTGAACTCATACTCCTCGCGACAGCACCTCCTTGGCCCATTCCTCTGAGGAAGGACCTTCTTTCTCAGGGACGGGGCACCCTGTGGCACCCTCGTCCCGATCTTTGGAGCCTCCATGTCTGGCTCCTGGATGGGACCAGGTAGGTTTGGGTACCCTACCACCTCCGGTGGTGGCTACCATCACTTCCGCTAGAGCGTCGTCCACGAGACACCTCTATGCGTTGAAGTGGAACCTCTTCGTCAGCTGGTGCTCTTCTCACCGAGAAGACCCCCGGAAATGCCCGATCAGCGTCGTGCTTTCCTTCCTTCAAGATGGGTTGGAGCGAAGGCTGTCTCCCTCCACCCTGAAAGTCTATGTTGCCGCTATCGCCGCACACCATGACTTCATAGAAGGTAAGTCTGTGGGAAAGCATGACCTGGTCATCAGGTTCCTGAGAGGAGCCAGGAGATTACATCCTCCTCGCCGCCCTCTCGTTCCCTCTTGGGACCTCGCAGTGGTCTTAACTGCCCTGCAGCATGCTCCATTTGAGCCTTTGCAAACAGTGGAGCTCAAGCTCCTGTCATTGAAGACAGTGCTCCTGGTTGCATTGGCCTCTATTAAGAGGGTTGGGGACCTGCACGCATTCTCCGTTGACGAAGCGTGCCTGGAATTCGGGCCGGCTTACTCTCACGTGATCCTGAGACCCCGGCCTGGATACGTGCCCAAGGTTCCTACCACTCCCTTTCGGGACCAGGTGGTGAACCTGCAAGCGCTGCCCCCGGAGGAGGCAGACCCAGCCTTGGCACTGCTCTGTCCAGTACGTGCTCTCCGCACCTATGTAGACAGGACGCAGTGTTTTCAGGACCTCAGACCAGCTCTTTGTCTGGTATGGTGGGAAGCTGAAGGGAAGAGCTCTCTCCAAGCAGAGGTTGTCTCACTGGATAGTGGACACCATTGCTTTGGCATACCAGCAGCAAGGTCGACCGTGCCCCCTTGGTGTGACGGCCCACTCCACCCGGAGTGTGGCATCCTCTTGGGCGTTAGCGCATGGCGCCTCGCTAACAGACATCTGCAGAGCTGCAGGCTGGGCGACACCCAACACATTCGCCAGATTCTAGGTGCCTCCCGTGTGCATGGTCCCTCTACGGAGCTAACCCCACATGTGTATTCCCACTGTAAGCCTCTCTGAGCATGTGTCTTCCCTTGGCAAGCCACCTTGCCACCCCTGGGGTTTAAAACTTTTCCACCTGCTGCTGGATACCCCAGTGTATTCCCCATATGCTTCCTTCGGGTCATATGTGTATTTCTAAATTCCCCCCCCCCCGTTGGGCGGGGTATATCCTGCATACTCCTCTATATCTTGGGATATGCTCCCCAGTGTACCTTGGTATTCCTGTGTTAAATAGGAGTCCCACTTGTCCAGTATGACAGGGATCTCAGATTTACGCAGGGCACTGGAAGACAGCTGTGAAGGTGGCGTGATTAGACTGGTAACCCCATTCATCGTCCTCCGACGGAACTCGGAGTGACGAACGAAAGGGAATGTCTCGGTTACGTATGTAACCCTCGTTCCCTGAGTGAGGGAACGGAGACGTTCCGTCTTCTTGCCACTTCCGCTGTATACCGCGGGGATCGCCTGAGCTCAGGCTTGGCTCCTCAGCGAAGAAACATATCTGCTAGATGCAGGACTTCCTCCTTATATACCCACGAGGTGGGGCGGAGTTACGTCATGCAAATTCCGCAGACTCATGGCATTTCTTTGCCATTGGCTCGTTTTGTATACTCGAAGTTGATAGGCTTTCTATGCGAAACCCCATTCGTCGTCCTCCGATGGAACGTCTCCGTTCCCTCACTCAGGGAACGAGGGTTACATACGTAACCGAGACGTTTTATAGTTATGCTCTGCTCTAAGAGCCTTGATATTTTTCTTGACTGTAAGACATAGTGATCTCAGATTTGTGAGCCAGTTCTTTTCAATGAATTCAGTTGAAGTGATAAACAAATTGGTGTGATTCATTTACAAATCGGTCTGAATTTAAATCATTTTTGGAGATATTATTCAATAAATTCCCAAAAATAAATGGAAAAAATATATGGAAATCCATTGATCAAAATGTGGGAACCCTATATTGAGGACATTCAAATATAGTGAAAATCAATACGCTTGATGTTGAGTATATATCAATTACATAATACATCAGATAAGTCTGCATTATTTATAAGTGATAGATGACAGCAGGGGATTATCTGTGGTGGGATGTGATCTTCCAGCATGGACTAACTAACTACTTCAAAAGCGTAGCTTGACTGTAGTTAAACTACTTAAAAACGCTTGGGAAGCTAAAGTTTCAGTGTCTTCCTCAAAACTGCTTAAATGAGGGAAACATTCAGGGCCATGTATATAAGGCAGAAATAATGAGGCATTGCCTCGGCGATAGATAACTCAAACTCAGAGCAGAAGTTTCCTTATTCCTTTTCTCTCTCTGTGCATATCAGCTCAATCTGTCCATCTCTCTCCCTGAATATCTCTCCCATCTACAGTGCAAGAAACTAGGCCATCAATCACCAGAGGGAAAGTATTCACAGAACATTCCGCTCTTTCCACAAACATTTATGCAAATTTATGCACGCTTTATCACTATACTAAAAGTAAATACTTAAATAAGACTGATACATCCATCATTATCATTTGCACAGGCTAACAAGCGACAGTTTGATTGTGTGTAAATGCCAAACGAAACCATCGTGAAATCTTAGCTCATTTCCGTTCTTGAGAAAATAGAGTTTTCCAGCAGGGTTGCCAGGCCGCAATTACAATCACATTCAGTGTGATTACACAATTAGTGAGGTGCATCCCTACTGCCACATTTTCATTGGAATATTTGATAGTTTAAATTTAATAAAAAATGCGGATACAGTGAGGTCATTAAAGAGCAACTAGAGAATGTGTGTGTGTGTGTGTGTGTGGGTTGGTTTATGTGATTTATGAGGACACAAATTTGTATAATGACATGTGTATTACACTGGTATTACAACTTATGTTATAATATGCTTTTTCAGTTAGATGAAGTAGGTAGAAATTCTTGGGTGTCCTGTATTCGAGTTCTATTGTATCTCAACGGTTTATCTAGTGCTTGGGAGGCTCAAAGTGTAGGTGATATAAGAATATTTACATCTATTCTGAACCAACGATTGAGAGAAAGAGCACAAAATGCATGGTACACATCAGTTCTAGATAATAAAAAGTTGAATATATTCGCACAATGCAAGTCAATGGTGGTACGGGAGAGCTACATTGCATCTATACATAACATACAGTTGGTACGATCTCTGTTGTTGTTCAGATGCTCAGGGCACTGTTTAGCCATAGAAACGGGTAGATGGAACAATATACCTATGACTGAGAGAATTTGTTGTTATTGTAAATTAACAAATATCTCGGTGATTGAAGATGAGAAACATTTCTTATACGATTGTTCTTTGTATACTGATCTGCGTAAGAAATATTTGAGTGATCTCACACTTGTGGGTGATGTTGGTGTTGATGTGTCACAGGTTTGTGAGTCGAAGCATGCATGGAGATTGGCATTGTATATTTATCATGGAATGAAAAAAAGAGCATCTGTCATGCTATTGTGACTTTGGAACTATGGGCCGAGTGGCCGTGTATTCCTGAATAAAAACTAACTAACTAACTAACTAACTACAACTAACTAACTAACTAACTAACTAACTAACTAACATAAATCAAATGGCTTAAAAAACATAAAAAACAATGTTTTATTAAAAAATTAAAAATGCAGCATGTCTCCTGTGATGGGTAGGTTTAGGGATAGGGACAGTGTAGGGGGATAGAATATATAGTTTGTACAGTATAAAAACCATTACGCCTATGGAGAGTCCTCATAATGCTGTTGCACCAACGTGTGTTGTGTGTGTGTGTGTGTGTGTGTGTGTGTGTGTGTGTGTGTGTGTGTGTGTTGTGTGTGTGTGTTGTGTGGGGTGTGTGTGTTGTGTGTGTGTGTGTGTGTGATACTAGTATATATTATTTATTATATGCCCGTATAGCTGCTGTAAAGCCAAAACAATCTCTGTTACTTTCATTCCCTATTATCTCTGTAAAGCTGCTTTGAAACAATAAACTATATTGTTTTAAAATATATTGTTAAAAGCACTGTATAAATGAAGGTGACTTACTATTACAACGCAGTCTCATGAAAGTGCGTATCAATACCACGAATGTTATTTCTCGTGGCATTTATACGCCAAAAATGGTTTTGGCGTGCATATGCTACGCACTGAAAATCCCTTGGGTAGGATTGGGGGAGGGGGGGTGGGGGTGCGTGCGTATTACACGCCATAAAGTGCGTATCATATGCACGCGAAATCTGCGTATCATATAACGCCAAAACTGATTTTGGCGTATAAATGCCACGAGAAATAACATTCGTGGTATTCATACGCACTTTCATGAGAACGGGCTCACTATTACATGGATATGCTATTATTTATATCAATAGAATTTTTATTTTAGTAGTAGAAGTTCTTAACTTAGTCTACTTTTTGTTTTTAATGTGCTAATTATAGTTTTATATAAGTTTAAAAAAGTGTAATTCAATTTTCAATGTGGACCCAGACTTTTATACCACAAATGTAAATATAATATGATATACAATATATGTAGAAATGACTTAATATTTTCATTGATTCTCTATTAAAAAACCCTCAAAATGATTTGTTGGAATCAGAAAAAAAGAAAAAAGAATGAGCTACACCTGTTTGAAGTCGATAGAGTCAACAAAGTCAATTGTGAGAAAAATCGAGTTAAAATTAAAGGTTCCAAAACAAAACAGCAATTTTTTCATGGACAAAGGAAAGGTACTCCTCTCAGAAAAAAATGAAATGAAAAAAAAAAAATCATTTTGCCAGTACGGGACACGCACGCACGCACACACTATATATACATATACATATATATATATATATATATATATATATATATATATATATATATATATATATATATATATATATATATATATATATATATATATATATATATATATATATATGTAAGCCATAGGGAGTGCGAGAGGTGGCTTCAGAAAGAGGGGAAAAGACGGCGTGGTTGGCAGGCAGTGCAGGAGGGCTCACAGGATGGAGAGGTGACATCTGGGGGTGTCATAATTATAGAAGGGAGCCAAGCTGAGGGAAAAGGGACACTTCACAGTTGGCTCTGACACACAAGTCTCACTGCATAAACACCATTGCAGAATTAAGTCAGACCCTCTCCAGCAGGCCACCTGGGTTGTTAATCATTCACACCACAGCTATTTAGATTATTTCAGACTTTCATCTGCAGCTGTTTTTTTTTTTTTTTGTAGTCTTAGATTGATGTTTGGATGTGGATATAGCAACAAGTATGTCTGTCTATCTAGGAAAAATGAGGAGGCACAAACAAAGCAGGAGAGTTAACTACCCCATGTAGTCCGTGGGACCCACTTGAATGCTAATACAGACATACTGACCCATACACACACTCACACACCACCAACAGTCTGTAAATCACATTATCAGGGCAATGGTAAAGGAGTGGCTCATGAAGATTTTTTAATCTATCCAATTGTACATTGAGTGAGTGATTTGTAGTATTGTTTCTGTCTCAGTTTGTAATAAATTGATATTTACAGTTGTTTATAAGCCAATAAGTGTTTGAGAAACTTGGTTGAAAACAGCCCTTTATGGTACCCCAAATTGTGCAGACATTACACACCCCTTTAAACGTATTAAGAGCTGAGAAAGAGTGAAAAAAAGCTCTTACAAAATCTCAGAATTTTGAGGATTGAAGAAGGAAAATCACAGATACAGAAAAGAGATGAAAAGATTAATATTTCAGAAAGATGAACAAAATATCACAAAAGCCAGGGGGGTTAGAAAACTGCTAGACACACTAAACACAAAAAGTATAGCTATAAAAAAGAATAGAGAAAATATAAAATCAAACACAAAAATAAAGCAGCTAAAAGAGGAATTTTTATAAGTTTTTTTTAATACAGATTAAGCCTAGTTCTTCAATGATGAGATTTTAAAATGATTCACAGGAGTAATTTAGTGCATAATTAGGTTTAAATGTAATTGAAGCACATGATATGGCAATTAATTAACTGAGATATATCGAGATTCGCTGAGAAAAGCTTTTAAATGAGGACAATTTAAAGACATTAAATTATTATGAGATCACAAAAAAAGGCTTTATTTTTTATTCTTGTATTCATGTAAATATTAATCTAGGGATGTCAATTTTGCCATCATTTTCATAATTAATTGAACTAAATTATTTAGTTAAACTGAAGTACATATTCAAACTGTAGTCTTAATTTTATTAAAATAAGGAATTTTGAAAGCAGACTCTGAATGTGTCCTTCCAATCCATATTATAAGAACTCGTCACTTTATTGCAAGCAATTCAAACAATAGGGGATCAGATAAATCAGGGATAACGGAGAAGGAGAGCAAAAAAAGGAAAACATGGTTCTAAATGGGGAATTAAATTCCATCATAAGATATCCTACACAAAAGGCCCTCGATTTCAACTATATGTAAGACAATGCAACCTAGGAACTTGATCTGTTTGCTTTAATGGTCCAGTCTCCTGCAGTCAATTGAATGCATTTCCAATCAATGGCGGAAAGAGGGTGATGAGGAATGAATTTGTGTTTAGTTAAACACTAATAGCATGAATTAAGCTATAATTATGGCTTCATCCATTCAACATAATGTGGCAAAACCTTTCCCTGAAACTGCACAAAGAATTAATTGCACACAGAATATGCATACAGGTCTGGCGTCCCTACAACACAAACACAAGCAAATTAATACACCTATACATCATTAATGATTAATTTAAGCCTCTGGCATGGGAAATAAATAAATGAAAATGCACTCCCAATGTGACAAGGCATTTATCTCAAGTATACTTGCACATTAAAAGAACGATGAATTCTACATTAAATGAGGAAATAATGTATGGAATATGCATTTAGAAAATTAATCCAATGACATTAAATCAACAAGTCAAGCACAGTAAATGCTGTGACGGGTTTTAATGTGTCTTAAGGCAATCCGCTTTAAACTCACAGTTTTTGTTGTGCATTTTGTGCATTACACAACAGAAAGCTACAAATTTCTACTTTGTTTATGGCATGTGATCTGTTGTATAAGTAGGCCTAATCATTTAGCAAACATTTATCCAAAGTCACTTACAGTTCCCCCTGAAGCACTCTTCAACAAGGAAAGCTCTTTAAAAGCCACTTATGATCTTTATATACATTTAAGTCACATTTTAATCATAGAAAGTAGCAAACGGTGTAATCGTGGAGCGTACACATACACCAGGGGGGCTCAGTCTCGCTCCTGGAGATTTGCCTTCTTGCACTCTAGAGAAGGATCAAGGGAAAAAGTGCAGAGAATTATAGTACTGTGTCAGTATTTACAAAATTAAAAGTTAATGTCTCTAATAAAACGTTTACTTGAGTGAAAAGTACAGAGCTATATGCATTTAATTGCAATTTAGCATTTAAAGTCGACGTGAAACGGAAGTTGCAGTAGACATTTCTTCTCGATCTATATCAGAGTGAAACGGCTTCATGAACAAGAAAAAATTAGGGCGGGACTTGATTTTGTCCATTGGGAATTTATTGGATCGTTGCACAGGTTGTCCCGCCCTCATGCCAATAAACACATCATCAGAGAGGAGATGTCGCTGCAAGAGGGAGGGGAAGTTATTTTGAATAAAGAGGGCACATGAATTGACCTTTTGAGGGGTACGGTCCCACATGTGGGATTTAGAGTATTCAGTGACGTCACTTAACTGCCAGATTCAAACTGTGCTTTCAAACAGTTTTATTCACAACTATGCAGTGTTTTAAACCACATAAGGTTTATTTCAGACATTTAAATACATATAAGCACTAGTAAAACAATACATTTAGAGTTTGTAATAGAGTTTGTACTGTAGTATGGAAGCAGCAATAACAATCCATTTAAATATAATTTGCCGACTTTTTTATTTTTCATATTAGACACACAAAGTGGGCCTAAGTAACTATAAAGTTTACTTTATTCTTCTCCCAGGTCACTGGCCACTTAATTACTTGTATTTCGGGAGAAAATTATGAATTCACGTGCTGTAAATCCAACTGACAGGACTCTCTGAAATACGGTGCAAACAAATATGGTGGCGCACATTTCACGACCAAGATCAAGATCATTTATAAAGGTTTTTAAACGACAAAACACACTCACTTACACATATTTCAGAATTGACAGAACTTGATAGAATTTTTTTTTAATTATTATTAACATAAGATGTTTTTTTAACAAAATTTATCCTCAAGATATTACTAATCAAATCTACATATATTTTCGTGATTTATAAGAGTGGATCGTTGTAATGTATTTATCCATAAATACTTGCACTCACTTTGTACATTTTGTACAGTTGAACGGAGCAATTAGCGGCTATGTATGTGCTCTACAAATGATGGAAAGATTTTTGAAGTATCCCGCTCCTGTAAGCAGCTCGTGTCAATCTGACTTGGCGAACGCTAAGCAAAAACCTCGAAAATTTGACAAATCTTGTTTGGTTTTATCTTCATCAGTCCCTGATAGCTGTTAAAAACGTCATATTTGTCATCCCTCCACATCGCACGTGCTAAGAATCCACAGACAGTTGACGAAGCATTATTATTACCATGCAGCTACTAAAGACGTCATCATAGAGTTATTGGGAGAGGAAGTGGCTGAAATTGTAGATTATGTGCCTTTGTCGGACAATGCAGTGAGCAGATGCATAGGTGATATGATATTGCGATCGCAACTTTTAGAACAACTGCAAGCCAGTTGCCACACACTGTATGCTTCACCATAAGGCTCTCGTGGCCAAACGCATTGATGATGATTTGCATCAAGTGCTGAGGGATATAGTAAAAACTTTGAACTATGTAAAAGCACACCCCTTGAAACTCTTCAGTGTACTCTGCGAAGAAATGGGTGCTGATTACGAGGGTTTGCTGCTCCACTCAGAGGTACGCTGGCTTTCTTGCGGGGATGTGTTAAGTCCTGTGTATGCGCTGCGCAAAGAGCTGAGAGAGTGTCTCTCTAGTGAAAAGTCAGAGCTTTCCAAATGCTTTGAAGATGGCTCATGGATACTGAAGTTGGCATACGTGGCAGATTTTTTTCCAGCATCTCAATGTCCTCAATCAGAGCCTGTAAGGACACAATCACTGCGTTTACATGCAGCCAATAACCCGTTCAAAACCGGGATATTAGCAATAACCCGGTCGCGGACGGCCATGTAAACACCGGCAAAAACCCGGATATGCTCATATCCCGGATTTTAAAAACCGGGATATTATACCTGGGGTACCCCCTTTCTAACCCGAATTTTTGGTCATGTAAACGCGTATCGGGATATCCCCATAGTGATTTGTGTTCTGCACATGTTCCATTCGCAAGGAATCTTGGTCTTTTGAGTAGAGAAACTTCTCGGCGCATACAAAACCCCGCGTGCAGTATATCGGAAGTAAACATGGCCAGACGCAGCACAGCATACTTTTGGAGCGAGGTCAGTAACTTTACCAGCATCAAAGCGCAAACAAAGGCGATCGCTATCTGCCCCGAACTATTCATTATCCGCATGCTGCTGTTGTTGTTGTCTTTGGAAGAAGAATCGGAAATGAGGCATATTGCGTCTTAAGGTTTTCTGTACGTCGAGACGCTAACCATGCGTCGCTGTTTACATCAAGATATTGCAATTCCATGTATACAGGAGAAACTCTCTCTGCTCACGCATGTAAACGGGTTATTCCTAATGTTTCAGAAACCCGAATAGTGACCTTAACCCGACCATAACCCGAAAATTGGCTGCATGTAAACATAGTCACTGTTCACATACTGAATGAACAAGATATGGTGCGTGCATTCACACAAACATTTCTCCTTTGGGAGAGCAAACTGCAAGAGGGAGTTACAGAAGGTTTCCTCTCTATAACCAGGAGTGCATCTCCTCCACTGCTGACAACATCACGCCCGTAATTCAGTATCACCTGTCACATTTTAAACAGTATTTCGCTGATTTGAATCACACCCACCTGGACTTTGTTAGAAACCCATTTGCACCAGGGGTTGGCACTCATCTGGATCTAGCACCCCAGGAGCAACTGACTTGACAAATGAGGGAGAGATGAAAACCAGGTTCCCATGCCTTCCTAGAGATTTGGATGTCTGTGAGAAAGGACTACCCTGTGCTGCCTGAGAAGGCAATACAATGTATTTTACCTTTTGTCACAACCTACTTGTGTGAAGCTGGATTTTCAGCACTGAAAGTCTCAATCTAAGCACAGAGCCCATCTGAAGGTTGAAAGCGACATGCGCCTGGCTCTCACTAAAATGAAACCATGCTATGACAAATTGTGTAGAAGCCACCAGGCTCATTCACCCCATTAAGAGGTTTTGAATCAGTGAATCTGGTGTTTGTTTGGTTTGATTCATGTGTTTGTAATGCAAATGCTGTCCTTCAGGTTTAACTTGTCATACCTTTATAATGTGAAAGAAGTTACCCTGTTTAGTTAAAGGGCACCTATCATGGAATTTTGAAAATGACCTTTCATGTAGTGTGTAACATAGATCTAAGTGAACAAAAACATCCTGCAAAGTTTTAAATATGAAAGTTCACCGTATACAAAGTTATTGTCTCTCAAAAGTAAGAGTCGACTCTGAGTCGCTGATATGAATCGATAGACAAACGATGCTTTCTCTCTAGCTTTCGTACGTCACTTGTACAAGTTATTTGAATTCGACACGCCCACTCAGTGCGCGCGCCGAGCAGACAGAGAAACCTGACAACAACATGTCGACGAGACTCTGTTCTGAAGTGCGAATCAAAAGTAGAGATGCACCGATTGATCGGCTGGTGACCGGAATCGGCCGATTTTCAGGTGATCGGCCATGACCGGCGACCGGCCGGTCAGTCTGACATAATCCGATTTTATGCCGGTCAAATGATTAACATCGCGCAACATCAGCATCACACGTGCACACGGAACGCACATACGAGGAAACCGGTCGTTTCACACAGCAAGCGTGAGCAGCGGGGTTTTTTTTTTCTTCAGCGTGCCTGTTAATCAATGAGTGCATTCATACCGGGAGCGGGAGCAGCGCGTGAGCGTCGAGCAGGAGCGTCGCGTGAGCAGAAGAGAAGCGGGGGTTTCGGCGCCGAGTCTATTTTTGCTGCGCTCAATTAAAGTGAAAGCACACGTTTGATGGACAAAATCAATATGATTTCACCCAAAAAGTGTCTGGTGTGTTTTAACAAGAACTGAAGTAGCCTAGGCTATGTCAGAAAAGAAAATTAAGACTAAAAAATATTTATAGAAAATGTACCTATTTAAACTTCTTTTTATTATTTCCCAATCGTTTTCCTGCACTTCCACTTGTCCTGTTTAGCCTGGCTGGACATGTGTCAAATGAGAAAAGAACTGTTTGAGAAATATAACTTGCCATTGATGTACAAGTGATTGCATTAGGCCTATGTATGTGTGTGTGTGTGTGTGTTGAGAAATATATTTATACTGCAAGGGTATATTTATTTTATTTTTATTTGTTATTTATATATTATTTTATTGCCATTACCTGTTTCCACACTGTAAAAAATATTTTAGCAATTTAGTTATTTCAACTTATTTTTTAAACTAGATTGTCCAGACAACAAGAAATTTTAAGTTTTCTTGTCCTCAACTTATCGAAATAAGTTAGTTAAATTAAAAAAAACCCATGCAAAAAGATAACTCAAAATAATGAGTTAACTTTTTTTACAGTGCATACAGAAGTTTAGTTTGCTAAATATATCAATAGGCTATGGCAATAGGTAAATAGTTCTTCATAACACTGCACCTTATATGTGTGTGAATTTCCCACACCAGGAGTAATTTATATAGGCTAGTTCTGTTTTATAGCGATTATCTGTTTAAAAAAATGTTCTATGCAAAATGTTCTATTAAAGAGAAGGTAGAAAATAAATATTTGTGTGTGCTGTAAAGTGGTTTAAAAAAAGGAAATCGGAATCGGCTAAACTCGGTATCGGCAGGTCAAACTCAAGAAAAATCGGAAATCGGAATCGGCCTAGAAAATTGTAATCGGTGCATCTCTAATCAAAAGCAAACTTTTTTTTTCACTGCCCAGGGACAAGCATGTGAAGACTCAGTGGCTAGAGTTTATATTTACAACTATACCACACAAGTATAGCTGAACCTTGAGCTGTGTTCGCGTTATTTTAATGACGATCGCTTCACAAACACAAATGCTTTCAAGTGTGGATTCGCGAGTCGGCTGATATAGGAAGGTTCAATACCAAGTTTATTTAGATCAGCTTCCTCCTCCGAATCACAACCTATTAGTAAGTAACTATTAATAATTGTTGCTTTTATGTGTGTGTGTGTGTGTGTGCGCGTGCGTGCGTGCGTGTGTGTGTGTGTGTGTGCGTGTGTGTGTGTGCGTGCGTGCGTGCGTGCGTGCGTGCGTGTGTGTGTGTGTGTGTGTGTGTGTGTGTGCGTGCGTGTGTGTGTGAGAGAGTGAGAGTTACGCTCAGCAGCTTCTAGGTCTCCAATGTCATTTTTTTTGTTTTTTGAAATATGTGAAATTATGTGAAGCGTATTGTAGTACTGCAGTGCTTTATCAATATGTTTAAGCTTTGGGCTAACGCAAAATATAACTGACTGCGTCATCTGACCAATCACCGCCGATTAGCGTCACGCAAAGGAGGGCTTTGGACAAATGAGTCGTCAAACGAATCATTAGGGAGTCGGTGAGCAAATCAGGTAAAAAATAAATGCATATTATAAGACAACAAAAGTGTTTTTTGTCATTGCATGCATGTAAAACTGTTGTTGAGGACTCCCAGAACATTATTAGGAACATTTTAAATGCCATAATAGGTACCCTTTAATGTAATTATTTAGCAATTTTCCAAAAATACAAAAAAATACAGAAACCACAAATGCTGTCCTTCGGGTTTAACTTTTCATCTACCAGCCTTAATAAAAAAGGTACCCTGTTAAGTTAATGTAAATATTTTGTAATTTTTCAGGAATACAAAAAGCTACAGAAAATTGTTAATTGTGAGAATCATTTTGGCTATGGTGAGTAGCCAAATAATAAAATTAATTGAGATTCAGATATGTGTTCATTGTAATTTTTTCAGGAATAAAAAAAGCTACAGAAAATTGTTAATTGTGAGAATCATTTTGGCTATGGTGAGTAGCCAAATAATAAAATTAATTGAGATTCAGATATGTGTTTATTGTAATATGAATTGCAATATGTCTTTACATTAAAGGTGCTCTAAGCGATGTTGGGTGACGTCACTTCTTGTTGACGTTCGAAGTTTTGTCAAACAAAACAGAGGCTAGCTAGACCCTCCCTCCTCCTCATCAGCACACTAATCCCTCAAACCCCACCCCCAAATCCTTCTTGTCGGTTGTTGGCTGGAACAGTTTGTTATTTCGTGTTTGGAGTTTCGTGGTGCGGGTTAGCCCAGTTTGTTTTTGTTGCCGTTTTTGGAGCCTGGGGTGTCTGGAGAGACCGTGTTTTTTTACAGTGTGTTCAGAGGGCAGGCAGCTAGCGGATAGTGAGGAGATGTTTGCTGTATGTGACAAAAAATGTTTTGGCCATAAATGCTTAGAGCACCTTTAAACATAATTTTAGTTTACATGTTTATATATAAAATACATAATTGCCTTTTATATTTTAGACACCAAGGTCCCCTGCAAGGAATCATACTATTTGGGGTCCCTGGGATTAAAAAGTTAGAAAACCCCTAAGATAGAATATTTGAAACGTACTGAAAACTGAAAGGGTTCAAATAAATCAATAAACAATGATGTGCACAGATAAATCATTTATAATAAATTCTGCAATATTCCATAAAACTACAAGAATTTGTAACTTTAAACAAAGTTGTGACAAAGTTTATCTTTTTTTTTTGTTTGAAAAAAGTGTTTTTTCAAACACTTTTTCAAAAAAAGTGAAAAAAATGTTTAAAAAAAGTGTCCGGATTATGTATGGCTCATACAAACACATCAACTATTCACTGAACTAAAACCAACATCCTACATTTTTTTTTTATCTGGAATTGTTCAACTAGTTCTTAATTGTTTATTTTTTTTTTACACGTAATGTTTAGCAATGTTTGAAATTATTGCCCCAATTTTTGCAAATTATTTTAACATTTGGAAAAATCTAAAGAAAACCACCGGCTTTATGGGCAACACTAAAAAAAACAATAACTAGAGAAACACCCCCCAAACTGGAAATGGTATATCATCCGTAGAGGTTTGCCATTCTATTTTCAATATACATAAAACAAAAAATAACAATGTTAAAAAAATAACATCAAAACACCCCACACACCAAAATACGTGCCTGGACAATTGGGCATAGATTCAGTCTGGCTCTTTCTCCCTGGAGTTTGAGTGAAATGCAAAAGCTTGTGGAGCTGCTCTCCACAGCAGTGAAGAATTATGCTGGAGAGTGTCCATTCAAAACACTCCAACAGAGTAGAATGAGAAGAGTTATCCAGAATTATTTAATTAAACCCCATGAACACGCAGCACGCCAACTGCGTAATGGGGATCAAATACTGGCCAGCAATCAAAACCTTGATTACAACATGCTTAGATGCACACGACACTTTTCATGGTTTCGCACCAGAAGTGACAACCAGCGGGCAGCTGAAAACACCTTTTATGTTAACACATTAACGCATCAGGCTATAGGAAAAAGGGGCACATAATAATACTGTACATCTCTAATAATACTGTCTCTTGTAAGAGATCGGTTTACTTCTGTAAACCATCTTAGATCCTCTTTACACCATTTTAATTGACAATAACAATTGATTATACTGAAAGGGTGAATGGAAATAGATATTCATGCTTATACAACTATGTATAAACTCAATTACGGGGGAATCGGGCTTGTAATTATTAACCTGTCGACTCTCTCAACATTAGATGGAGGGTTATTCCAGCAGGGAATTCAATAGCTTCTGTGCTTTACAATAAAAGCTCATCGGCTGTCATTTCTGATTCTTCCTTGTCATCCAGTATGGACATAAAAGGCAATTATAGTGTCATTGTCTTTCTTTGAGACAATTGGGTTCCTGTCTTAGGCTCTTTTCACTAAAGTTGGGACATAATTACTAGAGTGGTATTGACATGAAGGAAGACATTGCCACAAAGAGAAAGTAGTGTGTTTTCCACAGATTTTCTCTGTTCTTTCCCCTTACTTTTCCTTAAATCACTTTGTTCTGTGGGACAAGTACTTTACAACTATCATAAAAGAGCCTCCCTGTTGATCAACTCGTAAAGACTACGGCCCAACTGAGAATCTAATGCACACAAACACATGCCGTAATGGAGGGCCCATTAGACAGGATCATCAGAGCGACCCACTGCTGAGATTCTCCATTTTGCAATAATTCATAGTAATGATTATTTCTCAAACTTCACTGTGTTCACACTTCTTTAAAAGCACTGCCATTCCGTCATAATGACGTGTGCGCAGTCAGCCAAGGCATACAAAATCACTAGAGAGAGAAAAGAGACTACACATGAAATAGTTCAGAAACTATCAGTGGAAGGTGGAGTTTGTGTTAAACTTCTGAAATAAAGGTTTTGTTCTCTCAATAGCCGAATGGGTTAGGCTATGACTCATCGCTCGCAACTCTGATGTTGGTGTGCTGGAAGAAAACGTGATTCTTTTCTGTTGACTCTGGGTGTGCTGATCTATGAAATGACTCATCATTGCTAGTGATAGAATTGAAGAATAGGCTCTCTTTGAGCTGATTTGGCCACACCTCACAGGAAGTAAAAATGGAATGACAGGAAATCAAAAAGTTAATTTATTAAAGTGCCCCTATTATGCTATTTTAAAGGTTTCCAATTTAGTTTTGGTGGTCTCCTACAATGGATTTACATGCATAAAATATAAAAAAACTCTTTAATATTCTCACAATATACGTTGCAAATCACCTCATTTATCAAAGAACCTGAAAATGGTTTGTTCGAAGATTCAGTCTCTCTATTCTCTCTATAGAATCGATTATTTCTTTTGGGATACTTTATTTGCCGTACACTTTAATCTTTAAAACTTTACAGAATTATTACATTTACAAACAGCTATACTATACACTGCATGAAAGTTAACATGCGAGAACGCAATTTAAATATTAAACAAAGAACTAAATAAATACACTACCGTTCAAAGGTTTGGAGCTGGTGAGAATATACAGTGGTGGCCAAAATTATTGGAATGGTAAGATATTTTTATGTTTTAAAAGAAGTCTCTTCTGCTCACCAAGGCTTCATTCTTTGATGAATAGAAAGTCCAGAAGAACAGAATTTATTTGAAAAAGAAATTCTTAAGTACCACAATATATGTATTTACTGTCACTTTTGATCAAATTAATGCATACCTGCTAAATAAAAGCATACTTTTTCAGAAAAAAAAAAATTCTTACTGAGCACAAACTTTTGAACGGTAGGATGCATTATTGCACTTCATGTGTTCATGTATTTCTGTGTCCTTGCATTCAAACCATAAAATTCCAATTGTTTTCCTGAATTAGAACTGCAATTCAAGGCATACTCAATTTAATTCTGAAGGGCTGAACATGACTAATTATTGCTGGTAACTCTGCATGTGCTGAATTTAGGCAGTTTTGAGTCTGAGTGAGCTGGGCTAAAACATGGCAATTTCACCAGAGGCTCTTTCATATTCTCGAATCCACTCTTTCTCCTTGTATTTTTGTTGTATTTGCTTAAGAGACAGACTCCTTGCTTCAGCTTCTCCAGTTTCAGCAGCCCAAAACCATCTGGAATTTTAATACTCTTCTCATCTTGAGCCTTTATCTTTTTAATGTTTCAGGCCCTACTCTCAGAGTTACAAAGCTCACTTAATAATTCACGATGAAGTCTTTATCAAAGGGATAAAAACATTGGTGAGGACACACTGTGCAAAATTAATCTGACTTGAATAATACAAATGAATTTATGCGATAACACCAGACCCATAGTGCAAATTTTATCATATTGAACAAACAGAGGCTAAGGAAGAGAAGAAGAAAAACTTATATAACGAAAATGTGATTCTTCAGACTAAGGGCCCTATTTTAACGATCTTAGTGCATGGTGTAAAGCACACGGCGGAAGTGCACTTAGGTTGTGTGTCCAAATCCACTTTTCTAGTTTAACGACGGGAAATATGGTGCGCTCGCCCTGCGCATTGTCTAAAAAGGATTGTCCCTGTTCTCTTAATGAGTAATGGGTGTGTTTTGTGGCGTAACGTGCAATAAAACCAATCAGAGTCTCATCTCCAATTCCCCATTCTATAATTTAAAAGACAGTTGCGCTTGCGCAATATCAGATTCCTATTTACATGGCGGAATTTGCAAACAGAAAAACTGAATGCTTCTATAGAAAGCAAACGGATCTGCTCTTGCGTGAGGTTAAAGCGTGCAAACAGACCATTTACGGAACAAGTCGGATTCCACCTTATCTTTATGTACACATTATTAATATTTTACATTGTAATCCTATTATTTTTAATATTTGGCTAGTTTGTGTGCTGTTAACACAGTCTCATCCCAAGAAGTCATATATTGACGTCTTGGGACGTCTTTTGACCATATGTCAATATATGCCTTTTTAGGGTACCCTTAAACGTCGGTTAGATGATGATCCTGGGACGTCATACAACTGACGCTTTACCTTTAACGTCAGTTAGGTGACGGGGTAGGTTTAGGGGTAGGTTTAGGTCTGGGGTAGAGTTAGGATCCGATAACGTCATCTAACCGACGTTTAAGGGTACCCTAAAAAGGCGGATATTGACGTATGGTCAAAAGACGTCCCAAGAAGTCCAAATATGACTTCTTGGGATGAGACTGTGCTGGTGCTGTTGCACGTCCCCGTGTGTGTAACAAGCAGAGTGTACACGCGTTGTAAGCGCACATTAGTAACGCGTTCTTTAAATAACAAAAAATAATACTGCGCCATTGACTTTAGAGCAGGTTTCAGTTGGTGAATGACGCAGTCTATTTCAGTTGCCTCAAAATAGCAACGCGCCAACAATGCGCCTGAACACAACTCGTTTTCAGACCAGCACGCCCACGGGCGCATAAATGGTTGCAAACGCATTTGCTATTTAAACAACGTAGCGCAGGACGTGAAAATTGATAACTGCGCCTGGGCTGAAACTTGCTAAAAACACTTGCGTCGCGCATGGCCATGCATAGCAAAGTCTTAATATCAGTGTCCTGTTGCACACATGTGAAATTCAAAATAGAGGTCTGCGTTATGGCTTAGATGTTCAGGGGTTTGTTCTGCAATACATGTAAGACAATAGGTGCAGGACAGCCAGACACTTCCTCTCTCTCTCTCTCTGAGTGTGGCGTCTCTGTTTTCAGGATGAGCTACATTAGTCACCACTGAACAGGAACTGAGTGTCAGAATGATTTGATATGTGGCAGCCTGGATTAACTTCGGCAGAGGGTATCCATCTCTTGGTGGATTTGTTTCTGAATGTGTGTGTGTGGTAGCAGCAGCTTTTTCTCCACTTCCTTTGAACCTGCATTCCTAAAAAGTTTGGGGCACTAGAACAATATAACTCTGGCACACAAGCTCACGCAATAAAGTCCCTGAAAAACGCAATTTTGTAAAATCCAATCAGACAAGCCTTGATAGGTTCATTGCAAACCTTGTCTCACCTCGTTCTGAAACTTTGAGTTTCAAATGTGTAGGAAAAGCTCGGAAAGCAGTTCCAGAACCTCGGAATACCGAGTGAAATATCAACAAAAACCAAACTACTGAATCAAATATTGACCACTGGCTGAGATGAAAGTTTACTCATAACCTTGGTGTCTGTTTATTGATTCAGCCATAGCACTTCCTTCACTCACTGCATGCAACCGATGCAACATCAAAGAGTTTAGAAAAGTCAGTACAGAGGAGTTCATCTTCCACATGCATGTGCTCAATCTCACAAACTTTCAGATCCACACATGTACAAACAATATTTTTTTTAAAGAAATGTAAGCTTACCTATACAGCAATATCCAAGGGTGTATTGCAATGCAGAGAAAAACAGAAAAAAAGATTAGAAATTAGTTGTCAATAACAACAGACAAATATTTTAGTTTTGCGAAAAAGTTACTGCAATGAACACACTTGAGAAAGTTTCTCAAGAAAACGTTTCTCTCTTTTTTTTTGCACCACGCTATAAGAATAAAGGTGACTTGACTATTAACTGCCGGCCACTGCCAGCGTTTTAGACAATCTTCACAAAAATGTCATGGCCCCCAGAAAATAGTTATATGAATATCTGAACATATCAAAATAAAGAACAGACCCTCTGCTTTAAAAAAAAAAACAAAAACGTTGTATTCTAGCTTCATGCATTCTTTCTTATCAACACTTGAATGTGGGTAAGTTTCATACAAAAAGAGAAACATTTTGAGCAAAAATCTGAGAAATTTACGTTTTTGTCAAAGACCACATTCAGATCGGATTCAGAACGATGGTCAAAACATATGAAGCAGATCGGGTCCATCTACACCCCTAATGCTTGTACAGTCCTATATGTCCTGGGTCGACATTTCATTTCAGTTTTGATTTATATGCTATTTAATATTGATGATTTTACACTTGCATATAATTACATATGATATCGCTTGTTTCTGCATCTTCTTCGCATGCGTTTTGATCAGGAGATTCAGTACTCTTTCAGAAGATGTGGCATACATGGAAAGCCAGAAAATTCAATAAATGGATGTGAAGCGTTAACCCTTTTTTAACAAGACTTAATATACTGTCATCTTGTATCTAATAGTTCTCACACTCATGGAAAATGGCAATAATTGAGTGTGCTGTAAATATAATTTTCATCCCCTCTCATTTTTCCTTTCTTCGGCTTTCTTTTACTCACTGTTCCCTCAATGTGAGTAACAGTTCTCCATTCCACACCAACCTTTTATATTCTCTGTTTTCAAAATCTCCCATTCCTCCTATTTTGCTTCCAGGAAGTTCCATTAGACACTACAGGGGCCCATTTCCCCCTCTCACCATCTTCCTTTTCTGTATTTAGCCTTCTCTTTCTCCTGCTTTCTATTCCTCCGCTTCACTCCTGACCACTGACTCGCAGGATGCCAGGAAGAGACTGTCACCATATGCTGACAGCCGCATTAAAACAATGTTAATTAAGAAATGCCACCGGAATAACGTCTGTAAAAATGGCCTTTCTAAATTTGATGACACTTTTAAACAATTAATTTCAGAATTAATTACAGTATCACATATGAACATATGTCGCTTGTGCATGGCCAATTAAAGAATTGTTAGATTTGGAAAACGAGGGCACGCGTAGGAACTGACAGACGCCTCGTTGTCCAACCGTGTCCCACACGCTACTGACATTAGTCACAGCAAAAGCGCTGAATGATTTGACAAGGCAGAGCTGATAGTACATTGGGGGAAAAAAAACAGTGAATATGTGGGAAATAGACAAGAGGATACATGGTGCTCGACGTCTTGATGCCAAGGTTTTCCGGGCGCCTTACTGGCCCAAATCAAATCACCATATGATATTCAGGTCCCTCTCAAGTCACGCTCTTTGACGGAGGTCAACTTGAACGTGGCTGGAATGTGAAGTATACGTTAGTACTGAGGTGAAACTGAGCACTCAAGAAGTTATTTTGAACTGAAACAGAAGGGCTAAATCAGAGCGTGGGCACTTTGAGGAAGTGAATGTGACACATTGGCTGGTTGCTATTATAGGGACGTGTTTGTAAAGTACGCACTCAGCAGGTGGCTCTGGATGAAGTAGGGTATGATAGAAGTGCAGGAACAGAAGTATGCACTCAGCAGGTCTATACGAGGGCGCACATTAGCATGGGGACAGCAGTATGTACTCTGCAGATGGTTAGGAGTGGTGTAGGATACGAGGAAAGTGAATAGCAGCAGATTCTTTTTTTACAGGTGTATGTCCGTCACGGATTGATGCTAGCGTGTGTCTCCATCTGGCTGCCACTTCTGAGCTGTCCTTTTTAATTACCCCAAAGGAGTTTAGAGACGGTCATCACATACAGTACACACTAAGAAGCATTAAAATGTGTTTATGTGCATTTTGTGTGTTATGTGGAATCGGGAACAAAGCTAATAAACAGTTCCATTTAGCCTGCTGTGTTTTCCTTCATTGTCTATTCATAGATCTAATTAAGACTTTCTTGCTTCCTTTCTTTTATGTAAGTGCCGTGTTTTCAGGAGTGGAAATTAGGCCTTTGCTAAATTAATATCATAAGTGCTCAAGCAGCTATGATCAAGCGTTCTATTAGAGTGGGCTCAATTAGATGCGTGCAAATGTTTTTCTTGCAGTCGATTCCCTTTAAATGGGTGATTTTCCATTTTGCATTTTCAGCCAGTTGACAAATAACACATCCCACCCATTCCCTAATTCGCTATGTTAAATATGGCTGTGTCCTCTCTCTCTGTCTCGCTTGTGTGTGATTAGTCCATGGTGCAACTAACAAAGATATGAAAAATCGCAACGGTTACAGTCCAAATAGGCTTTTAAAAAGGCTACACAAAGCTCTTTCAGTGCCAATGTCATCAATCAGCTTTAGTTGAGGCATGAAAGACAAAAAGACTCAAAACACTTCAAAACGTGTTGAAGAAAACAGACAGGACAGTTTAATGACATGTCCATGTCTGAAAATAAATGTCACTATTAAAAAATAAATGAATATTTAATAAAAAAAAAAAAAAAATCATAATAATAATGCTTATGTTATACAAAACTTATGTTATGATACTGGAATACTAGTTTTTAGCATGTTGCTATGTGGTTGCTAGGGTATTACTCAGTAGTTTCTCGCATTTTTTAGGTGGTTGCTACTAACAGAGCCCCTAATGGGACATAGTGTATAGGGGGAAAAAATGAGATGGTAGGGATAAATATATTTCAAAACTTTCTCAACAGAGAAAATTGCCATTTGCTCACAAAGCATTTTTGTTCTTTGTAAAACTTTTCCAAGGGAACGCAGAGATTTTGCAAGGGAACACAAAGTTTCTTGGGGGAACACACACCATTTGTGAGAGAACGCAAAAGCATGGACATATAGACTAATTGTTCCTCCCATCTCATATTTTGGGGCTCTGTACTTACTGGCCCCACGTAAAAAATTATAAGAATTTGTGTGTCAACCGATTAAAAATTGTATTCATTATTTAGTTCAACACATGCATTTTTTCATCATTTGCTATATCCAGCAAAGTAAACAATCAGATTGAAGATCGATTCTCACCAAAAATGTATTTTCTGCAAGCTTCAAGGGACCTTGGAGAAGGACACCAAATAACCAAAATATATACGGTATAAGGAGTTCATATCAAGTCTATTATATAATACATTTATGCACACCAAAGCACCCATAAAAAACATTATAACATTTTACATTACATTATAGTCAAGCTACCAAACAAGACCACATGGAGAGAGGCCTTGACTTGACTGCGTAAACCTAAGATTAATAAACACAGCAACGTAAACATGACAAATCAAACATTAGCCTATCTTGAGTGTGTGGAAAAAACGCGAATGTACTGAAATGTGTCTACATAAATGCAGCTTGCGATCAGAGATCGAGCGCGCATACACGGTTTGTTGTTTGTGCATCAATATAACAGACTCTCTCACGTTTACTTTACGACTCCCGTCACAAAAACTGCTCTTTTCAGAATCAAAGAACAGAATATGACAGAGCTCGTGTTTTAAAGCAAAGCACACACTGGAATGAATAATTCAGTAAAACTGCAATGTGAGTCTATTCTCTCTTATATCTCTGATGTAATCAACCTGGCCTTCTTTACATTAGCACTGTTTCGGACAGACTGTTTGAATGCATTTCGAATACTTGACCACTTTCCTAGAGTTTAACGGCTTAAAATTGTCCGAGAAGAGAAGCCGAATCAGGTTATGGGTTAGAATAGAAATTTCCTCACACAGGGTTACAGGTGCTTGTAGATGCTCGATATGATAAACTCCCGACTTCTAAGATCATCTAACTGTGTGACGTAAACTACGTTAATGACGCAGTTTTTGTTTTCCACTAATACATTTTTTTTTCCACTAATAAAAGTGTTTGTCAGAGTGAAATTGAAAAAGGTAAAAAGTAAAACGTTGAGAAAAAAAAAAACCAACAACAACAGCAAAGGAGCATCTAATTTAAACAATCGCAGAGCTCTGTTCTCTCATAGGCCTACTGAGTATGTGACAGCACATCCAGGAGCGGAGGATTGGATGGAGGACGAGAGCTTCTGACAGAATGAGGTTTTTTTTTTCTGTGACTTTCTCTAAGGAGACTGCTGAGGGTGTGTGTGTGTGTGTGTCTCTGTGAAAAACAGTACTGTCAGTCAATACAACCCTCAACTTCTCCACTCTCCCTCGAAGCTACAGTTTATTTCCTGTCCCAGCAGGAAGTGACCTTTGTCATTCTACAAGATGTCATGCCTTAGTGAGAGACCTCATTAGAAGACATGTAAAATAGAGGGTATGCACGTGACATCACCTTCGGGCGGGGTCGCTGCGGTTACGCCCACTGAGTGGCAAAAAGACAGAGTGGCAGCATTGGTTCAGTGTGAACACATCTAAAATGGGAAAGAGCTTTGAGATTGACTGTACAAATAGATTTGACAAGAAATCTGTGGTATATTTTTACAGACTGCTGAAGCTACAGAAAAGAGAAGCAAATGGATTGCTGCAATTTACAGAAACAACTAGACTCCAGGCAGCGAAACTTGGATTTGCAGTTATCATTTTGTGTCAATATGTTGAATTTTGGGGTAAAATCATACCCTATATATTGTATTGTTTTATATAGTATTGACAACTCAGCAATTAAATAGTTACCATATTCTGCATAATTGGATGTTTTTAAATAAACACTGACTAAAAATATACACGATATGACTATATATATATATATATAACATTGATATAAGTGATCACTCGGATTTATGCATTTCCCCCGCATTGAAATCAGGAACATTGAAATGTCAGGAAACACGATTCCATGGCTGTATGTCAATATCCTGGATCACTGGATCTTTCATAAGTTGTAAGGAACACTTAAAACGATTATCAGTTTAAAATAAAGGTTGGACTTGATATGTTTTACTCGCGTTTTTGCAGTTCCCCCCATTAAATCCAGTCATGCAGCAGCTCTTTTGCCACTCGGTCTGGCTGAGGGTTGTGTTCCGGTGGGAAAGTGACGTAAATGCATACCCTCTAAAAGGATTAGTTCACCCAAAAATGAAAATTCAGTCATCATATAGGAGATATTCACACAAACATGTCTCGAGAAATTTTACATTTTTAAACATGTCTCCAGACTCCCGAATTCTATTGGCTCATGCCTCACATTTTTTGTTGAAAAAAAAAAATAGTAGTGGTAGAATATGGAAAAACTGCACGGTCTCGAGACACGTTTATTTAAAATGTAACTTACCTTAAGATGTGCATTTTTTAATGTCATGTCATTAGCAAAACCCTGAAAGACATGCTAGACTTGTGGATGGTAAAAGTCATCTGCATGTTTACATGGAAAACCAATGGAAAAGTAGCTCAGTGGAGTGCAACAAAGCACTGTGTGTGAGCAGCCCCATGTCGTTCCAAACATGAATGACTTGTAATACAAAAGGACATTTGTTTTGAAGAATGACAAAAATGTAGCTGCTTTTCCTTTGTCCTGCCTCTCATTTTTCTTCTGCATATTCAAACTTTGCATATCTCAATTAGTTATGAAACACACAGGGACCAAACAAGAGAGCGGCACAAATGACATTTTAAGCAAAAATGATGAATTTCAGTTTGTTCTTCACACAAAGCTATTGAATGGCTTCAGAAGACTTGGAATATAGTGGCAAGAGTTGTGTAGACTACTTTTTAAGTCCTTTTTTTGTAGTTTTTGGAATTTGACAGCTCCTGAACATTCTTCAAAGAAAGTCTTACAGGGTTGGATCAAAATGAGGGTGACTAACTGTTTCTGAGGAGGGAACAGGGAACACAACGCTTAAGAAAAATGGAGGCAAAAACATGCCTGTGGCCTTGAATGCTCATATTTGTGCACCAGCTCCCCTCTATGCTCCAGTGGAGAAAGGGTGTCTGTTCAGCATGACTGGCTCAGACTGACCAATCACCTCACTCTGTGTCTCCGTGTCCTCTGGGATCCTTGCCGGGGCCCCAGCTTTGTGTCAAAGATAAATTGTGACTCTGATTGACCACTGAGGGGAGGTTTTTACAAAGTCTGATTTGCTATTCATCAAAGCCTGCAACATTCACTCTCTCTCTCTTCCACGGTCGTCTCTGGTTTCTTTCTCCTTTCCAGTCAGATTTTTTTTTTCAATTATCTGACTATCTCCATTTTCTTTTCTAGTCCTTCATTCTTTTTTTGCTTCCTTCAGAATGTGTCCTAGCCTCTTGTGTGAGGTGCTTCTGTCCCATTTCTCTCTTAACGCTTCCTTTTAATGTTCATCTCAAGTGCTTCTCTACCTGCATCACAAACACCCAAAAACAAACAAACTAATTAACTGTCCCCCAACCCACACTGCAGTGAATAAGCACTGATGACGGAGAGTTTCCTCTGTTTGCCAAAGACGGGCATAAATCTCAGCTAGTCAGAAATGCCGATACTGCAAACTCTCTAATGACTGTCGTTTGGAAAAAGATTACAGGGCACCTGTCTGAAACCCCCGCAAAAAAGCCGCTGAGGGAGCCTCGCCGTAAAGCCTAATCATCACTTACACAGCCAGCTGTGCGTTCCATTAGATCATTTAATATACCAGAAAGTAAATAAATGAGAACTCAAATAAATAAATAACAAACATTTGTTGTGCGCTGCTGGACGCCATGTTGAGTGTCACAGTCTTAACCTGGATATTTTCATCAAGCGTTTGGGACAACATCACTGCGCTCACCGAGCTACCAGTGTAAAGGATTTTCCTGGACACTCTTCTCAATATAAGTGTAGAAAGAATGGGTCTGTTAAGCTTCAAAACAGATACAAAAGCAACACAAAAGTATGATGAAATATGACTTGTACATTACTTTCCAAGCCAAGCATATGATAGCTGTGGCCTTTTTTATTTTATTTATTTTTTTGATATTTGCCAGGATTCATAATACATACGCTAGGTTATTGGCTGACATAAGATGTTTATCATCATTATTTATTGGTAGATATTGCACATATTTAGACATATATTTGAAATTTGTGTAAGCACGCTCATTTTTATGTTTCGATCACCTCTCTTATTGTATAACACTCTCTTAAATGTAATTTATAAATTGAATAATAATGTTTAATGTAATCTTTAATGCAGGGGCGTCGCACCCGTGGGGGATGTGGGTGTTTTAACACCCACACTTTTCCCGGTGAGAGGGTTCAACACCCGCACTTTTTCTGCAGTTTTTCCGCAGTTTTGCACAAACGCGCTACTAAAGTCGCTCCTCCGTTTCTCTGGCACTCTGTGTGTGCGCTCGCTGCGGCTGCCTCCTCTCCTCTCAAACATGACACCGGCTTTGAGTGTGAGCGGCTGATGATTGGCTGTTATGCCTTAAGTCCCGCCTCTCTTGATGTGTTAGATTTATCGGTCAGCTCGCTCTGAGGAGGCGGGAACTTATGGTTATTTACATCTCCCTTTTCCAGGTAGGCCTACTTTGAATGAGTGTTTTATGCTTTGAACGAGGTTTTTAAATAAGCTTGATATGTGTTAGGGAAGATGTTATGTTTATGTTTTGTTGACATGTCGAGTGTTTTCGGTATTATATTTCGTTTTTTTGGCTAAACAGCACAAGACTTTAATTAAGTAACGTTAGGCATTCTGTTTGTGCTGCGTGATTTAAAGAATAAGTGCTCTTTGCTCAAACGATCAGCATGGTGATCTGGTGTTTTCTCCTAAATAAACGCTCAATGGTTTATTTCTTACAAGTGAAGAAAATAGGACAAAAGTATTGTAATTTTCCTATTTTATAGCGTAATACAAAATATAATAGGGTGACCAACTGTCCTATTTTCCCAGGACATGTCCTGTTTTCATATAACAATATAACAAATTTCTATCCATACAGAGGAGGCATAACCTACTTTAAATCTATAGAAATTAATAAGGTATCTTTGAGTAAACTTCGAGTATCATTTGAGTAGGCCTATCTGTTTGCCGGGCCGAGTGTCCTGTTTTTTGGTAATCAAAATATGGTCACCCTAATATAATGTAGGCTAATGTAGACAGAGACTCTATATCATAACTAAAAAGATGTTTGAGCCCTCTTTAGGTCGGCTACAAGTCAATGCTTTTTCTTTGTTCAATGTGCACAGTTCATGGGTCGAAGCCGGTTGAAACTCTTAATTTTGAGCTCTCAATGTGCACCAGATTGATGCATTTAACCTTAAAATGTAAAAAAATTTCTTCCGGGGGGCATGCCCCCGAACCCCCCTAGAGGGACAGAGGTCCATACAACATGGCAAAATTTCAATGTCATATCCATCCCCCACACTTTTGAAAAGCTTGCTACGCCACTGCTTTAATGAATGTCCATTTTTCATACTGTTTTGATGCCCAAAATCACTTTTTAACAATTCCTAAATGTGAATTAATTTGGCATTTAAAATGACTGAATTTAGATATTCATATATATATATATATATATATATATATATATATATATATATATATATATATATATATATATATATATATATATATATATATATATATATATATATATATATATATATATATAGTCCATTTATTATATATTGACCATAACATGAAAAGCAAGGTATCACTTAATATTTTATCAGCCCATCCCTAGTGATTGATGCTAGCAAATTCTTCAAATATTCACCTCAAGTGTTTCCTGATATTAATAAAGATTGGGAAGAGGATAAGGAAATAATGACAGACTTTTCATTTTTGCCTGAAATATTCCTTTGAGCATGACAGAAACTAGCGCCTAAACCTCTATAACGACAGTGCACTTCCTCACAGCGAGATGAAAAAGAGCCAAATGGAGACGTTAATGAGCACACACTGTAAACCGATGCTGATGCTCTCTTACAACAGCTGAGGATGCAGTCAAAACAGTTCTGATTTATAGATGCTCCCAGTACTCCGTAATGAAGCACTTTCTGTCTTTTCACGTTAAGCATGATAGTATATCAGCGGGGTCTGTTATGACCTAGTTGTCAGTTACGTAACAGACCATGCTGATATATTATTTCTATGAGCTTTGACTTTCATATGTTTCAAATCCTAGCAGTTATCTTTGAATCCCTCAAATGTATGGAAAACAGCGTCAGACTGTTTTAACAATACACGCAACCTTACTACTTCAGACATTACCAAGCCACGATTTCAAATCTCTTCTGTCACCACATTTGCATACTCAACAGCCATCAAGAATGGTATAATCACCAGAATCCAGGTTCTGTGAAAAAAAAAAAAAAAAACCTTTGATCTCCAGACAGACCTGCTGGAAGTAACAGGCGGATGGGACGGGTCGGGACGGAATGGGATGGGATGGGATAGCTGCTGTCAGTGCTTGAGACAGGATTGTGCTGGTCAGCCTGATCCCTCATGGTCGTTTCGCCCCAGGGAGAGAAGCAGTCACGGCTGAGAAGAGCGAGCCACAGCACAACAGTGGATTATTAGACACAGAGTCAGAGTCCAAAGGCCCCAGTCCACAGAGGACAGAAATAGACACCAAACTACTGCAGCGGATCTGAGAGGGAGAGTGACAGGAATCATAATGATGAAGATAAGAATGCAGATATTTTAATGATATGATGATGATGAGTAGGGTGAAGTTCTATAAACTATGATAAAGAAGATAATTGTGATGATGATGATGATGATTGAAAAATAAAGATTTTTCAACAATAATAATAATGATGAAGATGATGAGGAGGTGTAGGAAGATGAGTGGGATGTGATCAGAAGATTGACAATGATGAAGATGAAGGTATGCAACTTGAAATATTTTCAATAATAGCAATGAAGATGATTATGAGAATATTATTATAATGAAGACATTTTATGATGATGAGGAGGAGGTGGATTTGTGTTATAAACCGAATCCAGACATGGATTGATCGTGATCAGAATGAAGATTTTTCAATGATGATGGGGATTAAAATGATGATTGTGGATAAAAATCTGAATATCGTAATTCTAGCATCCTCATAATTATCATTCTAAAGATATTTTAACAATGATGATGATGATGATGATACTTTAACAATGATGATTATTCTGATCTACATCTTCATCATCCCCCCCCCCAAAGACATTTTGAACAAGGATGATAATGACAGTCAGCACCAATACCAACGACGACGATGATGATGAAAAATAAGATGTTTTTTACAAACAAAATTGAGAAATGCACATCAAAAACCCACCCACACCCAGAATTAAACAAGTCCGTGTTTGTGGATTCTCAACAGTCGTAGGAGTAATTGAAGCAGCAGAAAGTTTAGCACAAGCGTGAGCTCCAGAAGACATCCAGCAGTGTGTGGGAGTGAGGAAAAGAGTGCTGTGTCACAAACTTTCAAACGCAATCAGAGGTCGTCATTAATTGAAGGCAGCAGGCTATTAGTTACAGTGGCAGTGTAAGTAGTGAAATTACTTTTGAACTTCTGAAGTATACATTGACTGCGCTAATCGCTGGGGAGACATTGGTAATTTCCACAGAAACTGCAGCTGATAACCATGAAATACTTGGTAGAGACACTGTGTATCAAAATATTCAGTATTTCATATAGCTTGATGGAAAATTGGACTGCACTCTGGGATACGGGTTACTCACAAATTCAATTTTCTGGTCGTTAAAAAGTAATTCAAAAAAAAAAAAAAAAAAGAGGGGGGGGGGGGGCAACAGTCATCAAAAACTCTAGGATAATTGTTATTCAGTGAAGCTTTGAGAATACAATTGAATATTTAACTGATGAGTCGTTGCCATGGTGCCATTCATGTTGAGAAAGAACCCAATCCTCCTTTGCCAGCGAGTGGAGAGAGAGAAATGGCGTGGGAATTGATTCATTGCTATTTAGATCAACATTATTTACACTGGTGAATGCTGCCAATGGCCAAGGTTCACATCCAAAATAGATCGGTTCTATAGAACATTCAGCGCTGGATCGTGACAGCCACAGGATTGTGTCGTCTTCAGTGAGAAATGTTTTCCCTGCATTTTTACAGTGGTAAAGAAACCATCACAATGCCTCCGCTGTGACTGACAGGAAGGTTTGTGGTTAAGAAGTTATGATTGATGTGCAACGCTTGAGTTTTCAAACACCTCATGGGCCAAACTTTTACATGCAGTCAATGCAGGCAAAAAAATAACACCTGAAACAAAGCTTGTTAAAGAAATGTTCAGAGTTAAATATAAGTCCCATGCAATGAAAGTCAATGGGGTGGTTTTGGACCCCATTAGCTTTCATTTTGTGGACAAAAACATTACATTTTTGGGTGAATTACCAACATTGAAGCTTGTAACTCAATCAACAGATTAAACCACAAAAACAAAAAAAATTACAGTAATGCAGTTAAAATGTCAATTCACCACCTAGAGCAGTAGTTCTGCTAAAAGTTTGTTTTACACAACAATAATACTTTTTTGGCCTTTTTGCCATTTCATTGATGAAGACAGTCAGAGAAGAGGAAGGCAACGAATATAAATGTTGCACAAACATCCACAAGTACATTACTGTGCACATGAGAGATACTATTAATAAAACTTATTTTGAACCCAGAACGTTCTTTGTAGGATCGAGCCGCTGAGGTTCAGGTCAACTTAATTGAAAGGTCATGATAAATCAAGTTAAAATTAAAAACGTCTGCAGTAGAAAACAGCTGACTGACTTCAATAAGAGTCTTAATGCAGATTATATCTCAGTCTGACTTGACGCATCTTAAGAAGTCTAAACATAAGAAGGATTTTCAAGCAATACCATAATGACGTTATACTCTTCACAGGCTAGTTTCACATCTTAGAGCAAATTAATTCCTTGTTCTCTTTTTTCTCCCCATGGTTCTAAATTTATTACAAAGGTTAAAGACTGATTGCAAAAGTCAACCAATCTAATGTCTTAATTAGCTATGTACACTGTGCTGAATTCATTTCAAGATTTAAAGTGCTAAGCTCGTTTTCATGTTTCACTTTTTTATGCACACTGCAAATCAAGAGTAGGTCAAGTTGTTAAACATCCTACAGCTTATGCTCTGAAGAAAAAGAAATAGAATTAATGTCTTGTTATATTTATATGCGAACTTTAAGTTCATCACATTTGCTCCAACGTACTCTCTAAAGTGAGCAGGATTAAATTTTACTCTTGCTCTGTGCTGTACTTACAACACAGTACATCAGTATTTTTTTTTCTTCCACTCCTCATTAGTATCTGTCAAAACAGCAGAAAACCATCAAGATGCTTTTACTATATTGACTATACTGATTTGAGAATCAATGCATGGTGGGACATTAATATTTGAGCCAGCATCAGGTCTAAGCCAATGTTCAGGCAGGGTCAATGATCTGTGACATCATAATCCAACGTCCAACGAAATGCAGCAATTTATCTAGAAGGATGTTTAAAGCCAATCAGAGCTATTGATTATTCCGAGCACTAACAGTAGTATCCAGTCTCCTTGATGAATTAGTTAGGTAAAACACATACATTGCAAGGTCACACATTTGCGATCTTAGAATATTAACCAAGGTCTCCAGTGGAGGAAAAGCTTACATAAAGTTAATTAAACTTTCATAGCAATCATTTATATTTCACAGAGCTGGTTGTAAGATCTGCTGCTGCAATTACCGAGGGTGGATGATACTACTGAATGAGAAGAGGGTTGAGTGTTTATTTAACAATTTTACTCTAAAACATACTAGCCTTACACCGGAGCGACAGCTGGCTGCTGTGCTGGGTCTTCCGTACACATCTGCTTGGGTCAATGACATAAGTCTGTTAAAAAAATCTAGATTAAAAAAAGAAGTTTAAAACACACTTGCTTTTTATTTGTCGCTTTAGAAAAAAATGTACGCTATTTTCAAGAAAAGTCTGTTTAATTACTCTGAAATAAGTATTGTGGTGTTTCAGTAATGTAACAAGTTTTTTTAATATTTAAAATATTAAAAAAAGAAATTGAGGATCCACACCATTTGACATTTAACAGTATACTCTAAAAAATGCTGGGTTGTTTCAACCAATGTTTGGGTCAAATATGGACAAACACTGTTGGTTTAAATTTTTTGATTCAATTGTAAACCCAACTCTTGAGTTTGTCCATATTTGACCCAAACATGGGCTGAAACAACCCACCATGTTTTAGAATGCATGAGCTAACCATATCTTGAATAAGTTAAATTATTGACTTTGAGTGACATGAATAATGCAGTATGATGGTTGAAAACACTGAAATGGAGACATTTTTAAGCACATCACAGAAAGAAAATGACTATGGCCAGATGCCAAAGAACCAGGAAACTACTGTATGAGAGTTCATCATTTGTGCTGTGCATTGGGGTGTTTAAATAACAGCAGTAAAAATAACCACAATTCTTAAAAAATGAACTAAGAGAATCAGTCCTTACTCCGATTATTGGAAATATATCACATTATTGGTGCACACGTTGAGTCACCTACATCCAGTTTACAACCGCCTTGTTGCAGGAATTTGATCCCCAGATTTCTCTCGGGCTGATTGTTTATTGGGCACACGACACAGAGAGTGAGTTTTATTCACGGACCTCATTATACACTGAGCCATTTTTCCCGCCTGCTGCATCACCATTACTGTAATTAATGGTGTAGCAGATTCCTCTGTCACCCATCTCCCCTGCTCTAGTCTGAGCCTGGCGTCTCTTAAGAGCCCATGCTGCTGATTCATCTGCTCCACCATCAGCCGGGTGGAGGGTGGCAGGAAAAAAAAATCATCTTAGACCTGCAGCTAATTTCAATAGAGTTGATATATTTCTACAACTCGCAGCCTGGCACTTTAATAAGGGATGGCTATAATCAAAAGACAGGCAAGAAAAAAGAAAGCGGAAAGAAATTTTCCCCTCGCCCTTCCTCTTTTCTGAATTGTTCCCTGTCACCGCAACAGTGAATGGCCAACAGCCATCATTTTGAGGACAATTACGAAGAATGTATGGCAAACGCCGCCCTCTCGCCCGCTACAGCGACATGCTGGTGACAAACAGGCTGTTTACCGACGCTAGTGTTATTTTCTGCTGGGTAAACATGATTTTACCGGGCCGGCCGGACTGGACGAGCATGCAATAGGAGCTTGATGTAGTGCCCGCCTTCCTGGGAAGAGGTGATGAAGTCTGGCCCCATTCCTCAAGTGCTAATATCCTCTGCTTTGCCTTGTGAAAAACAAACGATGGCGAGGGTCGTGGTCGGTACTGGCCATTTTGCCACTCAATCTTGAGGTTTTTATTTTACAATGTCCCTTATGTTTTCCACTGCACCCTATTTTTTTCTATCTTTTATGGTTTATTGACAGTACTCCTGCCCTGAAACAATAAACACGTCAGCTGATGGGGAAATCGATGCAGGGGCCCAACACCGAGAACAAACTATATAACCAGGAAGGATCGAATGAAGGGCAGTTCTGTGACACACGCACCCACACCCCTTAAACATGGATGACTGGTTTTAAAGGTTGGGAAACCTGTGCCAGACGTCGACGTCGTGGTTTATTTATTTCTCCCTCTCTCCTCTTTTCCTCCCTCACCTTTATTTCCTTTTCAGTCCTCTACCTCACCTTTTTTTAGTATTAACACATTCCTCCAGCCGGTTCTACAGTACCCTTAAACACAAGCAAGAGCATCCTCAGTTGATACTGTAATAATATATTGTAGAACGGCAAACTCTCCAGTGCATTTTTGTGTTTGCGTTTTAGAGAACATCAAATGTATCTATTTTTCAAAATGTTTTTGTAGCGGTGAGGAATGTAGCCAATCACAGGCAGTTGTTGATCTCTTGCACACAATGGCTAATCAGAGGTGTTTAAGTTTGTCAGAATCCACTCACCGCTTAAAAAGCCAGAGCTCATTCAATGCTGAGTTATGCATGCTCGCCAAACCTCTCACTAACAAACAAATCATAGACTAAAAACTATAAATCTGTCCAGCATTCTGCAACAAATATTTTTTGGATTTTCTAGACTATTTATGTCATAAAGTAAACAGAATATATTAAAATGTAGCGCCTGGATTCGGCAGGCATGTATTCATGATACTAGTGGGACAGCCGGTCTCAGAGCCCTACCTAGCTCTTCAGCGCCCAATAAATTTCCAATGTAAATCTGTGGTGAAAAAATGGAACTGCAGCGCGCTCTTATAGAGAGTCATTGGGTCAGATTTCTGGCTGCCCCGCTTATTTGGCATGTCTGTTCTTCCTGTGTGGAGTAGCGTATCAAACTCCTAAATAACTTGCAATATTCTAAAACAACATTCGGAAGCAATAAATACTTCATTAAGTCAATTTTAAGATTCTATGCTTTTGTCGTGTATACTAAAGTCTGTCAATCATCATTAGAGCGCCACCATCAGGCTGAATAACGCAAGGACATTAGAATTCTGACAAAAGTGTGTCTGATGTGTTGAGCGATTAGAAAATAAAGCTTACAAAATGTTTATCATAAACTAGCGCTTAGAAAATAAAGCTTACAAAATGTTTATCATAAACTAGCGCTAAGACCCAGAATCTGCCCTACCTACATTTATGGTGTTGTGGCAAAAAATATTATTATCCAACCATTATCACTGGGTAAGAGACACTTTGAGTCAAATAGTCTTTTAAAAGTATTTATTCTTGCAAGAAGGCCCAGTCACCATTCAGAAGTTACGCTGTAGATTGAGTACGACACTGACAGGAAGAGCCGGGCGGCCTTTATACTATTCTCAAGGTCTTTACTCAGCGGGTTTCTTTTCCGCGGGGACGTTCAAGATAAGACATATGCTGCTGCATATCCTCCTATTCATCAATAGTTAACACTCAAGACCACCAAAGGTAAATACTAGGGTAAATGCTAGGGTCAAAGGTCCCTTCCCAGCTGTTCCCAAAGTGTCTTACTCCTGCATTTCCGTATGTATACAAACATACATATACCCTGTTCACATATCACAATAGAAACATGTGACCCACACTACTTTGTAATACCTACTAAGGATCAATGAATATCAAAATTTCCATTACAATGGCCAGGAGCCGCTATGCTAACACAGTCTCATCCCAAGAAGTCATATATTGACGTCTTGGGACGTCTTTTGACCATACGTCAATATCCGCCTTTTTAAGGTACCCTTAAACGTCGGTTATATGACGATACTGGGACGTCATACAACTGACGCTTTACCTTTAACGTCAGTTAGGTGACGGGGTAGGTTTAGGGGTAGGTTTAGGTCTGGGGTAGAGTTAGGATCCGATAACGTCATCTAACCGACGTTTAAGGGTACCCTAAAAAGGCGGATATTGACGTATGGTCAAAAGACGTCCCAAGACGTCAATATATGACTTCTTGGGATGAGACTGCGCTGGCTATGCAGAATAGTATATTAATAGAAAATATTCTATTGAAATTGCCTCACTGTACACTGCTATTGGGAGAAAAGTTCTGCCTACATCCACACATTACTAGAGAACCCTTAGTTATTTCAGAAGCACCCTCAGTAATTTGATGTTGGAACAGGGCCTGCCTGCTGAACGACCTTTTGTGACAGTCACATGTATCTGACACCTTAAAAGACATTTCCAACTGATCATGCAGCCTATTGAATCAGACGTCACGCATGGCAGCCACTATGGGGCTTGTGTGAAGTTGCCAGGCTTTGTCATGACTGGCCGACAGCATTGACAAATTCTGTTTATCTGAGGTCGCGCGGTTACAAGGTCACCAGTCGGAGTTGTTTCCACTCAAGCTGAACAAATGCAAGACCTGTGATGGCACGAAACGATGCAATACAAAGAATAACAGTTATATTTACAGTTGCACCAGTAGCACTAAAGTGACATAAAACAAAGTTCCTCCCTCAAAATGCCCACACGGCCAAAAATGCTAAACTGCTAAAATGGTACGCACGGAAATCCTTGACTAAAACAGGCATTGTGGGTAGAGGCCAGCAGTGTTATTATAACCGTAAACAAACAGATATCGATCTCATCTAGAGGATAGGCAGAAGTCAGCAACTTTATCAACACCACAGAGAACAGGAGAGATGCAGGGAGTATCGGTGCACAAGAAAAATTAAATTGCATTTTGATGATGGATGCACCTGCCTTTGAATAACAAACACCATCAACAACAGCAGGCCAGGGAGAGAGCGGCAAAACAGCAAAAGTGCAACAACTGAAAAGAAAATGGAGTGATGGTAATGCTAATAACACAGGCACAGATTCTCGAGATATGGGACAAGATGTGTAATGGTTGCAAACATAAAAGCATAATACATTTATCTATTTGTAATTACTACTGCTAAATATGAGTACAAATAACTTTACTGTCCTATACTGTTATTAAGCAACTTTACTGTATAGTACTCTATTGCATTTTTGTAGCCTTGGTAAGAATTCTAATAAACATACAGTACAAATTTATAAAATGTGCAATCTTTATAATATTCATCTCCAGTGCTGAATGAACCTTCAGAAATCCTTCTAATATGATGATGTGGTGCACATCAAATATTTTCTTGTTATTAATGTTAAAAAATATTAATTTTTTGGGGTTACTGTAATACATTTAATTTCAGCATTCTTGAACAGAAAGTTCAAAAGGACCACATTATTTGAAAAAGAAATACTTTGTAACATTATAAATGTCTTTGCAGTCACTTTGATTAATGTAATGTGTCCTTGTTGAACAAATGAATTACTTTCTTTAAAAAAAAAACTTACTGACCACAAACTTTTGAACAATAGTGTATATATATTTTCGCAGTTAACATTATTTGTTATTTGTAAGCATTTGCACTTTATTTTCCATCATTTTCTGTCAACAAGGTCAAACATTGTCTTATTTTCTATGCCACAATCATGAAAACTGAACAAATCATAATCCAAAGATGCAAGGCCTGAATCATGTTGTTGAGAAATTGCACCTCATGAGATATGCCACTTCTATAACCTTTCTATTTCGTTTTATTTATCCACCCTGTGACTTCGGGTCCCTACATGTGGTTCAGGACTCTTATTAAAAGCCGCATGCTCGGGTCTGATTGAGACAGCTCCTAGTAGGAACGGGCCTCACTGACAGTGCCCAAACGCAGGGCTCTAATGAGCTCCCAGAGAGCTGATTCATAATGGAATATCTGGGAGGCCAATAGTCCATCACTAATAATCATATGGTAATGACCAGCTCGCAATCAGGGAGCCCAAAAGAGAAGAGCAGCTCATTTCTATCCTTCAAAGCTCTCTCTCTTTTAAATCTCACAGGAATAGAATGGTGAGGGGCAAAAAAAAGGGCAAGAGGCGGGAGAGAACGAATACAGAAATGGAGAACGAGACCTTCAACGAATCCTAACATTTCCTTTTAATAAAAACAGGGTTTCAAAAGATGGCGCAGACCAAATAAGTGACGAAGGCAGGCAGTTAGCTTCTGCTGCGTGCAGGGGGTTTACGAAATGCTAGTTAATACTGCTTTAATGTAGCTGCCATAAGAGGGATCATTCATCATAATGTTCTCACTTCATTTGCACAGGCCTCTGAGTACAGCAAGAGTGAATTAGCTCCAGCTCTGGGCCCCCCTGCACTCTGGGACCAAGGGACAACCAAATTGGATCTAAATTGATCTAATCCTAAACAGAAAGGCAAAATTAATGACTTTGCATGGAGAGAGACCCATTCTCAGCGTATCATATAAAGAGTCTTTCTGAGGGAGAATATCAGGGTCATTTTCCACTAACTGAAGATACGCAAGATGAACGTATGAGTGGACTGATCTTGAAATAAAACATACCAGATTATGGAGGCATCACGACTCAACTACTTGATCTTGATAGAGTGTCAGCAATTTACCCATTGTTAATTTTTCCCCCCAGCAATCACAAAAAAACTTTAAATAGACATTTATTAGAGGTATAAACAATACTAAGTCTGTGTATCAAACTTGGAAGAAAGTGAAAACAGGCTGTTGTTCAGATACGTGTTGTGCTTCAGGATATAATTGACCTGAAGGAGTAGCATGGACTCTTAGCGCAGTAGAGCGGAATAGAACTTTGGCGATCTCTTTGTGAGGTCATAAAAGGGGAAATTTAGACAGATTCAGAAAATGTGGACACATTTAAATCCCATCCGAATGGGGTCTGAGGCGGATCATTGAGCTAAAGGAAAAGAGCCACACTAATAAACACACTGACCTCTGAGGAACAGAGCCAACCAAATACACCAACAGGAACACACTTATGCACAAACAGAGACACAATACGTGCAGTCAAGCATGACTGAGCAGCATTCAGGCAGGTAATGACCGCAAATAAGAGATCAACTTACAGTCTGTCCTGCGGCAAGTCCAGACGTTAACACACACACATAAATAACCAAGCATCCGTAAATGTTGTGAAGGCAGCCATTAAAATGCATCCCTTCAGATGCTCAATAAGCAAAAGACATTTGGCACTGACACTGGTTATCAGGACAACTTTTTTTTTTCTTCTTGCAAACACCTCCACACTGACTTCTTACGCCCCATCACACACACAAGCCCGTGGTCTCCATTAATGCAATTTCACCTCTGTCGCTCAGTATACACACGTGGGCCTTTTTAATGCCGACTCCAAAATGAACACAAACAAGCATACACAATTTAGCAGCTCGTTACTTTACGAGCTTATTAGGCATGGCCCATCACCCTCAGGAGTGTTAACGAGGTGGTATTTGGCAGACTCGTTAGGCCAGGAACCTATCAGAGCCCAGGGAGATATCAGGAGATGATGTTCTGGATATTGCTCACAAGAGTGACACACAATGTTAGTGGCACCACAGGGAACAGCAAGCAATTTTGAGTTTAGAAGACGTTTAATAGCCGTCCAAACACAGCTGTGACGTCTAGGCAAAAACCAGGCAAAATTTGGGCTGTCAGTGAAAAGACTTCTAACCATATCCCAAGAATAGACGCATAGGCTACACATAGAACAAACCAAACACCTTGTAATCACTTTTGACTTTGCTTACATGATGGAATATGATACAACATTGCAATCATTGCCTCCTTGCGCAATGATTGGCTATGATTTGTTATGATTGGATACTATTGGTCTGTGAGATAAATCCCGCCTCATTTCTGTGACCATTCTCAAATCTGAATGAACAAAATTATGGCGTTAATGGGAAGACTAAATAAAAAGTAAGTAAACAACTCAGCCACTTAGATCACTGCTTTACATCACATTACAAAATCAAACTTGAATGGGCTTGAAAATATGATAAGTAAAAGGTACATCTTCGTGTCTTTGATTAGTGTTTACCAAGCTTGATGACTGATGATACTAAAATAAGTTGGCTATTAAAAAGAACAGTTGAACATCAGTTCACAAATAAAACATGTTGTTTAAATTATTACTGCCTTTAGTTATTATTTTTGGAATAAATGTAAAAATGGTTGAAAACACTAACTTGATGATATTTATGTTTGGTTTTGATAAACAGAACAATTAATAACATTGTTAATGTAAATATACAAAATAGAGTTGTATTTAGATTATTTTTTCTTTCTTTTTGATGTTATGTAATATGTTTAACCAGGAAAATGTGACCACATTAAGTGTAGTTGGGAAATTGATTATAAAAAAATAAAATAAAAAAAACCTGAGGACTTTGCCTCCTCATTTCAGAACACATATACCGGCAACCTGTGAAAAGTTGTTGAACAATCTGTCTGTGTGAAAAGCCTAGCTTCCCTCAAGAGCTGAAGTTCAATGGTTAACCAGCCTCAGCACAGCTAGTGAACACCCTGGAGAACCTCTCATAACTCTAAAAGGAGATTGTAACCTTGATAGCTCTCTTGTCATAGGGTTATGCTAACATTACACCTAGAGACATAACATGGTTGGGGGGTGTGATACGGACCTGAAAGTTCATCATTTATCAGCAAACAACAACTACATCTACATCTATTAGAGGGAGAAAAAGAAAGATTTGGTGGATGAAACTCTGAAACAAACCCCTGACAGTGGGTTTCTGGGAAGTGGCGTTTCTGCACTGTTAGCAGCATGTTGCAGAGGTGCGAACATTTCCTGTGAATACACGTGTTCCGGCATATGCTCCGAAAGAGAGTGTAGCCTGCAGACAGGCCCGGAATCCCAATGAAGCCCATAGTCACGCCCACGACACAAGCGCACACACACACACACACACACACACACACACACACACACACACACACACACACACACACACAGCCATGCCTAAAGGCTGCGAGACACCTGACATGTTTCATCTAGCGCCCTGTCACCTTCCTCTTGTACCAACTTACAGCTGGAGAATAAAAATCACACCGGGTGAGAAGGAGAGAACAGCCGGATTTTTGTGGTTGAGAGAGACCAGAAGATGAAAACTGTCATTCTAAACCTGTATGACTAGAATTTTTGAATAACAAATAAATTTTTACATACAATTAAAATGAAAAGATTCAAACATGGCTACTTTTAATGGGCGAACCTCAAAGAATATTTTCAGTTAATAATGCAAGCAAGCAAATGAAATTAAATAAATAAACAAACACAACAGTTCTATAAAGCTGGTCGCACACCGAACGCGCAGCTCAGCGCCACGCCGCGCCACGTCTAGGACAACTCTCACCTGAAGATCTGATAACATCAGCAATTTTCTGATTTCTTTAAATAAATATAAAACTAAATGTATATTCCAGCACAGGGCTAAGTCCGTATATACATTACTACTATTTGAGACACATAAATGTAAATTTAATATATAACTATGTAAATGGCGCCGTGTGGCGCTGCAGGATTTTGAACACGGTCCAGAGCCGTTGCTGGGCGCCGCGGACAGACGCCGCCGGTGTGTGTACTCTCATAGAGAATAATGTGTTCGAATTTAAAAGACCTGGCGCTGCGTGGCGCGGCGCCGAGCTGCGCGTCCGGTGTGCGACCCCCTTAAGAGACTTTAGAGAAAGAGAAAGAGAAAGAGAAAGCAGTTCAAACCAGGTTTGCAGCAACATGAAGGTAGTAAAACACTGACAGCGTTTTCATTTTTTGAGTGAACTTTCCCTTTAAGGGTACACCCTTCTCCCTGAATAATTCTGTTTTTTGGTAAGACTCAAACAGTGTAAAACCAAACAGAGGTTTACGAGGGGATATTTTTGTTCCATGGATCTGACCAAATTGAGGATGCGACAGTGCTAGGAAATCCATTACAACCCAATTATATGAGCCAGTTTTGGGCCGGGTCTAGGCTGCTCTCTCTGAAAGGGCTCTGTTTAATCCACAAAGAGAGGCTAATGGGAAATGTGGAAATAGAATCCACACTTCAGTAAGTTTGAGGGGGATTTGGCAGGATTAATGAACTGCCAGGTTTACTGTCAACATGCGAGAGAGAGCAATCCTTTACAAGGCACGAGAATACTGCATCAGTCCGTCAGCCCACACACAAACTCGCACATCTAGCACACAGGCTCTCCTTGTGGTCTAAGTAACAATGATGCCAACCCTCCCTACATAATTCAATACACGCTACATTTATCCAGAGATAGCTTTTTACATTCGGCTAAAGGGATGCACAAATTTCTCTCCATCTTTGTGTCTGTGTCTCTCTCGCTCAAAAGAGATCCCAGTGCCGCAGCCAGCCAATGCAACCGCACAAACCGTACATTGAATACATGCGCTTGATTTGAATGCAGACAGTGTGTCTGAAATCTGTGCAGCTACGATATGCTAACTTTCACATTTATCAGGTATCCTGATTTCACACCTCTGCTATCAAATGACCAAATTATATATATAATATAACTTATATATATTATATATATATATATATTATATAAGTTATATATATATATAACTTAATTTTTTTCAATGCCAAAATGTGCTAAAGTCTAAAAATGAAATCCATGCATTATATAAATATTCCCTGTTGGAAAATCCAGCCAAAACCTGCTTAGGATGGGAAGCTTGAAGCATCACTATTATTATTTCTCATACTTGGATTAGGGGGGTTGCTCTAAATCCCTTATGTGCTGCGGGCATAAATGATACCTCAATTTATGTGGCTTGTTTAGGAGAGGTGTGCTATTACTTTCTGAAACAATACAACTCCCAAAATTTTCCTGGTAGGTGATAAATTGTGCAAAAAAAGAAAAGAAAAAAAAGACCATTTCCAAAAAAAAAAAGCCCTATCTAGAGACCAGACTATCACTGAGACTTGGATGTGAGCTATTTTGACTTGCCTCAGAAAGCAACCTAAAACACACTAACTCCCTAGTAATCATCCAGACACCCTAGCAACTGCATAGTCCCAGTAACCACTTAGATCTCCCTAATATCTGCATTAGTAACAACACCTTAGTTACTACACAGACACCCTAGCAACCGCAATGGCCTTGTAACCACCCAGACAACTTAACAACTGCATAGAAACAACGTGTTACCATTCAGAACACACTAGCAACCTCATAGCTACATCCTATTACCACCCATACACTCTAGCAACCGCATAGCAATGTTATAGTAACCACCCAGACAACCTAACATCCACAAAGCAACACCCTAGTTACCACTCAGGACATCCTAGCAGCTACAGAGCAACCCCATAAAAGCTTTATAGAACACCCTAGTAGTAACCATAGCTTAAATTATCTATATTGGTTGATCAGCTGGACCTGGTTTTAGACCAGGTAGACAAGCTTGGTTCAAGCTGATCATCAACAACAAACTAGCTACAAAGCTAAAAAATCTCGACCACTTTAAACACCACTAACTTTTTTTTTTAGCAGGACTGATACTTGGTTTAATCTATAAAATCAATATTGTGATGAAAGCATCAATATTAGATTGTGCTAGATAATTTCCCTATCAAAGTTAATAGTTCACACATGACTGTTAAAGTAATCTAGGAAGAGATGGCTTAGCTCAAAGGATGAAAATGATAGATGGATGGATGGAGTCTAGAGGGCGAATACAATGGATAAATGAGCTGGGTAGAGGAAGAAAGTAAATGTTTCCTACAACTCTTCAATCAGAATCCACTCAACCTGACTTCTCTGACCTTCTCTCTCTCTGTACTCATCTTAGAAATCTCTAATTTAAGTTCATAGGGAGAAAAAAAAGGGGAAAAAAGGATTTAATTATTTTCCTCATCTCTCCAAGACAATCTGAGCTACTATAAAGATACAATCTCATCTTTGATCAGGCACTTACAGAAGGCATTTAGTACAATATCCTCTTTATATGAGTTTTTATCCAGCAATAGCCAATGTGGTCACACATTGTCCCTTTAGCCCCTTTCACACAGAGATTCCGGAAACTACACGGATAATGTGTAACCACCGTTTGATTTTGGTGCATTCACACTGCCAGTGATTTTCTGGAATCTGTGAGTGCGTTCACACACATCCCATAAAGATCCCTCAAAGACAGGTGACGTCAGGATGTAACGTGTAACATGCATCGAAAACATGTTGGAACTGTCACGTTTTGATGTATTTAGTTCTGTTTTGTATCTTGTCTTCCCCTGTCTTTTGTGATTTTGGTTTAGTCCTGTTAAGTTTTCCCGCTCCTCGTTTGTGTTCAGTTTTATCACCTGTGTTCAGTTAATCATTCAATCATTCCTTGTGTATTTAAGCCCTGTGTTTTCTCCCTGTGTTGGTCGATCGTCGTCTATGTATGGTTGTGTGTAAACCCTAAAGTCCTGGAGTTTTGTTCTTGTTTCATTTTGAAAGTTTCTTTTTGTTATTAAAACTTTATATTGAAGCTTCTGTGTCCTCGTCTTCGGTCACCTGCACCCAACCCTGACAGAACGATCGACCCTACAATAATAAAAACGAAGATGAGCCAGAGGAGATGTCACTGGAGGAAAAAGGTGAAACCAATCAACACACCTATCCTCTTCCAAGAGGAGCGCTCTCTAGAAGAGTATGCGGGGCTGTACCTAGATTTCTATGATGACGTGACTCAGGATGAAGAGGAATTGACGCAAAGTTTCTGGGGTGGATTAAAAGACCCTCTCGCCCAGATAATTTTGGTGAAGGACCTACAAATGTCCTTCTTGGAGTTTGTTGATCACACGCTGTGGGCGTGTGGATCCAAATACCTTGTAGAAGATCTACCACTCCAGCCAGCTCCAAGCCCGCCAACGCCTGAGCCCATCACCTGCACGCCAACGCCTGAGCCCATCACCTGCACGCTAACGCCAGAGCCCATCACCTGCACGCCGACCCCTGAGCCCGTCGCCTGCCCGCCAGAGCCTGAGCCTGTCACCTGCCCGCCAGAGCCTGAGCCCGTCGCCTGCCGCCAGAGCCTGAGCCCAGCCCCAAGCTCCCTGAAATGCTGGCCCCGTCCAGTTCCGAGTCCCCTGATGTGCTGGCCCCGTCCAGTTCCGAATCCCATGATGTGCCAGAGCCCATTGATCCAGAGCCAGAGCCCGTTGACCCAGCGCCAGAGCCCGTTGACCCAGCGCCAGAGCCAGAGCCCGTTGACCCAGCGCCAGAGCCAGAGCCCGTTGACCCAGCGCCAGAGCCAGAGCCCGTTGACCCAGCGCCAGAGCCAGAGCCCGTTGACCCAGCGCCAGAGCCAGAGCCCGTTGACCCAGCGCCAGAGCCAGAGCCCGTTGACCCAGCGCCAGAGCCAGAGCCCGTTGACCCAGCGCCAGAGCCAGAGCCCGTGACCCAGCGCCAGAGCCAGAGCCCGTTGACCCAGCGCCAGAGCCAGAGCCCGTTGACCCAGCGCCAGAGCCAGAGCCCGCTGACCCAGACCCAGAGCCCGCTGACCCAGACCCAGAGCCCGCTGACCCAGACCCAGAGCCCGCTCACCCAGACCAGAGCCGCTGACCAGACCAGGCCCGTTGACCCAGACCCAGAGCCGTTGACCCAGAACCCGTTGATCCAGCGCCCGTTGATGTCAAGTCAGTTCCCGATCCTGAGCCTGTCCTCCCCAAGAAAATTTTGGGGGGGCGCTATACGCCTTCGCCGTGGCCGGCCAAAGATCCATGGAGGCCTGAAAAATAACACCGCCATGGCCACCCGAAGGGTCCTTCACCGCCATGGCCACCCGAAGGGTCCTCACCGCCATGGCCACCCGAAGGGTCTTCACCACCACGGCCGCCCGAAGGGTCTTCACCGCCGTGGCCACCCGAAGGGTCTTCACCACCACGGCCGCCGGAAGGGTCTTCACCGCCGTGGCCACCCGAAGGGTCTTCATCGCCATGGCCACCTGAAGGGTCTTCACCGCCGTGGCCACCCGAACAGTCTTCACCGCCGTGGCCACCTGAAGGGTCTTCACCGCCGTGGCCACCTGAAGGGTCTTCACCGCCGTGGCCACCTGAAAGGTCTTCACCGCCGTGGCCACGCCCACAGCCTGCACCACCGTGGCCACGCCCACAGCCTGCACCGTCGTGGCCACGCCCACAGCCTGCACCGTCGTGGCCACGCCCACAGCCTGCACCGTCGTGGCCACGCCCATAGCCTGCTCCGCCCTGGCCACGCCCACAGCCTGCTCCGCCCTGGCCACGCCCACAGCCTGCTCCGCCCTGGCCACGCCCACAGCCTGCTCCGCCGTGGCCACGCCCACAGCCTGCTCCGCCCTGGAGGCTTCCCGGACTTGCACCATGCCCTCGTCAGCCTCCAGGGCGCCCACCCTCCCACCCCTTTGGATGTTATACGGCGCGAGGACGCGCCTTCGGGGAGGGGGGAGGTACTGTCACGTTTTGATGTATTTAGTTCTGTTTTGTATCTTGTCTTCCCCTGTCTTTTTGGTTTAGTCCTGTTAAGTTTTCCCGCTCCTCGTTTGTGTTCAGTTTTATCACCTGTGTTCAGTTAATCATTCAATCATTCCTTGTGTATTTAAGCCCTGTGTTTTCTCCCTGTGTTGGTCGATCGTCGTCTATGTATGGTTGTGTGTAAACCCTAAAGTCCTGGAGTTTTGTTCTTGTTTCATTTTGAAAGTTTCTTTTTGTTATTAAAACTTTATATTGAAGCTTCTGTGTCCTCGTCTTCGGTCACCTGCACCCAACCCTGACAGGAACAAAGCGGAAGTTTGCATTTTTTTCTGGATTCGGTTGTACACTAACTCATCGCGTACTGTTCCACAAAGCTGGCGAACGATCTCAGCTTCAGCGCGGCTAGTAGGAGCTTCCTGGTCTCTGCTTCATTCTAGTTTGCAGACATTTTTTCATTCTTTCTTTGTTGATGACGAACACAAACTTTCTTCTAAGAGCACCAGAGTCGGACGATAACTACGTCATTGCGATGATACGTGCATCATCACTTACGCCATTGGTCCTGGCTTTTGTTCAAACACGGTGTGTTCCGGGACTGATCCCGGCAATGTTACTAGGTCCCCATCACAGAAGGCACTCTAGCAATTTTACGACAATTTCCCAGGATCAACGCACTGTGTGAAAGGGGCTTTTGTGTCACCAAGACCAGGCCCAACACTGTCTAAGGGTGTTTTCACTATAAGCTTTTCCTACAGATGTTTAGATGGAAGTGTTGACATGCAAAATGAAGAGGAACAAGATAAGGGTACCATTTTGCATCGCTATGTAAATGCTTATAATATACCAACTTTATCAAGCTATGTAGACTTGACGAGTCAATATTCATAGAATTATTTATAATGGTTGCATTTATAAACAAAATAATGTGTTTTACTAATTTGGCGACTTTCTGCTGCATGCAAACAGACTCTTGAGGAGAGAGTGGATTGTCATTCATTTGCCAGCCTGATTGCACTTGCTATGCACAAATACAGTGCAAACTCACTCTTGATTGTATCCAAGGTAAATCATCAACACTATCAACCCTTACATGTGTTTATAGAACTAAATGCATAGAAATGGACTAAAACGCACAAAATGCAACATTGTAACAAATTAAGTCCCTGTTTCGGAACAAAGCCAACGATATACAGGTCTGACAAGGCCCTAAAATAATTATAAGCAATCGTAAAAGCCGGGAGCTGAAAAAAGGGGGGGGAAAACGAGAGATCTGAGACGATCAAACAAGGCATCAAAGTGTTGGAATAATCACTGTATATTTCACTTGTTAATAGGCCATAAACTGTGATATGTCTGAGAAGGTACTAAACTGCTATTTCTGTCCAAGGTGCCAAAGGAGCAATAAGCGGGAAGACGGATGGGGTTGTTGTATAGCGCTACAGCGATCTAAGAAACAACGAGATTGTTGGTTTTCTAACTCACCGAAATGATCTCTTTATACATATATTAGCGAGGATATGAGAGAAAATGATCTCTGCCCCGAGCTCAGAAAACAGAGCTCACAAAAGTCTTGCTTATTGATTTTCCCACAATCCCGACTGTCATATTTCTCTCTTATTGTCAGATTTTATGTTCGAGAACCCAACAGTTGTCTAATAGCACAGCGACTAAGGACTGGTGCTCTTTCGTGCACAAGAAAGGTGATGTGTGTGCGTGTGTATACATGTGGCACATTACACTTCCCATTCTTTGCTTTTTCAGCAGGTAGAAAGCAGCCCTTGGGGGTGGCTGAGAAAGAATGGACTCTCTCTCGCTCTCTTTCAGTCTCTCTCTTTGGTCTTGGCAGGGTTAGCCCTGTCTCAGCTTGCCCAGGAAAATTGAGTTTGATGCTGATTGGGGCTTGCTGAGAGGATCTTTTTGTTCCCTTGCTACGAGGCAAGAAGGACGAGAGGAGAACTCAGCAGCTCCAGCCCAGAGCACTGAACTGAATCAAAAAACGCAGCAGTCAATAACGCTGATTAAAGCATAACCAATGACAGGGTGTGAGAAGCAGATAGAGTTGAAATGAGAGTCGAAAAAGACAAAAGAAAATGAGAATACAGATTCATACAGGCCAGGTGTGACTTTAAAATACATTTATGCACTTTACAGACGCTTCCATCCAATGCGACTTTCCAGATATCATAAGAGTCAGCGTGTTGTCCTTGGGAATCAAGATGGTGACAGCAGAAATAACATCTTTCACAACCGAGTCAACATTATTTAATAAAGTCCAATCAAAATTCAACCACCTAATCTCAGAAACAACATCAGCACAGAATGCTTTTAATAAATTCAACTTTATTGTAAAATCTTTCTAATATCAGATAAAGCAATAGTTATTATGAAATAACTTACACAGCATTTATTAATCTAAAGCCCCTTTCACACAAACTTGAGTTTCAGAGTATAGAGTGGATAAATCGATATACATCTAACCTGGTTTAGATCTGGGGCCTATACCATGAAGCTGGTTTAGGTGGCTAGCCAGGTATGTTTCAGTTTTGTTTGCGCCAACCCCGGGTTTTATGCACCATGAAAGTGGTTTGGCTTTTAGCAGTGTTTATCACCAATAGTAACTTATGCTCTATGGTTAACCTGGTCCGGGGAAGGTTATGTTCCAGGTAAGAGGTTGCAAACTGAACTTGGACCAATCAGCTGTGAGCAAAGTGAGCATTCGCTGGATTTTTCTGAAGAAAGTTGGGCAGTTTAACTGCTCAGAACAAACAAGGGACTCAAGATCAACCATCACAATAAATAAATAAATAAATAAATAAATAATAAATAAATAATAAATAAAAATAATAAATAATAATAATAATAAATAAATAAATAAACCATGTAAAAGCGTATGTAAACTTTTGAACAGGGTCATTTTTATAAATTCAGTGTGTGTGTGTGTGTGTGTGTGTGTGTGTGTGTGTGTGTGTGTGTGTGTGTGTGTGTGTGTGTGTGTGTGTGTGTGTGTGTGTGTGTGTGTGTGTGTGTGTGTGTTGTGGATTATATGTAAACATCTTTTATGTAAAATAGGACTAAATTATAAACATGCATTTTGTATGATCCCTCTTATTATGTTAATATTCGTGCACATCCCTAGTAAATACCCATATAGAAATTACAGACAAACCTCAAATGTGGATAGTGCTAATGCCTGTGCGTTATCGACATAGTCTGCAAACTCAGATTGATGCAGTCATTACAGGAGTGTGAACAGAGTCCTCTTTCCAATGCAAACGGGAGTGTGTGGGGGAAGCGATTGAAAGATAAAGAGCGGAGGCCTTTAATCTTGATAAAAGATAATGAACTCAGCCCAAAGATAAAGAGAAAAACGAGAGCTCTCAATCTGTAGGAGGATGCTATGAGTGAATGTGTGGGGTACAGAGAGGAAGATAACAGAGATAGAATCCTGCAATGTGAGACAGGATGCAGATATCCAGAGCAACGGCATCCATGCTCACAGGACGTGATGTCACAGACATCTCGATGCCCTTACCTACCGGCCTCAGGGGCCCCGAGGGCGATCGCTCGCTCTTATCAGCTCATATTGCCAACTGACACTTCTACCACCTCCCCAAAAAAAAAACACGAATAAAGAGTGGACAAGATGAAATATGAGCGCTTTCAGCCTCACTTAGGCCTGCAGAATAAGTCAATTAGTCATGGCAGCCAACAGTCAAGAAGAGATTCTACATGACAGCCTTAACGAGGACCTCAAAGAACCAGCATTCGACAGCTCGTTAAATTAATCCACTGGGTGTAAGCTAGAGAGAAAAGAGAGAGGGAGGGAGCAAGAAAGATGGATGCGAAGGAACGCAAAAATCATTTCACTTTTGATATATTAAAAGCTGTCACAAATATTTTGGTACATATTGCTACACAGCGGGTGATGCCGACAGGAAGTGTGAGCGACAAGCCTGCAGTTAGATGGATCAATTATTAATGATGCGTCAATGATATGAACCTTGGCGTCAGGGTATCTGGCTTTAGAGCGGTGATGCGCCTCCCCTCCCCAAGCGGAATCTCAGAGGAAACGCACATGCATAGAAGAATGACCTTAGAGAGGATGATGCTGGACAGCTTTGTTTTGACAGGCGGATTTGAGCTGCCCTGCTTTAGGCTGCGGGCCGAGCGAACTCGCACCTCCATACAGATCTGTGCATGTGTGGGCTCACGTATGAGCAAGCATGAATATCCAGCACAGATGTGCCGGACCCTTGGTATATGCCTGACCTTCACACAGCTGAAGCTCAATGCTGATGCCCTTTGGGGCTGTTTGATGAGAAGATGAGAAAAAAAACAAGGGATGAAATGGACGACAGAAGGCCTTTCCATCAATCTCCCTTCAGAGCGCTGCTCTTCAGCAATCTTTTCTGGCCCAGACAGCCATGCCTGATGACCCTTAAATCCCTCCCCTCTGCCTCAAACCATCCATGTTTCATCATGCCCACAGGCACAGAACTGCCTCTCTCTTGCATCTATCCATCCACCCTTTCATTTTCATCTGCTCCTGCCAGCCCTGCGCCCGGCTACAGGCCAAATTTACATCTCCTGGTGCCGCAAAGACCCGCCTGCGACACACAGGGACAAATTCTAGACCCCACACACCACACCAGCGGTGTTACTAATACTTTTTTCAATAGTCTATCTTTTCTATCAAGCTACTTTTTGTTACTGAAAAAGATGCACAGCCTCGAATAAGGGAATATTCATGAAATAGTCTTTTTATAAAATGTTTCTTTTAGATGGCTGATGAACCAACTAAACTATGTGTTAAAATTTTGAGGTCAGTAAGATTTTTAGAAAGAAATTAATACTTTTATTCATTAAGGAGCCATTAAAATGTGTCAAAAATGACATTAAAGACATATTTTTACAAAAGATTCCTATTTCAATTGCTGTTCTTTTGAACTTTCTACTCATTAAAGAATCCTGGGGGGGAAATATTATGGTTTCTACAAAAATATTAAGAAGCACTGTTTTAAACATTGATAATAATTTATAAAAAGAAATATTTCTTGAGCACCAAATCAGCATATTAGAATGATTTCTGAAGGATCATGTGACACTAAAGACGGGTAATGATGATGCTGAAAAATATATTAGAATAGAAATAGTTATTCAATATTGTCATATTTTACATTACTGTTTTTACAATCAAATATATTAATTATTTTGTGAGCATAAAAAACTCAAAGACGCAACAACATTAAAACAATTTTACTGACCCCAAACTTTTGAACGGTAGTAAATATATACACAATTCATTCTAATTTGGGGGTTTTGTTTTTGTATTAATATCATCACATAGTACTTTTTTATATCGCTGCGTGTAATTTAACTTATTTAAATCATGAGTAATTTTCCAAATAAAAACTGGAACATAAACAATTGTGTTTATAATTTAAAAAAAAATAAAAAATCATCTTCACAATTTCGATAGCATATAGAGTTATTCCAATGTCTGACATGTTTTTTTGTATAACTCGTCTCTGACTTTTAAAAAAGTGTTCACATGACTAACTGGTGAGTGTGCGCCCTTGATATTGACCTCTTAGGTCAAGGTCAAGGTCATCTGAAATAGCCAGATCTACCAGAATGGCTATGTTTGGAATAGCATATGACTCTTACTATTTCTGTGCAAAGTAACTCAGATGACCTACTGCTTTTGTCAAAATGTGCAGTACACAACAGAGCACACTGTTTTCTAGAGTACAACAACTATATGCATTCAATCTGACCAAGAATAAACCTGAAATAATTATAATCACGATTATCTGACCATGATTTCACTGTGACCATGATTTCACCGGCAAAAATGATTTTAGTAACCATATTTCAGGTTTATTTAAGGTTTGGTTAAATTGGAAGTGAAGTGGCAATAAGATAGTTCTGAAATACCACATGCAAAAGTGGTGTAACAGTTTTGTGAATTCGCCCCAGAGAGGCAGGAAAGAGGGTTTGGCCTATCTTAAGATAGAAAACCAAAATTGAGTGACCTATTTTGGGATTTTTTTTAAAACATCTCCTAAATTGCTCATTGAAATACAATGATCACCTTTACATTCAATTGCTGTGCACACGTCAGCAAAACAAATGGATCCTAAAATACAGTACACTTCATAGATCTGTGTACTAGACATTGTGTCTTCATAATTGTGTACTAGCGATAGGCGATGGAGACTAAAGTCAAGACAGAAGGATCTCTCTCATTTAATCTTCACACAATACAGTACATATCCGACAAGCTATTCTGAGGGAACGCTTTTTACATTCACCAAACAGCAAAAAGTTAGCAAACCTGACATCCTTACTGTATTTTCAACCTCTGAACGTTTTATGTTTACACAAAAACCACATCGATATGTGTGTGACAGCAAATATCTTGAGTCTTTCATAATGCAGCTCTCTGAAGAAAAATGAATCTTTCATACAGCACATTACATAATGTATACTGACTATACATAAGGTTTTGATGTGAATTTTCTTTGTGTAAAATCAGCAAGCGTGAGCATGAAAGGTAAAGTATATATTCTTTAAAAAATGAAGTACATCAACATTTGAGGCATTTTGCAGACACTTATGCATAGTAGATTACAAAAAGTGCTTCAGCTTCACATATGAAAGTGTTATGAGGGTAAACATGCAATTCACACAGTTATCTCCTAAAGTATATTCTATATAAATGCAAACTAGTACAACAGTACTGAAACATATGATGACAACTGTGTCTTGATATTGCATCAGAAAAGCATTGCAAACCAATCTTCTTATATAAGGGCTGCAACATTTTTTAGGTAATATCAAACCAAAACACATGCACAGATGCCTATTCTGAAAATCCACAGGAAGTAATATACCATCTGAGGACCTTTGATATACTATTTGCAACGTACTATGTTTTGGGACGCACTAATCCTAATCTTGCAAACAATTTAGGATGGATTGCATGCAATTTGGGATTCAGCCTTTTACTGCCTTCAAGTCCTCCTGTGCGGTTCCTACTTGCGTGTTTAGATAACAAGTCATTATAATGATGTGATAAAGATAGGAAGCCTTTTTTAGCTCATGTACAACAAATTGAAATGACAGCTGTACATAAGGTGTGTAATTCACATGTTATCTGCTGCTGTCTTCAGGTAAACAAATTACATAGTACTATTTTTCCATTGCACCAGTGGGTGAGCATTATACTCTTGCATCAATTTTACACTACATATAGTGTTATGCATCTCTAACACATAATTAATTTGCATAAAACAAATATTAAGTAATCATAGTTTAGTACAAATTAAAAACATTGAACCATGTTTCATATGCTGTCTCTTACAAAATCACAAATGCATCATTCTGCATGTAATTCATAATTGGGTGTTTTTCAATATTGTTCCTCAAACAATACACCATTTTTTCACAAACAAATACAACTTCATTCACACCACACTAAACAATTTTTCCCCTAATACAAAGGCTTTTACTATAAACTTACACTTGTTAACCAACATAAAAAATTAGATTTGTGAACAATAAAAATTCTAATTTTAAAATTACACTAAAAAAAGAAAAAATAGTGATAAAACCAAAATGTGTCTATAGGATATATGAAATGCTAAATGTGAAATCAACTTTAGTAGGACAAAAGTGTGAACAATTTTATTAAAAAAAAAAATGTAAATGTTGCTTCCACCACAGAATGCTGTTTTAAACCGTTTTAAAATCATTTTGCATGACATTCAGAAATAAAGATGATAAAAAAAATTCTGGACAAATTAACTAAAAAAATTGAGAAAGATGTAATGTCCACAGGGCTATTTATGATTTTTATAAATGTATTTACTGAAAAGCCACATTAGTATTTTCATGTTTTGCCACACATTTAACCAATAGCCAATAGCAATTTGCTATCAGAGTATTTCTTTAGCTGTCAGCTCTGCCTCTGAGTCTGAAAGTTCAAAGTAAATCCAGAGTTTCCTATCGGTAATTACAACAGTGCTGTGACATTCATGTGTGCTCATCTCGTAAATACGATCATTCTGACGTCCCTTGAAGGCAGCTTTAGAGCAGGGGAGCTCAGTCCTGTTTCCTGCAGAGATTAGCTCCAACTCTAATCAAATACACCTGAACCGGCTAATCAAGCTCTTTGAGTGCGGTTAGAAATGAAAGTCAGGTGTGAAGGAGCGGATTTGGAACTCTAGCCGCCTTTTTCCTGACGAACTTACCGCGTTTCGAATTATAGGAGTTTAAACTTCCGGTTTGAGGAACTTCCACTCAAAAAGACTAAAACAAATTATTTCAAATCACAAGGTTGCGCTACAAATAGGCCTTATCTTTATCTGTCAGTTTGACTGAATGAGCTGTCAATTTTCCTTCATGTTTAATTTTCAGACATCAGAAGAATAATGTAACGCTTGATATTTTATTGTGAAATTGTATGACAAGCTTTGTGGCAGAGCTCTATTTAGTCTGCTGCGTTTTTTTTCGCCTGATTACTTATTAATATTCATTCCTCTGTAACAGTATGAAATAGGACAACATACCTGTATACTACACTTTTGTGGTCTGCTCTCCCGATTTACTTTACGATATGTCTCAAGAATGAATCTGGAATGTACCATGAATGTTTCGTTTTTCTCCCCAAAACCTCGCTTCTCTTTCCAGGTTTGTTATTCCATGGATGCTTTAAAATGTAACTGTCTCCCTATTTCCCTTATAATCCCTATTAGCAATGTTTACTGGAACATTTCTAACGCAAGTAAATGCAATATTTGTTAAGTCAAATTGTCAGAAAGCACTAAATATTAATTTTAAAATATCAGTCAACACTAAAGTTAATGAACATTTTTGATTAAGGCAAGGTATGTTACATAATATAGATAAATATTACTACAGTGATATTAACCCATCCATAATATTGCTGCGGAAAGAATCGAGCTTTTGGGTTTATTCTACTGTAGTTATTTGTTAATGTGGTAACACTTCACAATAAGGTTTCACTTGTTAAAATTACTTAATATATTAACTAACATGAACGGTCCCACTTTATATTAAGTGGCTTTAAGTATCATGTACTTACATTGAAAAATATGTACAATGTAATTATTGTGTTCATGTTGTATTGTAAACCACTTTTGCTGCTTGAGGTGTGATACGGGTAAGGTTAGGGACAGGTGTGTGTTGTAAGGGTATTTAAGGGTGGGTTAAGGTGTAAGGGAAGGGTCAACAGTGTAATTACAAATGTAATTACATACATTAATTACATACATTACAGCTGTAATTACAAGCAGCTATTTTAAAATATTACAACGTAAAATAAAGTACAACGTAAAAACGTGCACAATAAGTCCATTGCATCAAATCATTAGTTTCAATGTAAGTACACAGTACTTAAAGCCACTTAATATAAAGTGGGACCAATACGACTTTTGATTTTAATAATGTATTAGTAAAGGTTGAAATTAACATTAACAAAGATTAAAAATGCTGTAGAAGTGCAGTTCATTAGTTCATGTTAACTAAAGTATTTAACTAATGTCAACTAATGAAACCTTATTATAAAAAGTGTTACCGTTAGTGCTTTTACACTTTTAAATTCACATTTAATATTCGATGGTTGAAGGGTGAGTAGAATGTCACTTCATTGTACCTAGTTTCTTTATGTAACCTTATTATTGGATTTATAGAGTGAGCCTTTCACTGATTGTTTACAGTTTAATAGCAGTCACTACCATAGTTCGCACAAAGCGTCATGCGTAGGAAAAATGTGGACAGAAGATCCCAAAGAGCAGGACTGAGCGAGCTGGAAAAAGAAAGCTACAAAGAATGAGAAGGAAAGAGAGAATCCTATTGTGTCCCTCATTCTGCTCAAACCACTGCAATATGGGTCTTAGTCTGATGAACACACACTCCTATCAAAGCTGTGTGATATAGATGGTGCAGGAGCACTGTTGGAGATAAGTCTAATTTATTTATGTGTCTGTTATTGTCTTGGGATTTTGCCTTTAAGACAGAAAGTGCAGAAGTCAGGAAGGGTGAGGAACGGATAATGGAACATTTCAAAAGAAATGGCAGAATGAGAGACAAAGGAAGAGGGAGAGAAACACAGCCAAGGACCAGCAAAAAAATCTGCTTATGAATACCAAACAGTCCATGTTTATGTGCTTGTTCAGTATTCACAAACGTTGCAAAGCTAATTGAAGCGGTGTGATAAATGGTGTGTTTATCCCAGTCACAACCACAAGAGAGTCAGTCAGATCCCTCAGACCTAAGGTCAGTTACAAAATGTCTGTTACTGACAGGTAGAGAGTTCCCAAAACCCACAGCTGCATCTTTAGGGGAACATAGTCTTGACCAAATGTTCAGTTACAGACAGATGTGAAAGAAAACAGTCAAATAGTCAACCAACTGTGTCTTATAATATGAATAATTATTAATATCAGTAAGATAGCAGTGATCATATGCAAAAAAAACTTTGTGTACATCTCTATTGTCTCTCAAAAGAGATTTAAATGGGGAAAAAAGGAATTAAATCAAATGGAGAGGTGCTCAATTTACAAATTAGTAGTTGATTTATGTTTCTCAATGATCGATTCTTCAAGTAAGATTTAATTCCCTGTATTTCTGCATAACACTGTGTCTACACCGGACGCAACCGTTGTCGCTTATGTCGCGTTGGAACACCTAAATGCTGTCTACACTGGATGCAAAAAAGCGCCTGTTGCAAAACATTTGTCCTTTATGTCAGTACATCATAAATAGAACGAGGCATCAGTTTACTGTCGGAGATTTGTCGCTCACGTGTATTTGAGGTGTACGTGCTTACGGTCTTCAAAAGCCAAATTACTAGCCATGATGAAGTTATGGCACTGACATTAACATTATAGCTTTACACTCTTCAGTATCTCTACAATTGTCTCATTTGTGACCATTTTTATTTCTGCTAATGTATATCTGAGAGAATACAGACAGATACTTAAATAAAAAAAAATGCAATTTAGTCTCTTAAGCTATTAAAGGGCAACTTCAGAGAAATAAAACGCTATTCATTGCCAAGCAGCATATAAAGAACAATAGCCACTTCTCTGGAGTGAGTTCACATCAGAACAGCTTCTGCTTTGCAAAATCAAGGCCTAGAGGGCAGGCCGGCTAAAACATAACCCTGGGTTTTATGAGTACACTCAATAGCGGGACCTCATAAATGTTCCCGTTTCCTCACGAAGAGTGTGGAGGAGAGGAAAGAGAGAGGAGGCAATAAAGAGGAGCAAATAGACAGGTTGCCACACATCAGGTGGAAAAGAGAAAGGGGGGATCTCGAAAAAAGGCTCTTTTTAATAAGACCATGATGATGTTGGTCTGAAGCCAGACAGAAGCTGCAGAACGGTTCATTCTAAACGCACAATTTAGTAAATAAAAGATTCACAGGTAGTGAAAGAATAATCTTATGCTCACCAAAGCTGCATTTATTTGTTCAAAATAAAGTAAATATTGTGAAATATTATTTAAAATTTTTTTTTTATTTTAAGATATTAAAATGTAATTTATTTCTGGTATGGTGAGCAAAGTGGGACATTAAAATAAATATACAATACCCAGAAGGACCAAAGATCCTGTAATCAATGCTCGACTACGCCACCTGACATACAAATGTACGTACAAAATAAGATTCTACACTTGTAATAATCAAAAGTACATATTCATAAACCAAAATAACAAATAAATTTACTCAGGAACGGAATTAACTCAATTTAGACAAAACTCAAACCATAAAAATAAAACGTCAAGTTATGCCAACAAAAGCAATTCAGTTGAGACCCAAAGCAGCAGTGCAGTCACATCAGTAGTTTTAAATCCCGCCCTCAAATAAATTACAGGAACCTTGGACACAGTCACACCTGCTGAACATAAGAAACAAAATGACTTAAAGAGAATTAAACAAACTAAACTAAATTAAAATCATACATACCGCAGGAGGTTCACAGCACTGTACACATCGTCACTCGCCTTATGAGATTGTAGCAGCTTACGAGACAACACTGAAAACATGCGAGCGTGTCTGTCTCTCGTTAACAAAGATCACTTAAAATACGGAAACCTACAGTACCTGGCAGCTATTGCAAGAGCCAGTGCACACCAGAAAGAAAACCAGAGAATGCAACTATCCTGCCAGCCACAAATATACCAACATCTCAATCAAGTTCAAAGTTTGAGATTCTAACCCAACGCTACACCTACCGTTACTCAAAACGTGAAGTTTACAATGGGAAGGACCCATAGTGACACATACCCAACCAACAAACCACTCACAATTTTATACTCCCCAAACTGGGCACTGATAGGCTTACAGAGTGGGCATGCCACCAACCAATAACAGCAAGGGTTATACATCACCCCGCTACAATGGCAAAGCTGAATTTTCAGCAGTTATTACTCCAGTGTCACATGTGTCTTCAATGTCACATGATCATCCAGAAATCATTCTGATATGCTGATTAAGTGCTCAAGAATCGTTACCCACACACACACACACACACACACACACACACACACACACACACACACACACACACACACACACACACACACACACACACACACACACACACACACACACACACACACACACACACACACACACACACACACACACACACACACACACACACACACACACACACACACACACACACACACTCTCTTTCATAAGTCGAAAGGTTAAATATTTAGGCCACTTGCTCTAAGCAGTATTCCCTGTGTTGTGCTCAAAATCAACCTCGTGCAAAGCCACCGTGGCCATTTTATAAGAAAAGCAATATTCTGTGGATGCTTTGGCCAGCAGAATAATATCATTCTCTCAACTGGAGTGGTCCACGCGGGAGGTTTTTTAAGGTCCATGGAGCAGGCAACACATCCTGGCCCGGACCTACGTATTTCACACCCCAATTTTGTGAATCGAAAAGGGAGCAGGAAAATGCTGAATAAATATGGGACTATAGTGTGCGCCCAGCGACGCAGTGTTTATCTGCAAAAACCAGACGTGGCACCAGCCATTCATGCTTTTGTGCCACTCTGCTCATGAATATGGCATGCAAAATGAACTCATAAATAGAGGAAGAGGAAAGGAGAAGAGAAGAGAAGAGAAGAGAAGAAAGAGAAGAGAAGAGAAGAGAAGAGAAGAGAAGAGAAGAGAAGAGAAGAGAAGAGAAGAGAAGAGAAGAGGTTTAACAAATCTTTATAACATACAATTCCTCTTCAATGTGTCATTGTTCATTCAATAAACTCCTCCTCATTTCACGTTATCTCATAACCTTTTAGAATATTTTTAAAAGACATTCTTTTAAAAATTAAAAATAGTTGTTCCTCATACAACATAAAACTTCTCTTACACACCACTTTTTTTTGTAAAAGTCATTAAGTCTCCTACCAAGTCATAATAAGCAAACTCAATTTTTAATCTATTTGAAATTAACCCCTTCAACATTCTCTCTGGATCTACTCGTTAGACCCAGATTTTTTTTTCTGGCCTTCCCAATTGCTAATTTTGCTATGCCCATAACATAGTTCAGAAGACAAAATATTGTCTTTTTTGACATTCTATACTTTACACCTCCTATAAAAATGCATTCAGAAAAAGTTTCACCAAATCCTCTAAACCATTCAGTCAAAACTCTAAAAAGCCCCTCCAATTGTTTGCAATCCAAAAATAAATTCTCCACAGTCTTTTTTTGGCTACAGAACCCACACCCCCACTTACTGCTGGATTGAGGTGAGCCACATATCTGTTAGTAGCTATTGCCCTGTGAATAAGTCTCCACTGCAAATCTGCAGATCGTTTCTCTAGTGGAAACTTATACAGGGAACTCCACTGATCTCTCAAGGGGAAAGCTGGCCCAAACTTCCTTGTCCACTTCAATGGCAGCTGTTCCTTCAGTGTGTCTTTATGAACAGTCTTGACACATAGGTTATAGAAAACCTTTTTAGACATTCCATCAATTGACCCTTCGCAAAGACCCGCCCTCCTTAGTTACTGTCGCTATGTTCCGACAAGCTACGCCGCTCTCACGCTCTCACCATGTTCTCACACAGTGAAAAATACATCGCGGAGCTGAGAGGAGACTGACAACACGCAGACAGACAGGACAGACCAGGTTACTTTTCGGTTACTTTTGATATTAAGCATGTTAAACAAAGTCTCACCTTTCAAATGTGGTCATTTTTTGAAAGAAATTTAAAGAATAAATACCGTTTTGTGGCTCTTTAATGTGCCGTGACAGGTTGCTGTAGAGCATCAGTTAAAGCTGCTCGTGATCCGATCATCTCTTCCTTCTAGTTAATTTATAGCATCAAATAAACATGAATTAACATAAGAACGAATGTTGTTTTAACCGCGGAAAGGCGCCAGTATATTCAGTTTTTCAAGTTCAAATCCTCCCATGTTAATCTACTAAGCTTGATCCGACAAAATGGCGGATGGCGAAGTATGATTGGTCAGAACACCTGTCAATCAAGCTCCACGCAAAGGGTCAATTCTCAGAAGTGTCAGAATCCTCTATATGATTGTCTTCCAACATGCTGTTGTTAGAAGTAGAACAAATTAACAGTTTTTAAGCGATAAAAATCAGTCTGTTCATTCAGATCTTTCCTTTGTATATCTTCTCTGTAAGAACCTGGCAAAAAGGACCGAATATCTTCTAAAAACCGCATGGCGAACATTATATCCTCCACAGAGTTCCAGCCGTTTGGATAGACCAAGTCTTTCAACTTCGTGCAGTTTCTTCTCAACATATTCTCCTGTACGCTCCTAGAAGACATCAGTGTACCACAAACCACTGGATTGTGAAAAGATGGTTCCTCCAACACCCAGTTTTTTCAGGGATCTCGAAAACTCTTAATCTTGAAGGTTTTATCCCATGCTTGTAGTACTGATTTATAAAAGGATGTAGTCTCTATCAGGCAGGCCCATCTCTTTAATTTGTATCCAGAAAAGACGTACATCATAATTCAACCCCTCTACTCTTTTTAAATTGCACCTGCTGTACGAGTCCATATCAATAATTTTCTACGTAACAATTTTTGTGCTGAAATAAGTTTGAAAGCTTGAATTCTGCTGTTAATATCAATCAACCCTTGTCCTCCTTCACACGGAGGCAAATAAAGTTGTCCAGCTCAAATCCAGTGTTTACCATTTCAGAAGAAATCCACTAGTGTCTTTTGTATAGAACACACCAATTCTTCTGGCGGTTCAACCACCATTAGCTTATGCCACAATGTGGAAGCAGACAAATTATTAATGACCAAAACTCTCCCCTTATAAGATAGTTGTGGTAACAGACATCACCATCGAGATAATCGGGCAAGCACCTTCTCCAGCAGTCCCTCCCAATTTTTCTCTTGAAACCTAGAAGAACTCAAAAACAAAAACACCCAGGGCTTTAAAACCTTCTCTACCCCACTTTAATCAACCCGGTTACTTTGGAAGCCTTTGATTTATCCATTGACCTACTGCATATTCTTTACTCTTACTCCAATTTACTTTTGCAGTGGATGCCTTTTCATATAACTATGATTTTTGTAAGATTGTTAACATAATCTTGTCCATTTAAAAACACTGTTATATCATCAGCAATTACAATTAGAATCATTTGGAATTGAAACCCCTTTAAGATCTCTACTCATTCTTCTTAATAATGGTTCAATGCCAATGATGTATAATTAACCAGAGAGTGGGCACCCTTGTCTGATTCCTCTTTTTAAAGGGATTGAGGCATTCAACCCTCCTACCACCTTCACCAATACAGAAACATCACAATATAACAGGTTTATCCAAGAAATAAACTTATCACCAAAACCAAAGGCACTCCAAACTTTGAAAAGATTTCCATGGTCCACCCTATCAAAGGCTTTTTCCTGATCTATTGATAAAATACCCACGTCAATATTCTCTTTAAAACTCAAATCAATAGCATCTCTTAAAAGAAACAGATGATCCATAATAGATCGCGCGGGTACACAATAAGTCTGATCACTATGAATAATTGTGTCCAGACAGCGTTTCAACCAGTTTGCCAAACATGTGGTCAAAATTTTGTAATCCATACATAAAGGTCTCCAATTCTTCAAAAAACCTAAATCCCCTTTTTTAGGGAGGATAATGCTGCTCGTCTACAGCTGCTTGGATGATAACCATTTTCAAAACACTCTTTTGTTACTTCATAAAAATCTTGTTTCAAAATGTTCCAGAAATGATGATAGGAATCCAGGCGAACGTCCCAAGGAAAGTTTTTCAACTGCATCTGTGAGCTCTCTTAAAGTAATGTCACAGTCCAAAGTTTATTTCTGTTTAGGTTGCAACTTAGGAAAGATCTTGAAAGATATATGTGGCATTGTCCTCATCATATTGTCCAGCATTAAAAGTCAACTGCAATTTTTCACATATCACTTGGATTGTCCATAATTAATTATCCCATCTGGACGTTTTAAATAAAGCATAGGAGTATGTTATGCTCAAATTTAAAGAAATTAGTGCTTGGAGCATCCATATCCTTAATTAAACAAAACCGTGACCTTATTAAAGCACTTTTAACTTGCTCTTGCAATAGATATTTCAGTTTTAGCTTCTTTTATTTAAAAGTGCTGTATGTAACTTTTTCTGTCTACTAAAGCATAAAAATACTAATATGTTCGCATATATTGAGGAAACATGCTAAGTTCACATACTCGTTTCTCTGAAAAACACTTCTACAGCCAGTTATTTTGCTTTGAAATGTGTGTTTCCAGGCTGGAATGTTTGTTTTTGTTTTGGTCTGTGATTCTGCATGTTGCCAATGTGCCAATTTTCATTGCCCACTGCCCTCGTTACTGTTGTGTGTGCTCAAACTGGCAACCCGTGTGAGCGCCGTCCAGTCTGAGGAGCAGGTGGGAGGAAAAACGTCGATCTCCGATATTTTTAATTGGACTGCAGTACCTATTTTGTCATTCTTACAGACTGCACCTTTAATTCACCATTGATCCCATTTTCATTGTCCATCAACTTTTTTTCCATTTCTCCTATTTCACATTGCAAGTTTTTAACTGTTTCTTTAACTTTAAGTGAAATTTGAGACTCATAACTTTGACATAATAATTTAATATGCACCTTTCCAACCTCCTACCATTGACTTTTCGTCTCATAATTATTTTTCTGTAACCTCCATTTTTCCCAAAGATGAGTAAAACTCTCACAAAACAGCTTATTATATAATAATTTCTTATTAGAATGCCAATAAAACTGTGATCTCAAAGTTGTTTTGTTGTTTATATCTAGTTACCATATGGCGGTCAGAGAAACCACTAGGAATTATAGCAGCATCATCATTTTAGTATTAAAATATTTACTAGAATAAAATCTGTCTAATCTAGCCCCCTTAACTTCATTGTTATTTACTTTGATAAATGTATACTGCTTTATTCCTTTATTCCTATCTTTATTTCTCCAGACATCACTCAAATCATGTTCTTGAATCAACTTAGACAGCGCAGTCTCATCCCAAGAAGTCATATATTGACGTCTTGGGACGTCTTTTGACCATACGTCAATATCCGCCTTTTTAGGGTACCCTTAAACGTCGGTTAGATGACGTTATCGGATCCTAACTCTACCCCAGACCTAAACCTACCCCTAAACCTACCCCGTCACCTAACTGACGTTAAAGGTAAAGCGTCAGTTGTATGACGTCCCAGGATCGTCATATAACCGACGTTTAAGGGTACCCTAAAAAGGCGGATATTGACGTATGGTCAAAAGACGTCCCAAGACGTCAATATATGACTTCTTGGGATGAGACTGTGTTAACTTAGAAAGTACTACAGCTGATTGAAAATGAGGTTCTTCACCAATCCTGTCAACCTTAAAATCTTCAGTACAGTTCCAGTCTAAAGCCATAATTATACAAAAAAATTATCATAATTCAAAATGGGACTCTTAATATTCAAAAATAGTTCAACTCGCCCTGAGCAAACATTTGGTATTCCTTGAACATTTGCATGAACAAATAACGCTCTTCCAGTACTTCTTAAATTTTTAAAATATCAACAGTTAATCGTTTTGAAAATAGAACAGCAACACCAGTACTTGTATTTGACCCATGACTGAGTGTATACTCCCCATCCCACCATAAACCCCATTCTCTTTTATAAGACCTATCAGAATGAGTCTCTTGTAACATTACTATATCAACATTCCTAATTTTTATATATTCTGATAGTAGACGGGCCTTTACGGCTTTGAAGACGGGCCTTTACGCTTTCTTGGTTTTGTAAGCATTTTTCTCAATCGAAACCTCTTTTTTTTGCATTCAGTTCATCCATTCCAATGGTTTGCTGCAATTTGACCACCAATTTCACAAATTTTTCATATTTTACAAATCTCTAATTTCTACCATTCTTCCAAATGTCTCATCCAGAAAATCATTTATCTCCCGGAGAGAATAAAGATTGCTATCTTCCATCTGAGACCCTGTTTCAGAAACACCTGACATTTGAGAGAATGTATCATCATCCCTCAGTTCTACTTTACCTTCATCCTCTAGCCCTACCACAGTATTTTGCATTTTCTCATTCGTAAGCATCCCAAATCTTGTACTTCAACAGACTGATTTTCATCTTGTACAACAATTTCCTGAACCTCAATCCCTTCATTATCACACTCATGTACTTCCGCTATGGCCTGCTCAGTCACGGTTTCAGTTCGTTCAATGTGAGTATTCTCTTCAACCAACTCAATCTCTTCACTTTGTAACGTTATACCTTGTCAACATTGTTTTCCTCATTAGTATTCACATGAACTTTATAAAGACAAGCGAACTGTTTGTGACCAACGTCACCACATTCAAAACATTTCAATTCAACAGTTGAAGCATAAAGCATAAACATCTTACCTTCATCCACTACGTGAAACGATATATACAGCGTTGGCTCTTTTAAAAACATGAAAACTTGTCGTCGAAACGACACAACATGTTTTAATCCCGAACTTTTACAAACCAGTGATATGGCTTTTATCGGGCTGGTGATTCTTCCAAACCTAATGAGTTCTCTCTCAGTAACTTCGTCAGGGATAAACGGCGGCACATTCGGGATAATTACCTTAGATGTTAATGTTGCCAATGGAAATATAGGATAAAACCCTCCATTAATCACGACACCACTTTCGATAAGTTTTGCAACCAGTTGCTCCTTTTTTAGAAAGACCACTACCGCCTTGTTCATCCTTGATGCCGAATATATATTTTCACAACCGATTTGTTCTCCCACCGCTAACAAGACACTTTCCACCGTGACTCCCAAATTCCATGGCGGAGTGAAGGAGATGGCGCGCGCTCACCTGTGAGCGATGCCATTCTCACACTCAACAATTAATATAAACCGACAAAACCAAATTATGATATGTTTTAACTAAGAAAAAAGAAAGATTTGAAAAAATAAAGATAAGAAAAATATATAAGCAGACAGTTGAAATCGATTCTTCGCCTTAGCCACATTCTTCCAGCGAGAAGAGAAGAGAAGAGAAGAGAGAAGAGAAGAGAAGAGAAGAGAAGAGAAGAGAAGAGAAGAGAAGAGAAGAGAAGAGTACTTTACCATACTTGATTTCCCTAAACTGGTGATCGAAGGCCAATTGACCTATGGCTAAGCCACGCCCCCAAACGCGATGAGCCAATCAGTGCGCATAGCTCACCCAATACACTCGGACATTCTCTGCTTCCACTTCCATTGAAATGCATTGCAGTTAGTCAGTTTTCATTCGTTTTTATATGTTTTGTCTTGTAATTTTAAGTTTAAAATGGTCAAACGGTGTGCATGGGGTGCATGCAACTCCGACACAGGTATCCCGAGAGGCTGGGTGGCGATATGTTTTTTTTTTTACCCTTTTCCAAACATCTCAACCGAGATAAGTGTCTGGTCTGGATTAAGATATGCGGTAACGTTAGACCACAACACCTACTAAACGTGGATAAATTAAGCAAGAATTAAACAAGGATGTCTACATCTGTTCTAAGTTAACAACGTATTTGAACGTTATCTTAAACATCTCTAACGTAACGTTAGCTTAAAACGTTAGCTTCTAGCTGCGTTGTACATCATATCACTTAGCTTCTTTAACGTATCTGTAAATAACCGATATAACGAATGTTAGCAATGTTGTGCTGAATGATTCATGTAAATACTGCAGTGCATGAACAATGCTGATCCTCTATCTTGTTGTCTGAGATGGTGATGGCAAAGAGATGCGGTTTATCACGTTTACACTGTGACCTGTACATTTTTGCCTGGAGCTGAAGCTTTTCATCGACCTTCTCAACAATAAAAGTATTAATATAACCCTCCAATGCATAGTTAATGCCCTTTTGGTGACTTCGAGATGATATATAATCTTTCTGTCTCCAAAAATCATCAATTGCCTCCTGTGAAATGTCTCCTACTGTGACAGCTGCCGTAGCGCCTGTGACCGAATGTTGTTTGTTTGTCCGAGTGAGTGGAGGGGGCGTGGCTTAGCCATAGGTCAATTAGTGGTTCAGTGAATCAGTCAAGCCAAAGCTAAAACAAAGTTGTTGTTTTTTTTGTCACAAAGTGAAAAAATGTATGGCTTTTGGAGCGAGCACGCTCTTGTTTTGGAATCCATCTCATTAAGGACTGCCTAGGGAGGACATCATTCATAAAACATTAAGAAACAGCTTTTATTTCATTTATTATTAAAGCACAATCTCGACAAACCACAACCACATGAATGTGCGATTTACAGGCACTATGGAGGGACAGGACAGGACTGAGACAAGGACAGTTAGGCACTAAAGAAGAGCAGAGAACATAGTAAGACTTTCATGGAGATGAGATCGAGGTCTGTCAAGATTATCTGAGCTGTTTGAAGAAATAGCCTTGGCCTGTTCATCTACCTATCAATCTATCCATCCATCCATCCCTCTTCTGTAACTTGATGTCAGCAAAATATTAAGAGCATGTTTGCACCATCCCTGGTGAATCGCACATTAGTGAAGAACCCACATAGGGTGAGTTTGATTTAAGAGATTAGCCTTGAGTGTGTGTGTGTGTTGTGTGTGTGTGTGTGTGTGTGTGTGTGTGTGTGTGTGTGTGTGTGTGTGTGTGTGTGTGTGTGTGTGTGTGTTCTTCCTGTGCTTGGCCAGCTCGCAGTGACCCATTTTATCTACATGATAGAGAGTCAAAAATAGTCTCTGATTATTGCTGGCACACTTTTAGACAGACCACAGGGGCCTGGACTGAAGGTCACTTCTTCGTCCTCGATCGCTCTCGCTCTTTTTCCTACTGGACACAAATTATGATCTAGTTCTCCATTACATGCAAAGGCCACGGCACAGAGCGATCCTTAAGAGAATTACCCTTGACCTTGACAGGAAAACAAAGGGATCCTCCAGTGTAAACTGGGTAAACAGATATATCAGTCACCATGTCGGCATCTTAGTGGCGTGTAACTGAACTGTAACCGATCCCTTATGTCAGATCTTTGGCTGATGTGATAATTTGACTCACACAGATGAGGTTGTCTTAACTGATTGGCTTTTAACTTAATGTTTTTCAAAGCTGAAATTGCTTGAATAAAATAAAGCATTTATAAATAATTTATATGCAGTTGTTTGTAGGAGTTTTGTCAACATCATGTGTGTCATCGCCAACATCATGTTCACACCCGTGCTTAATCGGAGCTGGATCCTGCAGGATCCTTGCCAGATTTAGGATTTTGGCGTTTCCGGTATTTGTTTTTAAACAATCCGGCATTAGCAGGTGCATTGCATGAGGTTAAGTTTTGATATTGGCCTTCGACATACATATTTTTGACCAATACGTTTTCTTAAAGTAACACCAAGTAATTTTTCCTCTTCGGTCGCCCTACTGGTTGGAAACGAAATTGTCCATTGCCGCTGTCGTAAATAATTTAGCCTACCGTCGCACGCACGCTCGCTGTTTATCCAGCACCGGCTTTAGAATGAACGATGTCCACAGACAAGGTAGAGTATGTTACATGATTTCATGAAAGGATGATGTATTGGACATCAGAAACGAAGAAAAACGAAATAATGACTATTGTAGCGCTTGACGTAAAGCAGTCGAATTTTGTAGTTCTTTTTGTGCATGGGTTCCTACCCGAAACCCGAAGTTACATAGTGCCAGTAAAAGCGATACAGACCACGTCAGGCTATGGCAGACGAGTCATTTAACTTATTTTAAGTCGCTGTACCATCACAAGGGTCTTAGAAATATATTATGAAGGTTGAAAAACTGCATAGTGTTACTTTAAGTTCAAAATCACTCTCATTGGTTTGTGCTTACTGAAGTTTGAAGAGAGTGTTTATACCTGACAAATTATTTTAATTAAAATATGTTAGTATCAGCAAAATGTCAAAAAGACAGTCAAGCATATTTAAATTTTTCATATCCGCGAATAAAGCTGATGGTGTTTCTAATCAAAAGAGATCCCGAGAAAACGGAACTGTATCCCTGGACAACTCTAATACTAATCAGGATAGCGGGAGACACAAGCAACTGGAGTTAGATCAGAAATCGTTGTAATGAAAAAAGCAACAACGTCTTTGGTGAGAGAATATCACTGATCAACTCAATGATATTTGGTCTCAATGTGGACTAAATATGTAACAGAATTATACACTAGGGTGAGGGGCCGTGCAGAAACATGTGAATGATGCTCCTATAGTTCACAGTTTAGTGACGTCATTGTATGATCCGGGAAAACTGAAGTTGTATGTTCAGTGTCGGCCACAGCGCCTTTTAATTGTTGTTTTGGATCCGGCAATTATTCATTTACAAATTAAGCACTGGTTCATACGCACAAGCACACAAATAAATACATGTTATGAAAGAACGATAGATTGAGAGATAGACAGACGATTAGAGAGACGGGCAGACGGACTGACAGACATACAGATATGTTGTTGTTAGGTGGTCACAATATATATCGCAATACAAAAATGCAGAAGTTTTAGTGTCAGAAGCCTACTACATTAAACTATTATGTTGATACTGTGATGTAATGGGGGAATATTTGTGGGTCCTGATAATGCCAAATGTCTTATATTACCAATAAAAAGTGGCCTACATTATTTTAAATATATATCTAGAAAGTGACAGTGTGCAAGCATGTTCATCTAAAATAATTCTGTATTTTCAGCTTCAGAATCATCAATATTTGTATTCTAGTGTTACCATTGTCCTGTGCATTGGGTTACCTTTAGTTAGTCCAAGCCTATTCATTTCCACCCCCAATGTAAAACCAAATTTAGGGTTTTAATCAACAGCACATTTTTTGTTAACCTTTTAACATATGTCTTGGAGTATTACAATAATATCGTATCGTAAGTTCAGTATCGTGATATGTATCAAATCGTGACATGAGGGTTTCGTTACACCCCTGGCTGTTATTGTTACTATAGACAGACAGACAGACAGATTTTTGAATTTGTTGGGGGCGGGTTTAAATCCACACTTTCACTTCAGAATATGATAAAGCAGGGGCCCAACACACACACACACACACACACACACACACACACACACACACACACACACACACACACACACACACACACACACACGGAGTAAAGGTGAAATGTAATTACCCTTTGGATCTCTGTGTCTGCTCTGCTCAAACAGACGTGAAGTCACTCAGCAAGTTGGAACGTTTGATGAACTTGACTTCAGAGCTGACAATTTCACAAACACACACACACACACACACACACACACAACACACACACACACACACACACACACACACACACACACACAACACACACACACACACACACACACACACACACACACGTTCACACACACGTTTTGCTGTGAGGGGCATTTGATGTGCTCGACTTCAGAGCTGACACTTCAATTTCAGAGGGCCTTTAAAGGAGACCTGGAGATTCACACTAATAAATTCCCCTATTAGGGAAGAGAGACATTTTCTTCTCTTCACTCTCTCACACCATCGTACAACCATCTCCAGCCCTCATGTACACGTATACCGCACTCCTGAAGAAATTGGGTACTAGGAGCACCGGGAATGAGAGTTTGGACACATTCTAGTAGGAAAACACTTTCGATGCTAATAAAGTGCAGGTAGCATATATCTAGCTCAGCACACTGAGGATGTGAGTTATTTGAAAACATAGGCCTATTGCCAAGAATAAAAGATCATTTTAAAGAAATGGGAAGTCAGTTCATGTTTTGTCAAAATGTTTACAATTTCGCTTGTATTGAAATGTAAAGAAAACCTGAAAACACAAAAATATATTCAAAGTTTTACCTGAGCTGGTAGCTGAAATGTTAGGATAACATGAGCTGCTAGAAAAAAATACAAAACCAATTATGATACTTATAATTGTCTCTCTTTTAGATTCACAGAAGACGAAATCTTGATCAAATAACATGAGATTTATTGAGAACGAGATTAACAAGCCAACATGCGAGACAGAACACGGGGAGAAACTAAATACACGGTGATAATTAACTAAAAGACGAACATCAGCTGTGATGAATGGAGTTAGTGTCAATGGTAACTGATGAGTGGCGGAAAAAACTAGAACAAGGAACACATGTGACTAGTGAAAACTAACAGAAAATCCATGATAACTAAACAAATTGAACATAAAGGTCACAATAATAAGCAACAATACAACTTGTGCTTATTGTCGCAATTATCTAAAAAATAAGTGCATTTAACTCTGAAGTACTTTAAAATCTGATTGTGTTGTATTTATTCAGAATCAGAGGTTGATCTCCTTGATGAGTCTAATTTAATTTACTTGAGTGTTCTGTAATCAGAACACAAGATAATTGATTTTGAGCCTGGAGACTTCAGTTTCCATACAGTATTTGAGCAATTTCAACTGTTTAAGAAAATTAACTGATAAGACGAACTGGGATTTTACAATGGGGACTCAAGTGTCATATTGTTTATCATAGTTTTAAAAGAACAATACATAAAAAAAGATGCACAAAATAATTCGAGCTGTTTGACTCTAGTGCCCTGTTTAACTGACACGGCTCCACAATGTCGCCAATTATAGAATATATATTTTTTACTGACACTTTTGATCAATTGAATTTTTCCTTGCTGAATAAAAGCGCTTTTGAACTGTAGTGCATTTACAGTTGTACAAAGTCATATTGACAGTTTTGTTAATGTTCTACTGAGGTATGATTCTGGTATGGTTATCACCTAAAAAAAAGTTATACCCCGCTTTGCACCAAAAAATGAATCCACCAACTTTTTGTGATCAAATTATTTCACTTTTTTTATTACTATAAAAATAAGCAAGCAATGTTAAATGACACATTCTCAATAATTTATATCATTGCTGATAACTTAAGCCATTCACAGAATAATGAACCTTGTTCACAATCTTTTTATCTATTTAGGCCTGATGAATTAAATGAGAGTCAAGTCCAATTAATCCATCAAAATATTACAATAGATTACAACAATGCTTCACTCCCATAATTATGGCTGTTCCTTTCAATAAGCATCCTACCAACAAACTCATTGGGATGTATTCATGAAATATGAGCAGAATGAATTTGTGCAGAACGTTTATAAATCAAAATTATTCTTATGTAAATTCTCCCACTGAACTGAATGCAACCATTTCCGTAAGGATACAATTTACAGAAATCTGTTCTGTTTGTTTCATGAATACGTCGCACTGTCTTAATTGCAGTTGTTGTCTTAATGTGTGTTTCACTATAATAATGTGAAGTGGCCTGCAACATTTCACAAAAAAACACTGTTTTTATTCAGTATAATACAAACCACTCACACAGGAAAGCAAATAAATTGCCTTAAACCATTAAAACACATGGCCTTGTGTCTCATACATAACAAGCAGAATATTTCTCCCATATGCTGCCGGAGGGCAAAACACAGAGTTAGAAAGTTTAAAAACGAAAGTTTGTTGTGACTTGCTCTCTACAGTGTCATAGAAAAACGGGTGGGCGTATGTTCTCGTCTTTAACCTCAGCGCCTTCTGGAGTTATTACTATTCCTTCTTCCCTATCACCAGATCTTTGTCGGTGTTCATGACAACCAGGAGCATAACCTGCCTACAGGGTTCATGCTATAAAATAGTCATCAAGCCAATAAACTGTAAAAAGCCAGCAGAGACAAGGCGCGGCTAAATATAAACATAATTGCATTTTATTGCATAAGGCTACTCCCAATACTGCACTAGCTACTGACAAACTTAAAGTAAAGTGAGAGAGATGAAAATAGAGAGTTTATCTAATGAAGAAGCAATGATTAGTTTGAGCTTGGCTGGAAAGACTGTAGGTACAAAGAGAACTGTTTTTAGCATGCTGAAAAAAGAAGTGATAAACATCACCTACTGTCAAAATGTTAAATGTCTATTTAAAGGCTTGAAAAGCACATATAATATGCAGTTTGGCAACTTCACAGGAAAACTTTATTCTGGTGGGAATTTTATATTTCTATAAACAAAGCGTTAAAATGTCTTCACGAGGTAAAGATGTAAAATGTTAAATGACTGTCACTCAGCTATACATAATCTAAAGACAAAAACCGTTACCAAGGTGCGAAAGAGAGGATGACTTGTCACTGTGTGTGTATTGGGGTTGATTATACATGATTATACTCACCTAAAGGATTATTAGGAACACCATACTAATATGTGTTTGACCCCCTTTCGCCTTCAGAACTGCCTTAATTCTACGTGGCATTGATTCAACAAGGTGCTGAAAGCATTCTTTAGAAATGTTGGCCCATATTGATAGGATAGCATCTTGCAGTTGATGGAGATTTGTGGGATGCACATCCAGGGCACGAAGCTCCCGTTTCACCACATCCCAAAGAAGCTCTATTGGGTTGAGATCTGGTAACTGTGGGGGCCATTTTAGGACAGTGAACTCATTGTCATGTTCAAGAAAGCAATTTGAAATGATTCAAGCTTTGTGACATGGTGCATTATCCTGCTGGAAGTAGCCATCAGAGGATGGGTACACGGTGGCCATAAAGGGATGGACATGGTCAGAAACAATGCTCAGGTAGGCCGTGGCATTTAAACGATGCCCAATTGGCACTAAGGGGCCTAAAGTGTGCCAAGAAAACATCCACCACACCATTACACCACCACCACCAGCCTGCACAGTGGAAACCAGGCATGATCCATATTCTCATTCTGTTTACGCCAAATTCTGACTCTACCATCTGAATGTCTCAACAGAAATCGAGACTCATCAGACCAGGCAACATTTTTCCAGTCTTCAACTGTCCAATTTTGGTGAGCTCTTGCAAATTGTAGCCTCTTTTTCCTATTTGTAGTGGAGATGAGTGGAACCCGGTGGGGTCTTCTGCTGTTGTAGCCCATCCGCCTCAAGGTTGTGCATGTTGTGGCTTCACAAATGCTTTGCTGCATACCTCGGTTGTAACGAGTGGTTATTTCAGTCAAAGTTGCTCTTCTATCAGCTTGAATCAGTCGGCCCATTCTCCTCTGACCTCTAGCATCAACAATGCATTTCCGCCCACAGGACTGCCACATACTGGATGTTTTTCCCTTTTCACACCATTCTTTGTAAACCCTAGAAATGGTTGTGCGTGAAAATCCCAGTAACTGAGCAGATTGTGAAATACTCAGACCGGCCCGTCTGGCACCAACAACCATGCCACGCTCAAAATTGCTTAAATCACCTTTCTTTCCCATTCTGACATTCAGTTTGGAGTTCAGGAGATTGTTCAGGAGATTGGACCACACCCCTAAATGCATTGAAGCAACTGCCATGTGATTGGTTGATTAGATAATTGCATTAATGAGAAATTGAACAGGTGTTCCTAATAATCCTTTAGGTGAGTGTATTTGCTTTAATTATGAGGCATACACCAAGTAAACTTTTGAATGGTATGTTGCCTGAATTTGCATATGGGTCAAGGTTAAATAATCATTGTTTTATAGAATTAATCACATTAACATTGTTCAATTGGTAGCCTTAATTTTAACACTGAAAAATCACACACAATCAAGTTTAATCCTAATGGAAAAATGTCACTAGAGAATTATTTCCTGTCTCTCCCATTGCCTTTCTCTCTGTAAATCTACATAGAAACTCACGATTCAAAAAGCATGTTTCTTTGAGAACGAACCTGAAACCACTTGTGTCCTGACAAGTGCGAAGAAATTAGGACCACTAACACCAGTGCGGATATTAGAACACATACAAACAGGAGATGAAAAGCATGTTTCACTAGACTCAGAATGAGTTCAGCGTTTTTTAATCAGTGCTGACAGTAAATTCCATAAAGGCTGGGTGGAATGTTTAGCAGAACAGAAGAGCGGAGCCTTGATGAAATTCAGAATTAAATTTCATCCAGCAATTCAGCATGGCAAAATGTTAAAACCAAGATCTAATCTCAAGGATGAAATTCAAAAAGGGGACAAATAACATACTGTGCTGAAATGATTGTGATTTGATATGCTTGACTCCAGAGCCACTAAACCGAAAACAAGCATTTGATTATCAGAATATTCTCTACAGAGAGGAAAACTTTTCCTTCTATAACAGTAACAAAAATATTACAAGAAATATTTTGCTCTGAATATTGAATTACATTAACAAAAAATAGAATACAGTGGGAATCAAGTCAACTAATCATCAAAAAAAAAAAATTATATATATATATAGGGCAATTCCATGCAAAGGTCATCTTTACCATGAAAAAATAAAGTTTTAACCAAAAGAACAAAACCCTTTTTAAGTTTTCCATTTAGGTCTGTACTGTATTAATGTGCTTTAACAAAAAATAAGAAAATTGCCTTGTTTATCCACCAGATATGAGGTGAGCAACAATGCTTAAATTACATTTTTAACCAGCCATATTTCATGCTTTCAAAAAAGGTATCAAAGACCCCCCTTTCTAAACTTTATTTTATCAGTAAGCATTTTGCAGAAAGATGGAGGCGTGCCTGAGAAATAAATATACTAATTTGGTCATAACAGCACTGCCTGTTGAATTTATAAGGGTTATAATAAAGAGGTATTGACGCTTCAGTGCACTGTCACATCCATAACGTTTTAAAGGTTTAGTTTATTTAATAATCTTCAGAATCATTTCAGACAGTCTTCTTAATGTGAAAACACGGCCATTATGCGTCAACAAAAGTGCCATGATGGTTTGATTGTTGATTTTCCAAACATATTCTATGTATTTCAGACACGTCACATCCATAACAGGGTTTTTGTCACATCCATAACGTTGTTTTTTTCTCATAATACACTTCATAAAAATATATATATATAGTGAACATTGATATTTTTATGTTCAGCTAAGACCCCTTCATCATGTGGATAGCAATATTTAGGGCCCAAGCCCTAAGGGCGAAGGCCCTATTGTTTTCCTAAGGATTATTTATTAGGGCCCAAGCCCTAAGAGCGAAGGCCCTATTGTTTTCCTAAGGATTATTTATTATTCTTCTAATTATTTTTTTTACTACCTTTTGGACACTTTTGGAGGCCTAAACATGCTCAAAAACTCCTGAAACTTTGCACACATGTCAGAACCCGCGGCCATCAGGGCCGGGCTGAAGATGGTACCCGGGCGTGGCAGGGGGGCTCGACAGCGTCCCCTGGAACGGGGTCCGAAAACATGGTCCATAAATCAAACACGCTTGCATGTAATAATATGAAACTCGGTACACATGTAGATCTCATCGTTTCATATATACTTCGCACTCTAACTTTTTACCCCAGCCCAACAGGAAGTCGGCTATTAAGGGTTGTTTGGAAAACGCATGCAATGGAATGTGAAACACTCCTCCTAGAGAATTCAAACACACGGCACGAAACTCGTGTGCATGAAGTCAAGACACTGAGGATGAAAAATTGCCAGGGGATTTTTGATATCTCGAACGGTTTGGCCGTGGCGAGGAAACGAAATTATGGCGAGAAACGTGAAACAGGAAGTGTGTTATAACTACTGCATACATTAACTAATCTTGATGAAACTTCAGCAGTGTGTTCGTTGTAAGAGCCCGATCACATGGATGTGACTATTGTGAGTCAAAGTTATAGCGCCACCAACTGGCAGCAGGAAGTTTGTCACTTTCAAAATGCTTTTAAATCACCCTCTTATTTTTACCCGATTTGCTTCAAACTTCATGTGCATAATGTAGACACATGCCAGATGTAGACCTGTGAAAGGATTATTGATATCTTAGACACTGTTGCCATGGCAATGCATCAAACATTAATATTCCTTTTTTTAAGCTTTTTCATGCTTTTTTATGCTTTCGGGCACTTTTGGGGTTCTTAACCCTCTGAGGTCTGAGCTGTTTTGGGGCTCTTTCGGTGTTTTGGTATGCCCTGACATTTGTGCTTATTTCAGCTACTTAAAACATACCATTTGCCAACATATAAATTTGCTGTATTCAGCACAAACTCTGCTACAATAATATGTGAGCAAAATTGATGTACTTGTTTGCATTTTATAGAAAAAAAATAATATGCGTGGTTAGTACGTTTTGGAAAAAAAAATGTCACTGCAATAAGGCCATTTAACACATAATGAATAGTTGAAAACAATACTGTTGAGTTACTATTCTTGTAGGCTAGAATTTTTACTTCAAAATGAAGTGAAAATCATTCTGACCACTCTTTCAGAAACATCAATATAACGATTTGAATTTCTTACATCAGTTTTTGGGTCAGCAGTGCTGTATGCGTGGGAGTGTTAATGCCCATGAATATTAATGTGATTTACACCTGGGAAGACTAAAGACACTCCCCCAATGGCTAATGGGCCATCAAGGTGCTTTGAGGCAGCCTGAACAAAGAATGATTCACTGGTGAACAAAAAGTTAAAAAGAACAGCATTTATTCAAAATAGAATTTACGTTCTTTCCTAAGAATGTAAAGACTTAAAGTCATTACTATCACTTAACACATCCTTTCAAAAAAACAAACATAAAAATACCAAACTTGTTTTTTTTATAAAAAAAATATTTTTATTCAAAGAATACTAAAAAAAAAACTACCGCAGGTTTAAAAAACTGTTTGAATAGACTCATGGGCGAATGCGAGTCTACAGAGCTCAGTTGCGGTCCAGTTTCCCGTGCAGGAAGAAATCGCAGTGTCTGTGGAACCATGTCAACATCGGTCTCTGTTTTCCATGACAGCGTGGACTGCATGTTGCTCGTCTGCTTGTTTGCCTTGGCTCTCTTCGGAACTGGTGCTTGGACATTGTCACATCTGTTATAAAAAAAGAAGAAAGAAAAAGTGTGAGCATGCTGATAAGACAATCAAAGAAACTGTATTATTATCATTATTAATCACTAATTACCATGGATTTAAAAAAGACATATTTGTAATTTCACACAAGAATGGGAACTTTTACATTATGACGATGTAAACACAATTAGGCTACATTTCATCTGTAAAATATTACGTCTATGCACTTACTCAGTATTATTCTCGATCGCACTGAGAACTGAACGACACCTGCGTGTCCCTCTGCGAGGTGCTGGAGAAGGAGAACGTGATGCAGCCAATTTCCTAAAAAACAAAACAAAATAACTGTTAGCATACATTATGTATACAACAGAGTTATTGAATATTCTGTACTGAATATGCATCTGTTACTGAATATTTTATATAGGTATTATTGTTTTTTTTGTATTATGTTTTGTTATTGAGTGTTAAAGCTGCCGTGACAATATAATTTCCTGCAAAGGATCAATAAAGTATCAACAACAACAACAACAACATCTGTTGATGGCCCATATAGAATGCATGCTGATAACACAATCAAAGAAACTGTATTATTATTACGCTTATCAATCACTAATTACCATGGATTAATTTCACACAATAATAGGAACTTTTACATTATGACGATGTAAACGATATTACGTCTATGCACTTACTCAGTATTATTCTCGATCGCACTGAGAACTGAACGAGACCTGCGTGTCCCTCTGCGAGGTGCTGGAGAAGGAGAGCATGATGCCACATTCCTAAAAACAAAACAAAATAACTGTTAGCATACATTATGTATACAACAGAGTATCTGTTGATGGCCCATATAGAACGCACGCATTTATTATGTACACTCAATGAACGGATCGTTCGCGATCGACACATCGCTACATTTCAAACATTTACACCTGTATTCACAGTGCATAAGGCAGTAAGCATGATAATTAGTGTCATAGGCTAACTAAAACTGAACATTTGCGAGTATCTATGGCCCATATAGACAGCACGCATTTAGAGATAGGCTACACAATGAACGGATTGTTCGCAAAAAAAGCACATTAGTAAAACACACTGATCTAAAGACAGAGACTTGGACAGTCACACAGCTTTGTGCCATTCCTAAAACATATAGGTTACATACCTGTCATCTCCAAGGTGTTTGATTTTTCACCATGTTCATGTACAGAGACTCACGTGAATGTCAGCTGGACTCATCAGTGCTGGTCCCTGTAAAAACCTTTTTTAGAAAACAAAAAAACAGCTGTGAACATGCTGATATTAGGAGAAACTATTTTAGATTTGTCTGGTTCAAATTATGAAATTTACTAAATACATACATATACTACATATATGAACTCCCAATATATGTTGTGCCTTGTAGTTGTAGGCATATGTAGGGCTGCATGAAATAATAACAATAGCCTGTAGCTATAGGCAGCCTATAAATCACTAAAAAGTTCAGTAACACTACATTAGAGAAAACTATATGGATTATCATGTTACTTAAAACGTTTCCATTCGTTACAACGTTATGAGATGAGATTGCTGGAGTAAAACCATAAAGCCTAATGATTGGTTTGTTTTGCTTTTCAAACCCACAGCGCGCGTGACTCAAACTCAGCGCGTGCAAACATTTACTGAATGCGATCGAGCCGGACCAAACTATGAAACGTTATATTATATAACGTTTCATAGTTTTTTGGTCCGGCTCGATCACATATTCTTATACATACCTTCGTGTGAGCAGATATCCACAAACACAATAAACACAAGTCTAAACATAATATTCACAATCATACGAGCCTTCTGTATCGTGCTGTTTAATTATCAAACATATGTTTTTATGTATATACATTTAGCATTAGGCTTCATGTTTTACTCCAATCACATTTCATAACGTACATTTTAGTCTGGCACCAGTTTAACTAGTAGCTACAAGTTTATGCAACAATAACATGCTGCTAACATGCTACTAACAAAGACATGTCTTACCTTATAAATCCTTCTTATAATCAAATTGTGTTCTTCTAACTCGTCTGATGTAAATCCAAGATAAACAGCACAGCACACGTGAAGAGCAGGACTGAAGACTGAAGTCGCGGATTCTCTGTTTTGAGGTCGTTAACAGTTTGCGTTCCTCCACATGGCTCATTAGTATGCGAGCAGCTGTTGCGCGCGGGCGTGGTCACATTAACTTTAATGAGGTCAGGCTGGAGAAACTGTACGTCCTTGCTTTCATACGAATTACTTAAACAGAGAATATTTGTTTTTGATATGATTTACATCATTTAAAAATAGAGACTCAAAGTGTTGTAAAGACATATGTTTCATGTCACAGTGACAAGTATTAGCTGAGTTACAGGTCATGTTCTGTCGCGTTTCAGAATGAGCTTTACATTTAGAGAGACGGCAGAACGCGCATCATGTTCATTTTCTTTATTTTACGAAAAACACAACATTTTGTTTTTATTATGAGTGTACACAAATAAAAGAAGACATTTAACAGTTTTGAATGATGTATAACACTTACATGTAAGATCAAAATCAACAGAGTAATTTGAGTCTCTTTTGCACTGATGAGAAAAAAAGTGAGCAGATCACGGCCGCGTGACGGCCGACCCCAGAGGGTTAACGTGCTCGAAAACTCTTGAAACTTTGCACACGGGACAAAACCCGCGGCCATCAGGGCCAGGCTGAAGCTGGTACCCGGGCGTGGCAGGGGGGCTCGACAGCGCCCCCTTGAACGGGTCCGACAATTTGGTCCATATATCCAACACACTTTACCCGATTTGCTTCAAACTTGATGTGTATAATGTAGACACATGCCAGATGTAGACCTGTGAAAGGATTGTTGATATCTTAGATGCTGTTGCCGTGACAACGCATCAAACTTTAATATTCTTTTTGGATACTTTTGAGATTCTTAGCGCACTTTTGGGGCCCTTAACATGCTCAAAAACTCTTGAAACTTTGCACACGGGTCAGAAACCGCGACCATCAGGGCCGGGCTGAAGCTGGTACACGGGCGTGGCAGGGGGGCTCGACAGCGCCCCCTGGAACGGGGTCCGAAAACTTGGTCCATAAATCAAACAGGCTTTACCCGATTTGCTTCAAACTTGATGTATATAATGTAGACACACGCCAGATGTAGACCTGTGAAAGGATTGTTGATATCTTAGATGCTGTTGCCGTGACAATGCATCAAACTTTAATATTCTTTTTGGATACTTTTGAGACTCTCAGCGCACTTTTGGGGCCCTTAACCCTTAGGGGTCGATAACCGCATTCACGCGTTTTGCTGGATTTTTTCCTTATCAGTGCAAAAGAGAATCAAATTACTCTGTTGATTTTGATCTTGAATATAAGTGTTGTACATCATTAGATCCTGTTAAGTTTCTATTTTTTTTGTGGATACTCACAATAAAAACAAAGTGTTGTGCTTTTCGTCAAATAAAGAAAAATAAACATGATGCGCGTTTTAACTTGTCTCTGTCAGTGAGGTCCGTTCTGAAACGCGTCCGAAATATTAACTTTAACTCTCTCAATACTTGTCACAGAGATACAAGATATGTCTCTTTATGAAGCTGAGATTCTCTTCTTTTAAATGAAGTAATTTATTTAAAATATATATATTTACAGTTTATGTAATCCGTTTGAAACAAAGGAGAGTTACAGTTTTTTCGCTCACCCTTCATTATAGTTAATCAGGTGAGCCCGCCACACCCCCAGCGCTTTTGACATGGTAAATCTATGCATCACACGCGGCACGCCCCCCGATCAATGCCAAACACAGATTCTTCAGAGATTCACAGATAGTTCATCGCGTTTTAGGGATGGAAGCACGCTAACGTTACTCCTTCAGAGGATTATGGACAAATGGGAATAATTCACCTTTTTCTCAGTGGAATTTGAAACTCAGACGAAGAACGTTCCATTTTGAAGAACGAATTAACCCCGAGGATTCAAGTTCGGAGTAAGTTGTTTATAGTGTTTTATAATTCCTTTTCTGATCATAGAGCTCAAATGCATTTTCATATTTTGCATAGTAATTACCTCAACACAACATTCGTGTAGCAGCTAGGCCTATACGCCTACACTCGTGTAAACTTTTTAAATAACTGCTTAGGTTATAATGATTTAGTGAAATATATCGATCTGCGAGTGTTGTTTGAGTTCTTCTGTGGTCTAGTGGTTAGATCACTTGCCAACCGTGTCAGAGGGTACAGGTTCGAAACTGCCCCCGGCATATTTTTTTCTCTCATCAAAACCCAATATGTTCATCAGTGGTACAGTCTATATCAAGCACACACGTATATAGGACACCCGTTTGTGTGCATTTTATTTTGTGATTTCACCGGAATGAATAGTGTCCGCAATGGCAATAGATTGAAGAGCACGTCCTAAGAGCGAGTGAAGACTGCGCGCGCGTCGCCACAAGAGACTGTATCCATGACACTGATAGCAGGACTTGAGCGCTCAGCTTGAGTTCAAAAACAAAACATTTTAGCTCTAGATCTCTTATTTAAGAGCGGACTAAATGAATGCTCTGCTAGTTAACTGGGGATGTTTTATTTGTATTAGATACAGCCGTTCATTGAGTGTATCAGTAAATGCGTGCGGTCTATATGGGCCATAAACAGATACTCGCGGTTACGCGGTTACGCGGTCTACCCATCAATAGATGTTTCTCTGTCCATCAACAAATACATTGTGCATCTATTATCATAATTGTCCATCAGTTTACTTTGGATAATGTGCTAAGAGTTTTTTGCTTTTGTTTTGTTGTGTTTACATCGTCACCATCAGTCTTCAGAAATCATTCTGATATACTTTTTTTTTTTTAAATCAATGTTGTAAACAGCTGTGCTGCTTAATTTTTTTTAACCTGTGATAGTTTTTTAGGATTCTTTGAATGCACTTTTTTTTTAATTTATATAACCACTATATAAGCAATATTTTTTTATATATAATAAAATTATATATATATATATATATATATATATATATATATATATATATATATATATATATATATATATATATATATATATATATATATATATATATATATATATGTTTTTATATATAAAAAACAAGTTTGGTCTTTTTATGTTTTTTTCTTTTTTTTTGAAAGGAAGTGTTAAGTGATATGAATGACTTTAAGTCTTTATGTTCTTAGGAAAGATTTCTATTTTGAATAAATGCTGTTCTTTTTAACTTTTTATTCATTAGTGAATCATTCTTAGTTCAGGCTGCCTCACAGCACCTTGATGGGCCATTAGACATTGGGGGAGTGTCTTTAGTCTTCCCAGGTGTAAATCGCATTAATATTCATGGGCATTAACAATCCCACGCATACAGCACTGCTGACCCAAAAACTGATGTAAGAAATTCAAATCGTTATATTGATCTTTCTGAAAGAGTGGTCAGAATGATGTTCACTTCATTTTGAAGTAAAAATTCTAGCCTACAAGAATAGTAACTCAAAAGTATTGTTTACAACTATTCAGTATGTGTTAAATGGCCTTATTGCGGTGACATTTTTTTTCCCAAAACGTACTAACCACGCATATTATTTTTTTTCTATAAAATGCAAACATGTACATCCATTTTGCTCACATATTATTGTAGCAGAGTTTGTGCTGAATACAGCAAATTTATATGTTGGCAAATGGTATGTTTTAAGTAGCTGAAATAAGCACAAATGTCAGGGCATATCAAAACACCGAAAGAGCCCCAAAACAGCTAAGACCCCTAAGGGTTAACGTGCTCAAAAACTCTTGAATCTTTGCACACGGGTCAGAACCCGCGGCCATCAGGGCCGGGCTGAAGCTGGTACCCGGGCGTGGCAGGGGGGCTCGACAGCGCCCCCTGGAACGGGGTCCGAAAACTTATTACATGATAATAAAAATAATATTATTATCATGTAATAATATGAAACTTGGTACACATATAGATCTCATCGATTCATATATCCTTTGTACTTTTACTTTTTACCCCAGCCCAACAGGAAGTCGGCTATTATGGTTTGTTTGAAAGCGTATGCCCCTGGAATTCGATATACTACTCCTAGAGAATTCAACCAATCGCCACGAAACTCAGTCAGCATGAAGTCAAGACATTGAGGATGAAAAATTGCCAGGGGATTTTTGATATCTCGAACGGTTTGGCCGTGGCGAGGAAACGAATTTATGGCGAATAATGGAAACAGGAAGTGTGTTATAACTTCTGCATACATTAACTGATCTTGATGAAACTTCAGCAGTGTGTTCGCTGTAAGAGTCCGATCACATGGATGTGACTATTGTGAGTCAAAGTTATAGCGCCACCAACTGGCAGCAGGAAGTGTGTCACTTCCTAAAGGCTTTGAAATCACCCTCTTATTTTTACCTGATTTGCTTCAAACTTCATCTGTATAATGTAAATACACTGCAGATGAAGACCTGTGAATGGATTCTTGATATCTTTGAAACTGTTGCTGTGGCAATGCATCAAACTTTAATATTCTTGTTTGATGCTTTTGATGCTCTGAGCCAATATGGCAAGCCGTTTTAACATTTAATCATTTTAACCTACTAGTCTCTTTTTTCATGCTACTAGTACTTATTTTTTAGATACTAGTATCTATTCCATTAAGTACTAGTACTTATTCATTTGCGACTAGTGCTTATTCTTTAGTACTAGTGCCTATTCTTTAGATAGTAGTGCTTATTCTTTAGATATTCTTTTGAATACGTATTAGTAGCTAATGAATAAGTACTGGTATCTATTTAATAGGTACTAGTATGTAATGACTTAGAACTAGTATTTATTGAATAAATACTAGTATCTATTAATAGGTACTATTATCTAAAATGTAATTCTCTCTCTCTTTCTCTCTCTGAGCCAATATGGCAAGCCGTTTTAACATTTAATCATTTTAACATACTAGTCTCTATTTTCATGCTACTAGTACTTATTTTTTAGATATTAGTATCTATTCCATTAAGTACTAGTACTTATTCATTAGCGACTAATGCTTATTCTGTTTAGAATATTCAAAGTGCTTATTCAATTTGTATGCTTATTTATATTTTCAGAGCAGAAAATCCGATTTTTCTGCTTATTCAATATTGCATCTAAAATGTGACTTGACGTGTGTGTGTGTGTGTGTGTGTGTGTGTGTGTGTGTGTGTGTGTGTGTGTGTGTGTGTGTGTGTGTGTGTGTGTGTGTGTGTGTGTGTGTGTGTGTGTGTGTGTGTGTGTGTGTGTGTGTGTGAGAGAGAGATTGTGTCTGTTACAGTGACAAGAGTTTTTAAGCCTTGTCTTTTTGGATATATATATATTTTTTATAAAAAAAAAAATGTGCATACAACCCATGTATTTTTAATGTATAGTTTGCTTTAAATTAAATTAAGATTGTATGTTTGGTAATTGAACCTAAATAAATGTAAAATGAATGTGCTATATTTCAGATCAATATATTTGTTTTCCTTCATTTTAATCAACACTAATTTTATTCTCATCTGAATTATAAATAACTTATTTCTGTATAAAATAAAAAATCCCGAATAATCCAGACCAACCAGAGCACACTATTTCTACAACATCATCAATGCTGAAGCGGGACTACCAGAGCCGTTCGGCAGATAGCGAGCAGATATTTTGTGTCACGTCGTGCACAATAACCCTAAAGGCACCAGGGTTATTGTGCACGACGTTTATATTTATTTATTTTTATATAAATAAATATAAATATACTTATATATATATATATATATATATATATATATATATATATATATATATAAATAAATAAATAAATATAGCTGCGAGCAGCGATGAAGGGCCAAAGCCGGGTTGCGGTGCCACCGGCTTGGGCCCGTAATCGCTGCTCGCAGCTATATTTATACATTGGATTTAAAAGTTCACAGACTTTAAATGACTTTCCCGTCACATCCATAACGCATGCATATTTTCCTTTTTTTGGGGGTGCTTAAATATATTTTTGAAAAACATATTTTGCCTGTCAATTCCCCAGATGGGGTGCTCTGAGAATATGCATTTCCAATTTAAATATTGTAAGAAGATTTTTTTTTTCGAGACATTTCACCTGTCATTATGAGTTCAAATGTCACATCCATAACGCTGGAATTACCCTTATATATATATATATATATATATATATATATATATATATATATATATATATATATATATATATATATATATAATATTTATTACATGTATGACATTACATAAATATGTTCATTTGTTTTAGAATTTTCCTTAAAGGTTTTTATTTTTATTTTTTTTAATTCCCATGTTTGAATTAGATTTTTTTAATCTGGACGCGTTCTTTATTATATTGAAATATATTTATGCTGATTATGCATTTATTGACTACAAATCATCACTCTCCTGCTAAACTTAAGGACACTGTAACACTCAGATCCACAGAAGACGAAGATGATTATAAAATAGTATAAGATTTATTACAAACTCAGAATAACAAGCCAGCATGCGAGACAGTGTGCTACACTCTTAACCCAAATAAGTTGAATTTGTTGAATTTGTTAAAGTTGAATTTACTCGTGCAGTGTGTCCATTGTGACTGATCAGTCAAAGACAAAGAAACACGTGATGGATGAAAACAAACACGAAGTTAATAAACTGAACTAAATAGAACATAAAGGTGACAGACACAGTAACTGTGATTCTTTAAAGGGGTCATATAATGGTACATGCACTTTTTCAAGTTGATTGTACTGAAATGTGTGTTGGCAGTGCCTGTACACAACCATCATATAATGATAAAAATCTATCCAGTGTTTTTGCTTTAATCTCCTTATATGTTTTTCCCAGTTTCGAATCAAGCCGTTCGACCGTGTGACGTCACACAATCGGACGCCCCTCCCACAACTGTTGATTGACAGCAGCGTTTCAACACATACCCGCCAAAGAACGTATATTCCCCGCCCTGAGCGAGCTTTCATCATTGTTGATACACTGGAGCAGAATGGCGTCTAAGTGATTGTGGTGTTCTGTTCTTGGGTGTAATAATGAACACAACAGTCATTTTGATGTTCCTAAATCCGAACCGCTGAAGACGCAGTGGCTGAGTTTTGTTTTCGAAGGGAATATTCCCCACGAGCAACGTCAATGCTTTCATGTTTCGCGATTCACGAATCTTTCCTCACCAGACTGCTTTATAAACGAGGATCAGCATAAAGCTGGTTTTGCTAAGAAGCTGCTCCTGAAAAAATAATTAGTAGCCTACCAACTATTCATGTTCCTGCTGCACCTCCAGAAGAAGTGAGAGTAAAATTGTATTAACCTTTATATTAATCTTTGCAAATCGCTTGCACGCTTCACGATGAATGCGGCTAAGGTTTACACTCAGGGTACATTACGACATGTTTTCTATGTACGAAGTTCTCAATATATTTCATAATCCCACGTTTATAATGAACAACGCATTATGGTTATTGTGTTATTACAAAACGTACTCGGTTACTAACGTAACCTCGGTTCTCTCTAGAGAGGGAACGAGTACTGCGTAATATCTTACGCTATGGGGAAACACTCTTTCCTCGAGATATTGAAGCCAAAAATTATCCTTAATTTTTTTAATCATGCAAAACGCTTTTGCAGCAGCAAGCAGACAAGGGCGAAACAGCTCGCGCGCCCATTGGCTGCCTCGCTGGAAAAGCTGCAGCCTATCGAGTGAAGGCACTGCGTGACGTAATGACGAATGAAGACGCTTCGCGCTCATTTCGTCATGTCCCGCCAGTATAGGCGTGGTCTCGCCCTATAAATACCCCTCGATAGCTGTATTTCTCTGATTTTGTACACCGAAGCGAACCAGAGCATAGTTCAAGCACGGCAAGATACGCAGTACTCGTTCCCTCTCTAGAGAGAACCGAGGTTACGTTAGTAACCGAGTACGTTCTCTTACGAGAGTATCTCTCGTACTGCGTAATATCTTACGCTATGGGGACCCCATACAAAACGCCGTGCGGACAGGGATCCAACACCAGAGTCCCGGGGCCAAGCCCGGGGCACATCTAGTGCATAATCACCATAACTCACATAGAGTAGAGGAGGAGAGGCTAGAAGCATCACTCCTTCATAAAGTCCCGTAGGGATACTGACCCGTAAGGGCAACATAGCCGCATTGGCGACCGATAAGCCCGAAGTTCAGACCGCCAAAAGCTTAGCTTGTAAGGCGGGCACATCCAGGTTATAGTACTTGATAAATGTCGACGGCGAGGCCCAGCCCACAGTTCCGGGTGAGGATGCCAAATCGAGCCCTCTGCCTGAGAGAGGAGATCTCTCCTCAACGGTACAGGCCACGGGGCAGTGCTGGTCATCCGCATCAGGACCGGAAACCAAGCCTGGTTCGTCCAGAGCGGAGCCACAAGCAGCACTGGGCATCCATTTTCCCTGATCCGCTCCAACACCTGAGGCAGGAGCGAGACCGGGGGAAAGGCATACAGGGGACCGCTGGGCCAAGTATGGGCCAGCGCGTCCCTGCCCTTTGAGAAGAATACTGGGCAGTGAGCGTTCTCGCGGGACGCGAACAGGTCCACCTGCGCTCTGCCAAACGTCTCCCACAGTAGCTGGACCGTCTGCGGGTGCAGCGACCATTCTCCTGTCAGGACGTTGTCTCTGGACAGCATGTCTGGACCCGTATTCAGGTGCCCAGGCACGTGCGCCGCTTTCAAAGAAAGGAGGTTGCGCTGGGCCCAGACCAAGAGGGGTTCCGTCAGCCTGCAAAGGCGTGCGGACCTGAGGCCGCCCTGGCGATTTATGTACGCCACCACTGACTTGTTGTCCGACCGGACCAGGACGTGGTGGCCCCTCACCAGGGGACGGAAGCGCCGTAGCGCTTTGTCGACTGCTATCAATTCCAAGCAGTTTATGTGAAGGAGCTTCTCCCGCTCTGACCATAGGCCAGCCAGCGGTCTGCCCTCGAGCAGCGCTCCCCACCCCGTGGTGGAGGCGTCCGTAGACACCACTTTCACCCTTGAGGCGGTCCCCAGACTCACACCAGACTGATACCAGCTGGCTACTTTCCAGGGTTCCAGAGCCGAAACGCACCGTTGGTCGACCCTGAGGCGACACCGGCCCGTGGTCCATGCCCGGGGCGGGACCCGTGCTTTCAGCCACCACTGCAGTGGGCGCATGCGAAGCAGGCCCAGCTGGAGTGCAGGGGATGCTGAGGCCATCAGGCCCAGCATTTTCTGAAACCGTCTGAGCGGGACTATAGAGCCGTGGCGGAAGGATTCCGCAACGCGCTGAATACTTAGTACGCGCTCCGGTGACAGGCGTGCCGTCATGGAAAGCGAGTCTAACACTGTTCCCAGGAAAGAAATTCTCTGGCTGGGACACAGCAGGCTCTTTTCCCAGTTGACCGTCAGGCCCAGTGTCTCGAGATGCTCGAGCAGTGTGGCCCTGTGTTCTATGAGCTCTGACCGTGATCGAGCTAGAATCAGCCAATCGTCCAAGTAGTTCATAACTCGCATGCCCTGAAGTCTCAGGGGCGCGAGAGCCGCGTCCATGCACTTCGTAAATGTACGGGGTGCCAAAGACAGGCCGAACGGCAGGACTGTGTACTGATAAGCCTGGCCCTCGAACGCGAATCTCAAGAATCGCCTGTGATGGGACGCTATTTGTATTTGGAAATACGCGTCTTTCAGATCTATTGACATAAACCAGTCCCCTTGGCGCACTTGCGCGAGGATTTTCCTGGTCGTAAGCATCCTGAACTGGCGCTTCACAAGCGCTTTGTTCAGCTGTCTCAGATCTAGAATGGGTCTGAAGCCCCCATCTTTTTTCGGTACCAGAAAATATCTGCTGTATAAGCCCCCTTCCAGGGGCGTCGCACCCGTGGGGGATGTGGGTGTTTTAACACCCACACTTTTCCCGGTGAGAGGGTTCAACAGCCGCACTTTTTCTGCAGTTTTTCCGCAGTTTTGCACAAACGCGCTACTAAAGTCGCTCCTCCGTTTCTCTGGCGCACTGTGTGTGCGCTCGCTGCGGCTGCCTCCTCTCAAACATGACACCGGCTTTGAGTGTGAGCTGCTGATGATTGGCTGTTATGCCTTAAGTCCCGCCTCTCTTGATGTGTTAGATTTATCGGTCAGCTCGCTCTGAGGAGGCGGGAACTTATGGTTATTTACATCTCCCTTTTCCAGGTAGGCCTACTTTGAATGAGTGTTTATGCTTTGAACGAGTTTTTTAAATAAGCTTGATATGTGTTAGGGAAGATGTTATGTTTATGTTTTTTTGACATGTCGAGTGTTTTTGTGCTCTTTGCTCACACGATCAGCATGGTGATCTGGTGTTTTCTCCTAAATAAAAGCTCAATGGTTTATTTCTTACAAGTGAAGAAATTAGGACAAAAGTATTGTAATTTTCCTATTCTATAGCATAATACAAAATATAATGTAATGTAGACAGAGACTCTATATCATAACTAAAAAGATGTTTGAGCCCTTTAGGTAGGCTACAAGTCAATGCTTTTTCTTTGTTCAATGTGCACAGTTCATGGGTCGAAGCCGTTTGAAACTCTTAATTTTGAGCTCTCAATGTGCACCAGATTGATGCATTTAACCTTAAAATGTACAAATTTTTCTTCCGGGGGGCATGCCCCCGAACCCCCCTAGAGGGACAGAGGTCCACACAACATGGCAAAATTTCAATGTCATATCCATCCCCCGCACTTTTGAAAAGCTTGCTACGCCACTGCCCCCTTCGCTCTGAGCCTGAGAAAGGGGCTCTATGGCCCCTTTGCTCAGTAGTTTCGCTATCTCGGCTCGAAGTAGATGAGATACTTCGTTTCTCACCGAAGTCTCGACGGGCGCCGTACAACGGCGTGGACGTCGTGCGAATTGTAGCGAGTAGCCTCTCTTTATAGTGTTCAGCACCCAGTCTGATACCCCGGGTAGCTTCGACCACGCTTCTGCGCGAGTAGCTAGGGGTAGGATGCAGACCGGGCTCTGGCTGTGACCTGGCAACGGCTCGAGAGCCCCGGTACCCTGGGAACACAACGCCGTGTTTACAGCGTTCGAGGCGGGGGGCGCGCTGGGCACAGCGGGCAGTCTGGCCGCGCTCAGAATCTCTACGGCGGGATGCACAGCGAGAGTGAGCGGGGCGAATCCCGTGGGATTCGGCGTGCTTGCGGGAGGATGTGGGCGCAAACCTACGGGCACATCTACTGCACTGTGCACGCTTTCGGCCGGAGCCGATAGATTGTGTGTTGGTTTCGTTTTTACAGAAACCAAGGGACACTCGGCATGCAGCGTGAGCGGGCATTGTATGGGCGCAATCGCTACATTGTTTGCACAATCGACCTGAGTCAGATTTATGTGTGCTCGCCTCGCACCGTGGCGGGCTGTGTCTGGGTGTGGGAATGGGCACTGGGGCGTGGGCATTCTTACAACACTCATAACACCATCGGCCGTGGCCGGCATACCAGAAAATACACTCTTTATTGGATTTATCTGGGTAGCCATAAAAACGGCTTTTTTGTGCAGGCAAGCGGGCTGAGACACCGGCTGCTTCACTGCTAAATACACTGGCACAGTCACATCGCAAGGAACTGAACGAGCGAATCTTTTCGGTGGGGAGCCGGCCGCAGCGGGATCCGAACACCGTCGCTTTCTTAGAGTGGCTAGGAAAGCTTCGAAGCCTCGGGCTTGAGCTCAATCTTCGGCCGAGGCCCGCGCTGAGCGGGGCGGCGTCCAGCAGAGCGAGAGCGCGGTCTCTGATCCCGGGCCTGGCGGCGCTGTGTAGCGGCGGCTGCGGGCGATGCAGGCCGAGGCTGCGAGCTGCGAGCAGACGGCTGCTTAGAGCGACCTGCAGCGGAGCTCGAGCGCTTCGGGAGGAAGTGCTTCATGGCCTGCGAAGTCTTCTGCTCCTCCGAGAATCTGTCCGCGAAATCCTTGACGGCAGATCCGAAGAGGCCCGCAGGGGAAATGGGCGCGTCGAGGAATACAGAGCGCTCAGCTTCCGTCATCTCAGACAGCGTCAACCACAGATGTCTCTCAGCAATGGTGAGAGAGGCCATATTCCGCCCCATGGCCTGAGCAGCGGCTTTAGCGGCGCGTAGAGCAAGGTCCGTAGCGCCTCGTAAATCCCCCAAATTGATCGCACCCGGGCCTTCCTCGTCCAGTTTAAGGAGAAGGTCGGCCTGGTAGATCTGCAAGATCGCCATAGTATGCAGCGCTGAGACCGCCTGTCCAGCGGCTGTGTAAGCACGCCCGTGCAGCGATGAAGTCACCCGGCAGGCTTTAGAGGGGAGTGTCGTCTGCGCGCACCGTCCCGCAGAGGGCGGGCAGAGATGCGACGCGACCGCCGCCTCGACAGGAGGAATGGAGAGATATCCTTTATCTCCCGCGCCGGTGACAGAAGAAAAGGCCGCAGAAGTGGAAGTGCGCAGTCTGGCGGAGAACGGGGCGGTCCATGACTTGGCGACTTCGTCGTGGAGCTCAGGGAGGAAGGGGGCGGCCCTAGACTTAGACGGGGCTTCGTCTTTCTTGAGAAAGCGCCCGTCGAGTCTGTTGCGCGGCGGCAAGGCGGGCGCCTCCCACTCGAGGCCGATGCTTTCCACGGCCTGGGTGAGCAGACGCATCAGCTCAGCCTCAATGCCGGGTCTCCTCCCAGAGGGTTGGCTAGACACGTCAGCGGGGGGGAGGTCCACAGAGCTCGCCCAATCCTCGCTATCGGAAGCCACAAGAGAGCATACCTCAGCAGGCTCGTCCAGCTCGGGAGCGGAAGCGGCGGCAGACGGCGGGCGCTGTCCGTCCGGGAGCGACTCAAGTGAAGCCGGCGAAGCAGGCGGGCGAACCGGCGAGCTTTGGCGGGCTGGAGAAGGCTCGGGAGCGCGCTGGGCGCGACGCTTCTTACGGCGCGGCACAGAAGGCTGGGACGCGGGTTCAGAGAACGACGCCAGGCGAGTCCGCAGAGTCGCCATAGGCAGAAGTTCGCAGTGCGGGCATCCACCATCCGCGAGCGCGATAGCCGCGTGCTCATGACCCAGGCAGGACACACAGATGACGTGACGGTCCTCATCACTGAGTTGGGAGCGGCACGAGCCACAGAAAGGCATCTTTAAAAAGACGCAGCTCTTTTAGAACATATAATGGGTGTTGCGTCACGTAAGCAAACACACACACACACAGTAACAGAGTAAAGGATATAGTACGCCGGAAAGCGCAGCAGGTACGGCAGTTGAAGGCGGCTGGGCCAGCGACTTCAGTAGATGGCACGTCCCGCTGAGAAGGCTACAAGTCAACGGCGCGGCTTCTCACTCTGGATCCCGCGATGCGTGAGCTTCGCGTGAAGAATGAAAAATCAGAGAAATACAGCTATCGAGGGGTATTTATAGGGCGAGACCCCGCCTATACTGGCGGGACATGACGAAATGAGCGCGAAGCGTCTTCATTCGTCATTACGTCACGCAGTGCCTTCACTCGATAGGCTGCAGCTTTTCCAGCGAGGCAGCCAATGGGCGCGCGAGCTGTTTCGCCCTTGTCTGCTTGCTGCTGCAAAAGCTTTTTGCATGATTAAAAAAATTAAGGATAATTTTTGGCTTCAATATCTCGAGGAAAGAGTGTTTCCCCATAGCGTAAGATATTACGCAGTACGAGAGATACTCTCGTAAGAGAACTGAGAATGCATACATCAGTAAACACATAGCGTTCGTATACATCTCACTAAGTTACTCTAACATTACCCTGCCAGTACATACAAAGATAGATCAAAATTATGTTAACCAACCATTCAGAAACGTCCTGTTCGAGCCTTAATTGTCGAACTTCTTTGCAGCCGTCATCTTGTTCCGGGTCCGACTCCGGTTCAAACTGATACGATTGCACAGATGTGTCCTCAGAGACTCCCGCTGCCATTCTTTCTCCAAAATCTCCCTCAACTGTTGTCAAGGTAACACTTCATGTGCGTTGTGTCAAAACGCCCGCAGAACAGAGGGGCGGAGTGAGCGAAGCTCATTGTCATTTAAAGGCATATTATGCACTTAAACGGCGTGCTGAAAACAGAGCTGTTCAGGTAAAATTTGTGTTTTCTTACTAATACTAATACTAATACTAATGAGAATTTTTAATTAAAGTATATTACAAACTTTTAATTTAGACCCTAAAGAATCAAATGAACTTGTATGAAAAGGGCATTATATGACCCCTTTAAGGAATTGTTTTGTACTTTGAGCACAACACTAAGAATAACAGTATGCATTTAGAGCAGGCAAACTACACCTGCTTTCTATTATACAGGCGGCTGGATACAAAAATAGAAGAGGAAAAATAGGTGAGTATTACTGTAAGCAAATGTCATGCTTACAAGCTGCTTGTGAATCGATATAAACAGTGTGGAAAGCAATGGTGGAGGATACAGAAAATAGTCAATCAAATAGCACACAATTATTTCCACACACCTTTCACTGAAGTCACAGTGCACAGATCGGGACTGTGTTTTTATTTCCTTTTGCCCTGGGTGGCATCACTTGTGTCAAGATATGCAGATGATTATATCCAAAAACACACACATGCTTTGTGCCTATGAATGACTGACAGTGGAACAACAAAAACACCAGTCTGAATAAAGCATGAGCCTTTTTAAAAAGCCGAGTTTGTCCCTTGTCAGTTGCCATAGTAAAAACCCTGTTTGGTGGCTTCTCCCAAAATAGCAAACAAAAACTCAAAAACTCCATCTCTTACATCCTTGTAAATCTCTCTCTCTTGCTCTTCCTCCAGTCCCTCTCTCTCGTGACATGAGCCCCTGGGAGAGAGATGAAACCAGAAATAACAACAAAAGAGAAGAAACTGACACAGTGAAAAGTGACTTACGCTTTCAGATCGCAGGTCAAAACCACAGCAGTGGACATAATTGTAGAATTTGGTAAGCAGAATAGTAAATAAATAAATAAATGAATAATACCGCTATTATATTTTATTGTGTGAAAACGGGAAATGTAGGAAAATAGGGCTGAAAAGTAGAGACAACAAACAGCTTTGTAACAAATCTGTTACAGCCAATTTTACTGACACATCCTTCAAAAAAACGAATATTAATCTACAGTATAAAAAAAACAGGATGTGTCATTACATTATACAAGTGAGATAGATAGATAGATAGATAGATAGATAGATAGATAGATAGATAGATAGATAGATAGATAGATAGATAGATAGATAGATAGATAGATAGATAGATAGATAGATAGATAGATAGTGTTTCCCAGCATTTCTGCTTTCAGTAAGACTTGTCGTAGGAAATAACACTAACACTTCAATGCTGTTGTAATGTGAAGGTAATGCTATTATTCTGCTGTTAAATTAATTTGTTTAGGTAAATTTGGAAATGAATTAGCCTAGTAAACAAATACAATTTATGCACTGATGAAAACTGTAGGCAGCTACTGTGGCACACAGCGGCTGAAGACCACGTGCCCGAGAACAGTTTACGACCTTCACTGTGCTTTTGTCAGAGAGAAAGGATAAATCACACATAGCCTCACTAATTTTCTCTGACTGGCCCCTTCCCTTTCACTTGTCAAGACTATTTCCTTTCGTCCTCTCTCCTCTTTCCCACCTTACATTTTGCCACTCACTCCTGCAGAAGTTGGAAGACAGGTATGATCAATTCCCAGGCGTCTCCTTTTCGGAGTCTTTCTCTCTCTCTCTCCCCCCTTGCCCTGATCTATGGCTGTGTCAGCGCAGTCTGAAGGTGTAAAAGGCAACAGAGCAGCACTAATGAATTGAACTAGAGCACGGCTGCTTTTAAGCAGACAGAGGAGCTCATCTGATTTACACACAGGGACAGGAAGAGAGGGACATAAAGACCAGCACTCCTCCATAGACTTGGTGGCTTTTACTGCAGTGAATGGATCTTCCTGCACAGAGAGGAAACTGAAAAGGAAACCATGCAAAAAAGCATGAATATAAAAACATCAAATTACAATAATGTTTTTTTGCAATGATATTTGTGTAAAAACAAAAATTTAAAGCGTAAAAACACATTTACAATACAATACATATTGTTTCGAAGCAGCTTTACATTAATGAACAATTATTAAAGTCTGTTGTAAAGCAGCTCTAAAAAGACAATAATAAACTGTCAACTGTTATTGAGCTGAAATCAGTTCAGTGTTGATTCAGATTGGTTCAATATCTGTGTAAAGTTCATCAAAACCAGCTCTGGAGAAAATAGTGATGTCATCATCCAGCTCAGTTCAGCTCTCGTCTCGTTCAGTGTCTACAACTAAGCAAGCCAAAGGCGGCAGTGACAAGAAACCCAAACTCAAATGGTGACACAATGGAGAAAACAAATTGGCTTGGTGTGGTTTAATTCCAGGCTGCATCACAAGTCAGAATTGTTTCATTGATTGTTTCATAATATTTCATCCAGTTCTTTCTGCTGTAAGATCAGGCCTTTAGTACAGCAACAAAATAAACAAACTGATAAACCTGTTTTCAGGCCTTAAATAAGGTATGGTATGAGAAAAACGCTATAATGTGGTTATAAATTATAGTAAACCATCACACCTACAACTTCTTAGAAACCCACAGTGACATCGCTGCTACCGCACGATACCCAGCAGGCTTTGCCGTGAGTGCTTCCAGCAATACTAATAACATTAAGACTATCAGTCGCCCCTCTTATCTTAAGACAATCTTTAATTTCCTCTTTGCTTGTATTCAGAGCAGGCACCCAGCCACAATCGCCTGGGCCTCCAGAGAGAGAAAATGACAAGTTACGATTTTTTAGTATTTTATGCGGCGCAAGTTGTTTTGTGAGCACAGTGGTCTTTGCTCTTGGAATAAGCCTTCATGGTTGTGGCTCCTTTCATGTGGTGTCTTCAAAGCCCAGCGAGGGGAGTGTTTATTTAAATCTTTTACAGCACACTTTCAAAATGCGCAAGCATCTCTATGAAGGTGGTGATACAAGATTAACAACTTATTTTGAAGACACGCGGCAATTATTTTTCTTTTTCCTAATCCTCAAAATGATTTGCATTGTTTGTTGGTAATCCCTGAAGCGAGTCATATTGATATATTTGTGCAACACTTTGCAGGCTCTATTAATCACGTGTGAATAATTGATAAACCATGTTGGGGAAACAATGACACTTCCTCTATAGAGCAAAATAATGATCTTCATTGCAGCGACTCCTGATTTCATAGAGAGAGAGAGAACAAGAGGGAGTGAGAAGGATGAAAATGAAAAACCAGATTCAGTATTATGGGATATTGAGAGACCAGTGTTCCATTGAATTTGAGAGAGAAATGAAGAGAGAATGGCAGATAAAGCAAATGAAAAAATCCCAAACAAAGGGTTTTCAAACTTGGATACCCAAATATGAGGATTTTTATATAGTATGTCTAAAATATTATCTATAATCAATAGAATAAAATTGATTGATTTCACAATTTCTGCCCAGTATTTGGAAAAATAAAGTTCCCTTATCGAAAAGGGAACTTCGAGATGCGTCGAAACGCTACGGGAACGCCTTCTGCGTGATTGCGTCTGAAGCATCTATGCCAACTAGTCCAATGGAAAAAGGGAATGAGCGTCACGGGCGGGTGACGTCATGACCAGGAAAGGATAAGAGCACTTCCGCTGCTCGCCGGCATTTAGCTTCTGTGCCTCAGCAAGCGATCTGTGTCAAACTGTCCCTGTCTATTTATTGTTGTCTGTTGCAATATTGTTGGTATCGTTATGGCGAAACAAATGTACAAACAGTGTGTTCCTCCCTGCCCGCGTTTATTTAAACGGGTGGGGACACACACAGCTTTGTGGCAATTTGTTTGAGAGTAAGAGCATGCTGAGTGCTAACATTGTGAAAGTGAAACTACCAGATTAGCATGCTCTGCTCTCGCCTGTCACTCTGTATGATAGTGGCAGGCTCGCGATTCTCACGGGATACAGGACCCGCGTTTGCCGAGGCGGCGCGGAGAATGCATTCCTGGGGATCGCAAGAGGATCTTTTGGAGGGGTGGGAGACGGTCCGAGGGCCTTTTCTTCTTCCTTGCCCGGAAGATCCAGCTCTATCTCCCCGGTGTTGGAAGCACGCTCTGCGGTTTCTTCCGCTCGGGGAGAGAGAGCCCTTTTTCCGTCATATTCTTCCTCCGAGGAGGTTTGTGTTGAGAATATTGAAAGTGAAAGCAAGCACACACACTGTTGAATTAGATTCGCCATCTATTTTTCCAGTATATGATGAACTGGTGGAGGTTTTGTCCCGTGTTAGTAAATTAAATATTTAATGGCCAGCTGAGAAAAAGGAACGCTCGTCCTAAGAAACTTGACGAGCGTTTTCTTATTTCTATCACATTATCTCCACCACGAGGCTTCCATTTTTTCCCTGATTTACACACTGAATATTTAAATTATGGAATAAACCGTATTTATCACTACTTTCAGCCCTCGTGTTAAATGTTTATTCAAGATTAGAGGGTTGAAAGATTACGGTTATGATATGATGCCCCAGGCTGAACAGAAATAAAAATAGGAAAATGCTATTTTTTCACCTGGTCCAGTATCATCATTTAAGTCTCTGCTTTGCTCATAAGTCTATACTAAAGAATCTCGCGTTTGCCGAGGCAGCGTGTAGGTTTAATGTTGTAATCAGAATCTAGCTCGGATCTCGCGTTTGCCGAGGCACCGCTTAGATTTCGAGTGTATTTTGCAAAAATAAGATTCTGTGGCTGGGATCTCGCGTTTGCCGAGGCAGCGCGTAGGTTTAAGCAGTACTACTTTGGTTTTATGGGTAAAGCTTATACGGCAGCAGGTCAGCTGGAGAATGTTTATAGAAATCTATATTATAATGCTCCAGGCTTATCAGGCCGATCTGCTGGGGTTCTGGATATAGCGAAATTTGAGCCTTCGGGTCTCTTCGGCGACGCATTCCATGCGGTCGTTGTTAGGTGATAAAAGATATATATATAAAAAAATATATATATAATAAGGTTTCTCCCTCGCTGTGTCCAGCCCCCCTGGGGCTGCTGGGCGTGAGCAGCCCCAGCCGTCGAGTTCATCATATTATGTGCACAGTAAGAGAGTGCTGCGTCTCGTGTTCCTCCATGTAGATACTGGAGACAGACGCAACCCTCTCAACCGAAGTCGCCTAAGCCTAAGCCGGATCTGAGGACCGTTCTTCAGGCGAAGAAAGCTTCGGTTCAAAAAAAAAAAAAAGGGTCCTGATGCTTAGGCATCAGGCCTGTGAGGACAGCCCCGACCGGAGTGGAGCGGTGTTCACCTCATTATACGGTGCCCGTTCCACTTCGGGGTCCTCACGAGACCCTCCTGCCAACCCTGCCACCTCTGGTGCTTCAGGGCGCAGTGGTCTCCAGCGAGTCGCTGGTGCTATGCTGCGGCACAGCATCGGTTTCGCGCCCTCTGAGGGGGGTTTTAGAGCAGTCAGGTCAGGTAGTTCCTGCCGGTATGTTTCAGGCTCCAGATTTGGCTCTCTCAGTAACACCAGAGACCAGCCTTGAGAGGCTGGTTCCCTTAGTAAATTTTCTGGCAGCGTGGAAGCTTCTGCCGAATATTTCTCATTGGGTCCTGCAGATTGTAGAGAAAGGATACAGAATCCAGTTTGGCTCTCGTCCTCCTCGTTACAGCGGGGTGCTACCCTCAGTGGTGCATCCCGAGCAGGCTCTGGTAATGGAGCAAGAAGTAAGGGCCCTGTTAGCAAAGAGGCTATAGAACAGGTGTACTCACCCGACCGAGAGTCGGGTTTTTACAGCCGTTATTTCATTGTTCCAAAAAAGGATGGAGGGTTGCATCCCATTTTAGATCTTCGCCTGTTGAATCGGTCAGTTCAGAAACTCAAGTTCAAGATGCTGACCCTCAAGCAGATCGTGACCCAAATCAGATCCGAGGACTGGTTTGTCACGATAGATCTAAAGGATGCATACTTCCATATCTCCATCCTCCCTCAGCACAGGAAGTTCCTAGGGTTTTCTTTCGGGGGCAAAGAATACCAATATCGGGTTCTTCCTTTCGGTCTAGCTTTATCACCCCGCACGTTCACGAAATGCGTGGATACAGCTCTAGCCCCCTTGGGCTTCAGGGCGTACGTATTCTGAACTACATCGGTGACTGGCTGATTCTGCGGAATCGGAGCAGTTGGCGGTTCGGCACCGAGGTGTCGTTCTCGCTCTTATGCAGATGTTGGGGTTGATGCTCAATACCAAGAAGAGTGTGCTTTCTCCAGTATTGAGAACCACTTTCCTGGTGTGTGGTATGGGATTCAGTGACGATGAGGGCCAGCCTATCGCCCGTTCGTGTAGCTGTTATCCTGGCAGCCACCAAAGAGCTAAAGCTAGGTCAGTCACGCACTGTAAAACAGTTCGAGAAACTGTTGGGTCTACTGGCAGCAGCGTCCAACGTATACCTTTTGGCCTGCTGTACATGAGGCCTTTACAGTGGTGGCTCAGGACCAGAGGGTTCTCCCCGAGGGGAAACCCTTTCCGTATGATCAAGGTTACGCGGCGATGCCTTCGTGCCTTAGAGATATGGAGGAAACACTGGTTCTTAACCCAGGGCCCGGTGTTGGGAGCTCTTTGCCATCGAGCTACTATCTCGACAGATGCTTCCCTCACCGGCTGGGGAGCGGTAATGGAAGGCCGCTCGGTTCAGGGTCTGTGGAAAAGCCATCATCTTTCGTGGCACATCAATTGCCTGGAGATGATGGCTGTCTTCAATGCGTTGAGACATTTCCTTCTGGACCTAAGAGGCCATCATGTGCTCGTTCGAACAGACAACACATCTGTGGTCTCTTATCTGAACCGCCAGGGGGGTCTAGGTCGCGTCCGCTTTGCAAACTGGCGCACCGGATCCTCCTGTGGTCCCTGGGGAAGGTACTCTCCCTGAGGGCAGTGTATATTCCTGGGGACCAGAATATAGGAGCAGACATCCTGTCGAGGCAGGAGCTGAGGCCAGGGGATTGGAGACTCCACCCCGAGGCGGTGGAGAAAATCTGGGAGGCATATGGCAGAGCAGAGGTGGACCTGTTCGCGTCTCACAACACGACGCACTGTCCCCTCTGGTATTCACTTACTCACCCGGCCCCCCTGGGGCTGGATGCCATGGTGCAGACGTGGCCGAGGCTACGTCTGTACGCCTTTCCCCCTGTTGCTCTGCTCCCAGGAGATCTGGAGCGGGTCCGTCAGTGTGGGATAAGCCTACTGCTAGTAGCACCACGCTGGCCAAGTCGGATCTGGTTTGCGGACCTGATCCTTCTGTTAGACGGGCCTCCATTGGAGATCCCTTTGAGGAGGGACCTTCTGTCTCAGGCCGGGGGCACAATATTTCACCCTCGGCCAGAGATATGGAATCTTTGGGTTTGGCCTCTGAGGGGGCCCAACTTGTAGATAGTGGTCTTTCAGCTGAGGCTGTTGAGACCATCCTAAGCTCCAGAGCTCCAGCTACGAGGAAACTCTATGCGCTTAAATGGAGAGTTTTCTCCTTATGGTGTCACCGACATCAGTGGGATCCGGTTAATTGTTCTGTCAACACAGTAATCGAGTTCCTGCAGGAGCGCTTTGTGTCAGGTCTATGTCCTTCCACACTAAAAGTTTACGTGGCAGCCATTGCGGCTTATCATACCATGGTGGGAGGTTTATCTTTGGGTCGAGACCCCCTGATTACACGTTTCCTTCGTGGCACTTTGAGGCTGAGGCCTGCAACTCGCACTAAGGTGCCAGCTTGGGATTTGACTGTAGTTCTAGAGGGCCTGTCTAGGGCTCCATTCGAGCCCTTAGATTCGGTCTCAGAGAAGTTCCTTACTCTTAAGACCATCTTTCTCCTAGCTATTTCGTCCCTCAAGAGAGTTGGTGACCTTCAGGCTCTTTCGGTCTCCCCCACCTGCCTTGAATTTGCACCGGGGATGGTCAAGGCGTTCCTTTATCCAAAACAGGGATACGTCCCTAAGGTGCCGACCTTGACTCCGAGGCCTATTGTGCTGCAGGCTTTCTGTCCTCCTCCGTTTGCAACTGCGGACCAGGAAAGACTGCACTTGTTGTGTCCAGTGCGAGCATTGGACACATATGTACATCGGACATCCTCAATCAGGAAGTCCGATCAACTATTTATTTGCTTTGGATCACCTAAAAAAGGTCTTCCTGCTTCAAAACAGACAGTCAGTAAGTGGATAGTCGAGGCTATTTCACTTGCTTATGAGTACTCGGGCCAGCCTTGTCCTTTGGTGGTCCGAGCTCATTCGACCAGGAGTATGGCGGCTTCTAAAGCCTTGCTGCATGGGGTTTCTCTCCAAGATGTTTGTGATGCGGCGGGCTGGTCCTCTCCGCTCACATTCGTGAGATTTTACAGTTTGGACCTGGATGCTGCCCCAGGTTCTCAGGTGCTTAGTGCTTAGCTGAACAGTCTGACACTCAGGTACTTGAATTATGGCGCATTGGGTATTCTCGTTCCCGTAGCGTTTCGACGCATCTCGAAGTTCCCTTTTCGATAAGGGAACGTCTCAGGTTACTATTGTAACCATAGTTCCCTGAGAACAGGGAACGAGACGATGCGTCCCCCTGCCATACTTCTGGCGTCCCTGCGATCGGCTTGCTTCGGCACTGTCGAAGCTAAATGCCGGCGAGCAGCGGAAGTGCTCTTATCCTTTCCTGGTCATGACGTCACCCGCCCGTGACGCTCATTCCCTTTTTCCATTGGACTAGTTGGCATAGATGCTTCAGACGCAATCACGCAGAAGGCGTTCCCGTAGCGTTTCGACGCATCGTCTCGTTCCCTGTTCTCAGGGAACTATGGTTACAATAGTAACCTGAGACGTTTTATGTCTAGGTTAGTAATGTTACTAATGTAACCCCCATTCCCTGAAGGAAGGAACGGAGACGTTCACAATAATCAAGAGAAAAGAAACAAAAAAAATGTGTGTCTTTGCAAAAGACAAGTGTAACCGGAAAGAAGTATGTCAGCTTAAATGTGAGGTGAACTAAAGATGGTTGCTGTAGTTGACAAGTTTCTCCAAAGAATAGTAGAAAATTAAAGAAACCAAATATATGAGGACATAAAGATAAAGACAAGAGAAACAAAGAGAGAAAACAATGGCTTTCTTTCTTAAAAAGGACAAAATAGTTCAGAGCCCTTTTATTTTCCCCCTGGTAGCTAGGGAGACAAGAAAAACAACAGAAAGAACAAGTGGAAGAAAAGGACAAAATATTCATCAATAATTGAACAGCGAAGTCTCTTGAGTTTTGCGTTGTCATATGTAGATGTGTCAGCTCAGACAGACTAAACCCAGGAGAGGCAGCGAGGGAGAGACATGCACAGGCGCACATGCCCGCTCGCACCTCATTTAGATACGACTAACAATTAGACGACTCAATCAATAAACAATACTGTCCTGTTCTGATGCATTAACAGATGGCAAACATGGAATCAAGCCTCTGGGAAGTCCTCTAAAGTTAAATGCACTTTTAAAAGTTTGGTTTCCCTAAGGGCCAGAAGCTATCCTCTCGAAACTGTGATTCATAGACCCACCTTAAGTCGACTTTCAGTGCGATATGATTTATGTGTGAGAGACCCCCAAAGGCACCTTGGAGTTCAAAAGACTTGACATACAATTAAACGCAAGCAAAGCCTGGAAGATATTTTGGGATGGTTTGGAGGTAAACAGCAACTCCAGAGCGATAATGATGTAATAATGATCCAAGGAGAGTGGATTATTGACTTTGCTTTACAAACAAAGATGAAAAGCTGTGATCGATAGATAAAAATCTTTCATCTGCGTAAGTAAATGCATCGCCTTAAGTTACTTTAGATCTGAAAAATTGGTAAAACTGCAGTGCAGAGCCTAGATGAGCATGTGAGCCCTATTTACTATAAAATAAGGCATTAAATCATGGTGAAGGTTTCCAAACATAGCTCTTTTTATAGGGATTACAGGTAAACCTGGATCAACACCAGCTGGAAACTGTATACTGCTGAAACAACTTATTGTTTAATTCTCCAAATCTCTGAGCACTTATTAATGCCAGTGACTTAATTGAACAGTGTGGTGAATAAAATTCTATATTGTTTTATCAAAACTTCTCATTTATATGAAAACAATATCCAATCTACAACAAATCTAAGCTCTCCTATGTAAATCTAGGAAGGGGTAATCAAAATATTGATATCTCTTTGATAAGTTAATATGATCAACATTGAATTCAAGATACTAGGAATATTGTAACTACTGACTGTATAGTGTAAATGTATTTGAATACTTGAGTATGCAGGGGTGATAATGTAAAAAGTTTGTTTGGATACAGTTATTGAACATCAACCGGTGTGAAAAGTTTTGAAGCGGATGCAAGTCAAACAATTATTGTATTCTCAAGATTGATCACACTTCCAAGTATTCCAATGTCCACATTTGTGTAGACTATAGCAATCACAACCTTATCTATTGAAGCCTCACACCAGCTGTGGTTAGAGACTAGCATAGCTATACGAATTCCCTCCATCCATCAAAGCAGATCCACCAGGATCAATAAGGTTCAATACTGTCCTCTTCACAAAGATCACTGGTGGAAGGACACATACGTAGATAACAAAGTACTCTAACTTAGACTACTGAAAACAGAAAGATATAAAAAGGTGAGCAGTGTAATTTCTTGGTCCATTCCAAGAGCGTTTCTTCATCTTGCCTAATCATTGTTTTTTTATCACCTAAACTGCTTTTTCCAATTCATATTGTGGGTATTATAATGCACTCTTACAGAAAGCAATTTCACACTCACAAAAGGTTCATATCAGACAACTTACATTAGTTGACTATATATAGCCAGTTAGTTTCTATTTTTTTTTAATTTGTCAAAACAGTCCCAAAAGAAGTATCATGTGTTTATTTTTTCTGTCACCAAGCAACATCAAGTTCCTTTAACTGTTCAATACATTCTATAATCGCATTGTTCCAGCTCCACTTCAGGTTTTATATCCTGCCTCATCTTTCAAAAAACTCACTTCACAAACACCAACACACACACACACACACACCACACACACACACACACCACACACACACACACACACACACACACACACACACACACACACACACACACACACACACACACACACACACACACACACACACACACACACACACACACACACACACACACACACACACACACACACACACACACACACAACCCCACACAAAAACACACAACTCGGCTTAATGTCGGCATGAAATGGAAGCTGCGATAGTTTTTTCATCCCTATTGTGATGAGTGAAACAGAGCAAGGAAAAAACATGTTGGGAAGGACTGGATTTTGTCCATTGGGAACTGATTGGATCGTTGTGGTCGGTTATTGCTGTGTTTCCATGTGATTGACAGGTTGTCCCGCCCTCGTGCCGAAAAACACATCATCAGAGAAGAGAAGTCGTTGTAAGAGGGAGGGGAGGTTTTTTGATAAGCAAAATAACGAAGAGCACAGATAAATAATTTACAATAGATACTGCAATATTCCATTAAAAAAAAAGATTTGTCAATTTTGATTTCATCATGACTTTACTTTCCACTCTGCACTGCTCACATACTCTGGTCTGAATCACCAGTCAACCAGAGTGATCACTCTCAGCCAATCAAATTCACGGACTGGAACTAAAGATGTGTTCATGCCATCACGTAATTACCGTAAATTACTAGATGACAAACAAAAAATTATGCATCTCTATGGCCACACTATTACAGTTTTTTACAGTCGCTAGGACCCATTTTTCAATACTTAAGTCACTTTTTCAAAACTCTTCACACAGTTCTCCTAACCAACTTTCAGCTCGGCACAGCAGTTCATTTCACATTCAAAATGCACTAAAACTACCAAATCACTTCATACATATCTCAAATAAACACATTTTTCCATAACACTAGCAAAGGTTGACAGCTAACAAACACACTTTATCACCCACAAAACAATGACCTAAAAAACACTAACAACAGGTAACTTTATACAATGTTTTCCTGTGTAAATGCTTTCTTTCTTTTTTTTTATTCTTTTTTTTATAATATTTTTATTGAAGGAAGAACAGAATGATTTATCATATACAGAAAAAGTTAACAATGTTCCTTGTTTTTATATTTTCTCCCTTTCCCCACAACCCACCCACTGAACAAAAAAAAATTGATGTAAATGCTTTCTTTCTTCTACCTCTCTACTGTTTACAATTCACTGCAATATATGTTACTAGAATGAATCAGACATCATGCAGTTATTATATTTTGTTTTGTTTATATATGTTTTTGGAGTAATTCCAAAGTATAACAATTTGTATACACACCATCCACCGATACAGATACAATTGGAATCAGCTGTGGTTGTTCCAATTGTTTTTATACCATTTAATTTTTAGATTCTAAATATATTTCATTACAATATTACTGTAGAAATGTGGCAAAAATGCTGTCTTATTCAGTTTTGTATTATGTTATTGTTTTGAACATAAGTTTAACAGTTTTGAAAACAGTGTGTAAGCATGTGCAAATTGGCCTGTAGGTACACAGAGTTTTGACGGTTGTTGTGTCGAAGTGAGAAAAGAATTAATGTAATTTGAAAGATGTAGTCATTGAATGCCTTTTGTGCCAAAGCAATGATAAATGATCCACAGTTTAGCCCACATATACTTCTGTTGTGCTCACTGTGTGAAGAGTTTTGAAAAAGTGACCTAAGTATTGAGAAATGTGTCCTAGCGTCTGTAAAAAACTGTAACGCCAAAATTAATCTGTGTAATTGAATAACCAACAGACAGAACCACAATATAAAACTCATTTTGCAGATCCAGTTAGACATGTAATATCCATGATACATTGGTTTGTTTTAGTTTTTTCAGATTAATCTTGGATTATTACGACATTAACAATTCCAGGAACTGATGAACAGAAATATTACAAGATTACCATTTTGCCATTTTGAGTGTTTCCACATGCCGTTGCAGAGAATAGTTGGAGGTTTACAAGTTTGTGAACATGTCGGAATCTCAAAGTAATTCGAACATGGAGGGAAGTAACTTAACTACTATAAAAAATAAATCATAGAATAGAATATTTATTTCCATTTTTCTGTAAACTATTCTTATTTTGGAATGGTCTAAGTAAGTGTGAGTAAAATACTAAGAACGTGTGTAAATAAATGAATAAATGCATGAATAAATAAATGCATAATGCTTTACTTAGAAAATGACTTAAGGACATACTCACTGAAGACTCAGGCGTACATATGTCTCTCCATGTTTTCTGCCTGATGGTGTCCTTAGAGAATAGACTATAACATGTGCAAACATTGCTTCACAAAGGATTAATCACTTTCTCTTTGACTCAGAGCAGGTCTGTGCTAAAGGGATAGTTGCAAAAATATTTTCATATTTCTCAGACAGGACAGAGGAGGGCTGGGAGTAAAAATAAAAAAAGTCAGCATATTTGTTGAAAGTTTCCTTAACCAGTGAGTCACGGAGCCATTCAGATCCTAGCACATATGCATTAAAATGACACACAAGAGAACTGTGGATGAACAACAAAATGACTAATCAAATTGTACATTTACGCCAGACAGGCAGACTGAGGAGAGAAAAAAAAGATAGAACTGTGATTAATCAAAAAGAAGAAACAAGAAAGTCCAGCATGTCATCAAAAGAGCACCAAAGCCCCAAGTGGGGTGTGTGTATGAAAGAAAAAGTTGAGTAGAGAGAGAGAGAGAGAGAGAGAGAGAGAGAGAGAGAGAGAGAGAGAGAGAGAGAGAGAGAGAGAGAGAGAGAGAGAGAGAGAGAGAGAGAGAGAGAGAGAGAGAGAGAGAGAGAGAGAGAGAGAGAGAGAGAGGAGAGAGGAGAGAGAGAGAGAGAGAGAGAAGCGTGTTTAAGAAGGTGTGTGAAAGAGCAGGTTTAGGAAATTATCAGTTTAAGGTAAATGAGAGGGGTTTAATGAGATCTGCTTCTTTGGAAAATAGAGTGGGGCCTAGTCTACTACTGAGAGTACTACTGAAAAAGCTCTTATTTAGCATTTTTCTAATATGGGATCTAAATTAAGCACATTAATTTAGTGCAGTTAATTATAAAAAAAATAACATGGAAATAAATTAATCAAGCCCCCTCACCCACTTACAAAATCCGTAATAAGGAATTTGCATACCACCGAAATAATCCAAGCTCAAATAACCATCTTTACAAATGCAACTAAACAAGCTGCTGCACTTACCATTGACTATATATTCCCTTTGAACGCCCTTCATACAGTCAGTCTGAGATAGCATGAGGCTGCAACATACAGGCATACATTGGTGTGGGGGGTGGGGGGATTTCTCTTGCAATTGTTGCTTTGATGTGGTTTGATTGCGTAAAATTTATATCCAATTGCTTGGTAAACCATATCATCATGCACACCGATCACAATCACCATAAACATTATGGCCGTTCTGCTATAATCACAACCCTGATTGTGGTAATCTGCAGTTTCTCTAATGCAGTTAGATAGCTCAGTTACGGGACAGATGATGCTATATAACGGCATCAGTTTTAGCCTTCGCGCCGGCAGCAGCCCTTGTTGCTGTTCTTCTTTCAATAATTGTTTTCGATTCCTCTGCTTCTTGTCATTATAAGCTGAAATGCCTCCAGCAGACAGTGATTGGCTGAGTAAAAACTGCGCAGACAGAGAATTTCAGTCACATCTGAGCTAGACATAAAGCAGAGAGTAAAGTTGCTGAGCATCAGCCTAAAATTTAGCTGTGGATTTATGTACAGTATGTAACAAAAAGTGCAGAGTTTTCATGTTAAGAAAAAAATAAAAAGGACCCAAAGACACAAACAGATTTTCATGATGTCCCGAGCACTAACAAACTTGGTTCAGTAAGATCAGGGAATGTTTTAAGGTGACGTGTGTGTCACTTTTCGATGTTGAAATACTTTTTATGGCCTATAATTGTGCAGAGACAGCTGCAGGTAAGCTCAAAAACTGACTTTCTCAAAAACTCTGTTTGTGGTCCTATGGAGCAGCCAAATATTTTCCAAAAAAGGCAGATGAGGGAAAACCTGTTAGAAAGTATCCTTTTTGCACTTCTGCTTCATGAAGTGTAAATTCTCTGTCCGCCATGGCTGTCCAATATCTGTGAATAAAAGTGAGTTTAAAATAAAAGCAAATTTACCAAAAAAATATTCTCTTCAAAATCTTTGGCTCTGTGATGGAAAACATAATTGATACATTTTTCAACCAACACCTTTTAAGATGTCAGGGGAGCATACGTACATGCAGAATTTTAATGAACGGAAATTCAAATTAGTATTCACAAACTTGGTAGACTTAAAACGAAAGCAGAAAGAAATATATATGAATCAAGCTTTGTGAGCCAGTTGAGTGTCGGCATTTAATTTTCTTTGGGTGACAGATAAAATGCTTGAAATTACACAGCAATTATTGGCTAAACTTTTATCATACTTCCCATATACACATATGGACATACACACAGCTGTGGCATTTACTTTGAGGAGGCAAAGGAAGCAGTGCTTCCTCAAATAACTGGATGAGAAAATAATCCATAGTACAAAAATTAAACACATTTTTATGAAATATGTCATTAAAAAAGTGTATATATCACTCAATATTTTAAAGTGACACTGTCCAACACAACACCAGTGGTTAAATACTATCCTTTTTTGTGTGTGAGAAATCAGTTACATCTCCGTGTCTGTGACCATCATGACACCTACAGTGTTTATTGAGCTTTGATGGCTGATGATCTGAAAATAAGTTGATATATAAAATATATATATATATATAATGATATATAAAAATAACAGCTGAACATTAGTTAACAAATAAAATATGCATGGAATATAAAATGTGTTACTGCATTCTTATAGTTATTATTTTGGGGAGAAAATGTAAAAATGTTGAGAAAATGAAGTGTAAATGGAACATGAATTTACATTTACACACACACACAAAAAACATTCTTATATCAGAACACCACTGGACACCATTGACACGTACACATGCATACACACATATGAGTTTTCCCTATCTGTCCAAATTGAATGAGAAACAGCTGTTCCGTATGTTGCAAAAATGGCCAATTAGATCATATTTTATCTGTAGTACCTTATTTTGCAATGCAGAAGTAAGCTATTTTCTTTGAATGTGCCATGACTTCAGATTCATTAGATGCCATAGGGAAATAACTAGAAGAAGAATAACAAAGTGCAGTAAATGTTAAACCTGTTTGCACTACAAACCAGTTTGTATATGACAGAAAATACTGGTTTGCAATATCAAACAGCAATAAGGATTATTTTTGTGCGCTAAAATAGCTGGAAGCGAATGACTCCGGAAACATCGCACATTTAAGTTACAAATGCTGTACCCGCTCTTACATTAAAAACAAGGTGGATACAGTTATGTAAAACAGGATTTTGGACCAATGAGATTTCACAGTGGCTACCTTTCACACGGCTACCTGACTCCATGGAAATAGAAGAAAAGTCATCAATAAATCAGTGTGTTGCTTTGTTTTGTTTCTAGGGCTGCAAATCTGTTAAAATAGATTTAATTATATGATCAAATTATTAATATATTTAAAAACAATATTTGCAGGTAAAGGGTGATTATTCTTTCCCTTCCGGTCTTTTTTCTTTCATATCTACCTTCTTTCCTTACTTCCTTCTTTTCATCCCACCTTCTCTGATCCTGGTGACTTCAAAACAGAAAGAATTGGCTGCTGGGTGGTGGACGTGGGTAAGAGAAATAAACAAAGCTGCTCTCTGGCCCATGTGCAGGCGGAGAAGAATGAAGGAGAGGAAGAGAAACCTGCAGGAAAACAAAAGAGAAAGCACATGTGCACGAGAGAGAGAGAGAGAGAGAGAGAGAGAGAGAGAGAGAGAGAGAGAGAGAGAGAGAGAGAGAGAGAGAGAGAGAGAGAAGAGAGAGAGAGAGAGAGAGAGAGAGAGAGAGAGAGAGAGAGAGAGAGAGAGAGAGAGAGAGAGAGAGAGGAGACGAATCGAGGGGTACTGAACCAAGGAAGTGAAAGTCAGAGATGAAGGCCTCCAGGCAATGCTTGTTCCTTATCCACAAGAAAAAATGAAGAGTAAAATGGAAGGATGATGTGAGAAGAAAGTTGGTGGGTGTGCTGAGGGTGGAGGTCTGGTGAGGTGCGTGGTGGGACGTCCTCAGGAGAGATGTGCGATAAACACCAAGAGTAGATCACGCACTGACATTTGGCTTTAACCTTCATAACCTCCACCCTACACTCATATGTGATGTTGTTTTCCTATTCCTCCTCCTCATCTTCCCCCAGTCTTGGCATAGAACGTGTCTTTAGATAAGCTCATGCAGAAGGAATGATCACATACAACCAATTAAAAATACAAATTAAGACAAATATCACTTTATATGTGTTAGTAAAAAGGAGACAATCACAAGGTTTAACAGCAAAATCAACATATACAATATAAATGTAAAACTCTAATGATAAATGATAACTCTTATAAGACCAAGAACATGCATTAAGAAAGTAAAAGTAAAAGTCTCCTCAAACTAGAGGACAGTAAGATTACTCGTCTCCCATGTCAGGACTAATGGGCAGTGAAACATCAGGCCAGATTCATTACAATTCATGCCAATCTTGGCACATATGAGTAGACCTGTAATGAGGAGGAGCAGAAGGGAATACAAGGGAAAAACTAAAACAAAAAACACAATCCATTCCACATTCTGCAGTCAGGACCGTGTCTGCATGAGGCCAAATAGACAGATTAGAGTAGCAAAATAAATAGAAGCTTGTGTATGATGAGAGATCATCGATCTCCACATAAAAATAACAACATCTCAGCTCTGTACCTGACATTGGAGGGCCAAACAGCTGATGAAAATCAATATGGTGGTTTAGGGATTGACCACAAGAACGACAGAGTCTGTTCGACGGAGAAATAGTGATGCAGCAATATGATAATCCATCAGCAGTAAAACACACACACTTTCAAGTGTGGGAATGGCTTTAAATAGAATTTGATTGAAGGAATAGTTCACCCGAAAATTACATTGGAATGGCTGACAAGTCTTTGGAGGGCAGAATTGTGGAGACAGGAGCAGTGCAATCCTGGCAGAAGTTAGTGAAATTGATAATAATTGGATATAGCCTTTACCCATTAGTGCACATTCACTTGTACTGTATGTTCAAACAAGCTAAGAACAAAGACAACATGGTAGACCCAACACATAGCGTCACAGTCAGATCCCCTGGTCTTGAAGAGAGACAGAGACCCCTGTCTGCCAATGAGCTGGGTAATTAACGCCACATGGAAGGATGCTGACCTTTCTTTGCTGCAAGGTTGTCTGGATTTCAAGGTAAAACAAGCAGTGAGCCATCACAAAGTGTTTATCAGGACATTTATTCTTAGACCGTTCTTAAAGGTTACAAAACTGAGCCGTCAAACAGCATGTTCGTCACTTTCTTCCCTAAAACCAAACTGTGAGCAAGGAGAACTGACGCAAATAAAGACTCTACATGAGACCAGGGAAAGAAAATTCAAGATTGGTTTAGAGGAAGAGCAGTCAGACATCATAATCAACCAAGCTTACCTGAAGGTTGGAGTTGTGGTGCAAGGTTATCACACATGCTAGTATAGACATGCTGATGCAAACACAGAACATTCCCCTAATGTTATTGTATGGTTCTCATCTGTCTGAGGTTTATCTTGAGCTTACAAGCATTTTTTAACAGAAGCTGAATTTTATAAAATGGACATACTAGTAAACTCTCCACAAAAACACTGCATCACCTCAGAGAAGGTTGTCACAATCAATAATAAATTAGATGCATTTGGAAATGGAAAAAGTTCTAAATAGACCATATCCAGATATGAGCTAAAATCCTGTTAAGAACTTCACGTTCTCCCCAAGATGCTTGAGGCAAGCTTTTGAGAACTACTGCCTGAGGTGCAACATGGTGCTAAACTAACCTTTGGATAAAGGTCTTAAAAAATACAATGTAGAAACAAATCTCATGTGTCTTGTCCAGGTTTATCAAAGGTGAACATAGTCAAAGTCAACAAAGTCAATCTTCAAGCAAGTCAATGCCCTGTACCTTCTTGGCTCTGTTAAGGATAGCCTAAGGACCAAAAATTCAAATGAGATTTGAAACATCTACCTGTATCTACATTTCTGACACTGCATTAATTTCATTCCCTGCTACTTTTTCTCTTTAAATATTATATCTCAAAGCCAGCAAGCTAAAGGCTTCAAACCAATAACCTAATGGTCCTGTTGCTGTGGCATGTTCCTCACCCAGGGGCTGTGGATATAACCACTCTGACATGTAAGAAATATGAATGATGCACAGCTTGTGAGATCCATTTAGCGGCAGAGTTGGTGGCCTTTGAGATCTGTGAGCTCTAACAGGCTAAAACACACCCTGATGAGAGCGAGAAACAAGCTGACACAGATTAAAGTATTACACTACAAAGACAGCATCAATTACCAAAGGCCTCACCCAAAGACCTTAAAGCCCTCAACACAAGAGCTGCTCACCACCCCTTCGGCACTAATCAGGCTTTAATCAGACCCTGACTAATTACCGTTTCATCAGTGTATAACGTGAGGAACAGATAACAGCCTCTTTCTCCATTACATTTAAAGAGGTCTGCTTTGGGTAATAAAAATCTAAACAATTTTAGGGCTGAACAAACCGTCCTAAAACCCCTTGCAGAACAACAGAGGTTCATTATGGATGAAGTCAAGGGGATAGCGAACACTAAGTAATGGATGATCTACGGGGGAGAGGAGTAGTCACATGGCATCAGAGTTTGTTATTGCTCAAAGTCATTCTGAAGGCAAGAGGCTGACTTTCTATTCATACGTGTATAATTTTAAATGATTTGGTCACACCAGAAATTAAATTTGAATTTGAACGACCGGAAGAGGAATCGATCTCTTCAAATCTTGTTAGTCACTAGATCCGTAGCCCAATTTGTAAGGAGGAACCGTGCAGAACAGGGATTGAACAAGTTTGAGCAAAGTCTTAAACTGGAAAGCATTCTGGTCCCATCTCATATTTGGCTTTCTTCTCGTAATAACCCCCTCCAAACTTCAAGATGTCTGACATGGCAAGCAATCTACCTGGGGAGAGACCCCAGAAGATCAAAGGTCTCTTCGACACATGAAGGCTTCCTCTCTAAGGTTTAGGAGATGAGTATTCAGGGCAGAATACCACAGAAACCTGGGGAGCTATGGCACTTTCCCAGTTCCCAACCCTCATTCCAGAAGCACTATAGAGAGGTTAATGCAGAGCTACCGGTAGAGGATGAGTAAGCATGGACGGAAAAAGTCAGAGACTGTCGGAGGGAAGAGATGAAAAGAGAGAGTGAGAAGTATGGAGTAAATCAAGGTATGTTAGGGCGCATCAAAGCTTGTTTGTATATGCTTCAGAAAGTTCTTCAAGAAAACTCCTACTGTACACTTGTTGCAGATTCAATACTCACATGTTCTAGTAATGAGATTGTTGCTTAAATTCATGGGGACTGGGACGAAAATAGGACATTAAGAATTGAATTGAGAATGCCTTTTAAAATTCAAATAAATTCCTGAAACAGGATTCAGAATTTTACTTTGATTTTGAATGTACAATTAGGTTAAATTAGAATCCAAATTCAAAGAAATTCATATAACAAAAGCAGTTTAAAGTGTAAAAAGTTTTAAAAACCTTACAGTATATGCCAAACAGACCTACAGAGGAACGACAGAGAACTACAGAACGATAGATAGAACAACAGACAGGATGATAGACAGATAGAGAGATAAACAGACAGATAGATACTAGTTCAACTTCCTGTGCATTGTGGCTAGGGATGCTCATATTGACCGTTTAACCGTAAACCGAAAGTAAAAAATTTTGACCGATTAATACTATCAGTTAAACAGTTTGAAAGTTTTAGTTTGCTGCATGGTTAAAAAAATGACTATATAGCCTATTTGTTAACTCACGGGGGCGCGTCTACATGCGCAACCACACGTGCCTACAGACATATTTCGCTGAGCAATAATGAATAACATTCAATATTATAATCTTATCAGTTAACGATTAATACTCGATCGGCGGTTGTCGGTTGGGAAAATTAACCGAAATGAGCATCTCTAATTGTGGCCAATTTAATTCTAATGCCATCATGACAACCTTGCCACTAATGATACAACTAAACTATCTTGGTTTGGCATTGTAGGCTTGAATTTCTGGCGTTTCTCAACAAGCAATTACAGGAATATGTCCACTTTACAATTTTCGCACATTATGTCAAAGGCCATCCAACCCTATCTAACTTGTGCCTGGGAAAACTTTCCAAGCCTCTCCTCTCAAGCTAAAAAAAAAACCCCAGCCGGCCAAAAAGGAAATGATGCAGTGCAGCCTTAGCAGACACCTGGAGCGGGGTCACGTCCCTCACCTTCCATACTACAGAGATGCACTGCGGTAACTCACTCGATCCTAATGACATTACCAGAGCGATTTTGGCCATGCTGTGTGCCTCTGACATTTAAATTGACTCTGTAAATTGCATCGGTGTGATGCGGAATGAGACGAGCTATGGGCAGTATTGACTTCTCTGCAGCTGAGGAAGCTTCATTTAAAATCTCACAGACCGCATGGTCAGGATAGATTCATATGTTCTGTTCCCGTCACACAAGGGGATCACAGACACTACGGTCGCCACTCTGTAATCAACCTTATTATTATTATTATGCCTAGAGGCATTACATTGTTTAAAGTAATCAAACACGGGCGAAAATGCAAGTGCTTAATATTTAGAAAGGCCAATGATTAGCCTATTCTTCTTTTCTCTTAGCTTTTTTCCCCAGAATGTCTGCCACAGGCATGGAATGTCACAGTAAGCGCTGATTTATAGACGCTATTATTTTACTCGTCCAAAGGATACTTGTAATGGCCACTATTAGTCAGTTATAGGTGTGTTTTAATGGCCTGATGTGGTTAAGCTCAATTCTCGGCTGTGCGCTGAGGTCTATGAAGATACGAGGGCAGCCACCGCAGTGTAATAACAGAGCAGCAGCCGGAGGGCTAGGTTTGACTGCGCCTGCACCGAGAGCAAAACGCCATAAAAACAGCAGTTTACCAGCAGGACCGTGTGTAACCATTCATTCTCCTTAACTCACCACACACACACAACCACACACACACCACACACACACACACACACACACACACACACACACACACACACACACAATATATATATATACACATTCAAAGAGACAGACGCAGTGTGATTGAGAGCAGCAATCTTTATCTGCTCTCTGTTTTTCACTTCTCAGAATCTAAATTTATGAGCAGCTCTGCGCAAACCTGGAGGCGTTGTAAGTGTGGTGTGTTTGGGAAAATGCTAATATTTGCTTGTGTGTATGTCTGCAGGATAAACTATTACTAGGGTTTGTTTAGCTCCCAATGGGACAAATTAACAAAGTTTTTTTTTTAACTAAGTTACTGTTTTTAAGTACTTTTATATATTAAGTCCTATTACTTATACTTAAGTCATTTGAGGTATTTTTTAATATAATATAATATAATATATACAAGTGTGACTACTGCCAAAACAATACATTATTTTATGTATGCATTATTAAATTAAACTATATTTTTTAAATACATAAGTAAATACATGAAAATAACATTTACAATATTTAATATTTCCCTACGAATGATAACTGAGACACAAGCTGTTGCCAGTTGCATTTGTACTACAAAAGAGAGCGTGAGTCAATGGTGTCATATGAGTGACGTGAAAGTAGTGCAGGCTTCAGTTACCTGGAACGAACAGTCTTAAATACAGTACAAAGTTACCATGGGTGATGCCGAATATTAGTAATTATGACAGCTGAATGCTGTGGTTAACCAATCAGAATAAAGTATTTCAGAGACTCTTGTAATAAGCTAATTTTAATGTCCTCTAAAATCTCCCTAATTGACGACACAAGATGGGTTTGAGCTCAGTCTGACATCATCATATGTTGAAACATTGGTACTTTACCTCAAGTGCAATCTGTGTACCTCATTCACCCCTCGTAACTCATCCTAAAGCAGGTACACACGCACACAGGTAAGTGCACACTCGTACACACACACCGCTCCAAAGATCTAGCTATGACAATACTGGATGAAAACACTTGAATGATGAGCAAAATGAGAAAAAGAGGGACGTTAAGTGCTCATTAAAGTATCTACAGGGTGAGACAGACAGTGGGAACTCAGCACTCTATGTGTTGCCGGAATCTGAGAGGGAGATAATTGGCCATTATGACAGTGGACGGCATGTCATTACCTTTTCATTAGCTGGCCTCCTCTCTTCCCAGGATTGCCCTGCACTACCGAGCAAGAAAAAGACGCCATTAACGTAATGTGGAATTAAGAGAGGCGAAGAAGAGCAGGACGGATAGGGCACGCACATACAGACACACACACTCGCATACCCATCATTCTCTCTTTAAATGGAGCGGAGAGCGCGAGAGCAGAGTGACACCAATTTAAAATCTGCAGCGATCAAATGAGGAGAGAGAAGGAGAAGACACGTATGTGGGTGTATTTATGTATTCATATCAGTGTATGTGTGTGTGAATGTTTTCACACAGACACTCTTACAAGCGCATCTCTCTTTGAAAATGCCACGTGATGGAGTGAAATGCAGAAGAACCCCTGGGAAATAGATAAAGTGGTGCACAAACAGGTAAAGTTATGAGTTTTATGGGAAGGTTCAAAGTCAGGCTGCTACAGCGTTGTCAAAACTCGTCTACGCAGACTTGGATCATGTATGTCAAGTCAATTTCCAAAACATTACTCACCAAAAGCATTTCTACACCTCCTGCAACCGATGTTTCCAGAAGATGCAGCGAAATATGAGGCTCTGTTACATAAGGAACACTCATTCACAACAAAGGTACTTGTCATTTGGCAAACCCACTTTATCTAAACTGACTTACCGTACACTAATTACAAGGAACATCCACTAAAGCGATCTAGGGTTGAAGACCTTGTTGAAAAGCACAAAAGTACAAGGAATTCAACTCTCATTTCAGCTTAATTCATGGCTTACTGCTACCTGAGATCAAAGCATAACATTTTGTATAATAGTGTTAGAATGCAGAACTCTATACATGTATGTATTAGTATATCTATAATCAGTGCTCAAAGTGGGCCAGTACACACCGGTATGCAGTACTGGCACCTCTATATTTTAATCTGTAGTGTACCCTCACTTTTTCTTGCGTACCGGCACTTTTTTCCCCACTTTTTCCACTTAAAATTTTAGCTCTGCCAGTTCCATTCTCCCAAAGTCAATGGGTTTTTTGCATGGGTTTTTGGTTAAATGGCTAGTAATAAGGTCTGTCGTGAACACAAGATCAAGATACTTTCATGTTTTATTCTACGACATAAAATGAGCCCGATCTCATGAAAGTGCGTATGAATACCACGAATGTTATTTCTCGTGGCATTTATACGCCAAAATCAGTTTTGGCGTGTATATGATACGCAGTTCTCTTACGAGAGTATCTCTCGTACTGCGGAATATCTTACGCAGTACTCGTTCCCTCTCTAGAGAGAACCGAGGTTACGTTAGTAACCGAGTACGTTCTCTTACGAGAGTATCTCTCGTACTGCGTAATATCTTACGCTATGGGGAAAACTCTTTTCCACGAGATATTGAAGCCAAAAATTATCCTTAATTTTTTATTAATGTAAAACGCTTTGTGGCAGCAAGCAGACATAGGCGAGACAGCTCGCGTGCCTATTGGCTGCCCTGCGGCAACAGCAGCAGCCTATCGAGAGTGGCTCTGCGTGACGTCACGACGAATGGGGGCCTTTCGCGCCCATATAGTCACGTCCCGCCAGAAAGGGCGTGGTCTCACCCTATAACTAGGCTCGATAGCTGCTCTTACGTTGATTTTCATCTCTTCAGCGAAGCCTCCCGCATCGCTGGATCCAGAGTGAGAAGCCGCGCCGTCAACCTGTAGCCTTCAGCGGGACGTGCCATCGAGTCTGGAGTCGCTGGCCTCGCCGCCTTCAGCCGCCGTACCTGCTGCGCTTTCCGGCGTACATATCCTTTCCTCTGCTTAGAGTGTGTGTGTTGCATTATTTGCCTTTTTTTCCCACCCCTCTAAAAGAGCGGCGTCTTTTTAAAGATGCCTTCCTGTGGTTCTTGCCGAGCCCCACTCAGCGATGAGGACCGCCACGTCATCTGCGTGTCCTGCCTGGGTGAGGATCACGCGGCCACCGCGCTCGCTGACGGCGGATGCCATCATTGTGAACGCTTGCCTATGGTGACTCTGCGGACTCGCCTAGCTTCGTTCTCCGAGCCCGCATCCCAGCCCGCCGTGATGCCGCGCCGCAAGAAGCGCCGCGCCCAGCGCGCGCCCGAGCTATTTCCAGCCCGCCAAAGCTCGCCGGTTCGCCCGCCAGCTTCGCCGGCTTCGCTCGAGTCGCTCCCAGACGGACAGTGGCCGCCGTCTGCCGCCGCGTCCGCACTTGAGCTCGACGAACTTACCGGAGACGGCATTGAAACTGAGCCGATGCGTCCGCTCTCTCAAGCCGTGGATTACATCGGCCTCGACTGAAAGGCGCTCGCGCAACTAACGCGCAATAGGCTGGACGGACGCTTTCTCGGGAAAGACGAAGCTCCGTCACAGTCGAGACCCGCGCCTTTCCCCCCTGAATGGTGAGAAACATTTGTGGCTAACGCTATCCGAGATGACGGAAGCTGAGCGCTCCGTGTTCCTCGACGTTCTCGCTCTGCTGGACGCCGCCCCCCTCACCGCGGGCCCCGGCCGAGGATTGAGATAAAGCCCGAGGTCTCAAGGCCTTCCTAGTCTCTCTAGGAAAGCGACGGTGTTCAGTTCCCGCTGCGGCCGGATTTCCACCAAAACTTCTCGCTCGTTCAGTTCCAAGCAATGTGACTGTTCCAGTGTATTTCGCAGTGAGCAAGCTGGTTCCACAGCCCGCTTGCCTGCGCACAAAGGCCGTCGTTTCGGCTAACTAGCAGCGCCGCCAGGCCCGAGATCAAACACCGCGCTCTCGCTCTGCTGGACGCCGCCCCCCTCAGCGCGGGCCCCGGCCGAGGATTGAGGTAAAGCCCGAGGTCTCAAGGCCTTCCTAGTCTCTCTAGGAAAGTGACGGTGTTCAGATCCCGCTGCGGCCGGATTTCCACCAAAACTTCTCGCTCGTTCAGTTCCATGCGTTGTGACTGTCCCAGTGTATTTCGCAGTGAAGCAGCCGGTGTCTCAGCCCGCTTGCCTGCGCACAAAAGCCGTTTCTATGGCTACCCAGATAAATCAAATAAAGAGTGCATTTTCTGGTGTTCCGGCCACGGCCGATGGTGTTACGAGTGTTGTAAGAATGCCCACGTCCCAGTGCCCATTCCCACACCCAGACACAGCCCGCCACGGTGCAGGGCTAGCACAAATAAAACCAACTCATGTTGGTTGTGCAGAAAATGTAGTGAACACGCCCATACAATGCCTGCTTACACTACACGATGCGTGTCCCTTGGTTTCTGTAAAAACGAAACTAACACACATTTAGTCGGCGCGAGCCGACAGTGTTCTCAGTGCAGTAAATGTGCCCGCTGTCCCGCATTTCCTCACTGACACGCCGAATCCCACGGGATTCATCCCCGCTCGCTTTCTATGCACATCCCGTCACAGAGAAGCTGAGCGCGGCCAGGCTGCCAGCTGTGATCAGCGCGCGCCTCGCACGCTGTAAACACAGCAGTGATTTAGTCGGCGCGAGCTGACAGTATTCTCAGTGTAGTAAATGTGCCCGCATTTAGTAAATGTGCCCACATTCCCTCACACGCGCCGAATCCCACGGGATTAGCCCCGCTCGCTTTCTCTGCCCGTCCCGCCATAGAGAAGCTGAGCGCGGCCAGGCTGCCCGCTGTGATCAGCGCGCCCCCCGCCTCGAACGCTGTAAACACGGTGTTGTGTTCCCAGTACACAGGGGCTCTCAAGCCGCCGTCCTGCCGCGGCCAGAGCCCAGATTTCATTCTACCCCTAGCTATTCACGCAGATGCGTGGTCAAGGCTTCCCGGGGTATCAGAATGGGTGTTGAACACTATAACGAGAGGCTGTTCGCTACAGTTCGCTCGACGCCCCCGCCGTTATACGGCGCGAGTCGAAACTACGGTGTAAAGCGAAGTGTTTCATCTACTTCGAGCCGAGATAGCGAAACTACTGAGAAAAGGGGCTATAGAACTTCTATCTCAGGGCGAAGGGGGCTTATACAGCAGATATTTTCTGGTACCGAAAAAAGATGGTGGGCTCAGACCCATTCTAGATCTGCGACTGCTGAACAGAACGCTCGTGAAGCGCCAGTTCAGAATGCTTACGACCAGGAAAATCCTCGCGCAAGTGCGCCAAGGAGACTGGTTCATGTCAATAGATCTGAAAGACGCCTATTTTCAAATACAAATAGCGTCCCATTACAGGCGATTCTTGAGATTCGCCTTCGAGGGCCAGGCATATCAATACACAGTCCTGCCGTTCGGCCTGTCCCTAGCACCCCGTACGTTCACGAAGTGCATGGACGCGGCCCTCGCCCCCCTGAGACTTCGGGGCATGCGAGTTTTGAACTACTTGGACGATTGGCTGATTCTAGCTCGTTCACGAACGGAGCTCATAGAACACAGGGCCGCATTACTCGAGCACCTCGAGGAGCTGGGCCTTACAGTCAATTGGGCGAAAAGCTCACTGCTCCCCAGTCGGAGAATTTCCTTTCTGGGAACAGTGTTAGACTCGCTATCCATGACAGCACGCCTGTCACCGGAGCGCGGATTGAATATTCAGCACGTCGCGAGATCCTTCCGCCACGGCTCTATAGTCCCGCTCAGAAGGTTTCAGAAAATGCTGGGTCTGATGGCCTCAGCAGCCTCCGTACTCCAGTTGGGCCTGCTCCGCATGCGCCCACTGCAGCTATGGCTAAAAGCACGAGTTCCCCCCAGGGCGTGGACCGCAGGTCTATTTCGCCTCAGGGTCGACCTTCAGTGCATTTCGGCTCTGAAACCATGGAAAGCAACCGACTGGTATCAGTCAGGTGTGAGTCTGGGGATCCCCTCGAGTGTGAAGGTGGTGTCTACGGACGCCTCCACTTCGGGGCAGGGAGCGCTGCTCGAGGGCAGACCGCTAGCTGGCCTATGGTCAGTACGGGAGAAGCTCCTTCACATAAACTGCTTGGAATTAATAGCAGTCGACAAAGCGCTACGGCGCTTCTGTCCCCAGATAAAAGGCCACCACGTATTGGTCCGGTCGGACAATATGTCAGTGGTGGCGTACATAAATCGCCAGGGCGGCGTCAGGTCCCGAAACCTTTACAGGCTGACGGGACGCCTCCTGGTCTGGGCTCAGCACAACCTGCTCTCACTGAGAGCGGCGCATGTGCCTGGTCACCTAAATGTGGGGCCAGACAGGCTGTCCAGAAACAACGTCCCAGCAGGAGAATGGTCTCTGCACCCGCAGACGATCCAGCTGCTGTGGGAAACGTTTGGCAAAGCGCAGGTGGACCTGTTCGCGTCCCAAGAAAACGCTCACTGCCCGAGATTCTTCTCGAAATGCCGGGAGGCGCTGGCCCATGTTTGGCCCCGCCGCCCCCTATATGCTTTTCCCCCTGTCTCACTCCTGCCTCAGGTGTTGGAGCGAATCAGGAGGGAGGGATGCCCAGTGCTACTCATAGCTCCGCTCTGGACAAACCAGTCGTGGTTCCCTGTCCTGATGCAGCTGACCAGCGCTGTCCCATGGCCTTTACCGCTGAGGAGAGACCTCCTCTCTCAGGCGGGAGGCTCGATTTGGCATCCTCGCCTGGATTTGTGGTCCCTGCACGCATGGGCCATCAACGGGTACCCGCTGACCTCCCAGAGGGAGTGTTAAACACGATTCGCGCAGGCTAGAGCCCCGTCTACCAGACGGCTCTACACCTCGAAGTGGTCTGTGTTCGCTGCTTGGTGTCAAGCGCAGAGCTTTTCACCTGTAGACTGCGGGGTTACGGAAGTGCTTTCCTTCCTTCAGGAGCTACTGGATAAGGGCAGGACCCCTTCCACGCTCAAAGTATACGTGGCGGCCATAGCAACGTTTGCAAAACCGGTGTCTGGCCAGTCACTAGGAAAGAACGACTTAGTCGTGCATTTACTTAGAGGAGATCGGAGGCTAAACCCTCCCAGGCCCCCTTCAGTCCCGACATGGGACCTTTCCACGGTCTTGAAGGCCATGAAAGGTGCCCCATTCGAGCCAATCCAGTCGTCAGACATGAAACACTTGTCTTTCAAGACAGCGTTTCTTATGGCTCTCGCTTCAGTGAAGCGCGTAGGGGACTTGCAAGCGCTTTCAGTGAGCGCGTCATGCATGGAGTTTGGACCTAATGACTCAAAGGTCATACTCAAACCGAAGCACGGCTACGTGCCAAAATCCCTCAACACACCGTTCAGGGCCCAGGTGATTTCCCTGTCTGACCTTCTCCTTTGCCCTGTCAGGGCACTAAGGGCTTATGTGTCCCGCTCGTCTGGTTTCAGACAGACTGAGCAGCTTTTCGTTTCGTTTGGCGGCCGTGCTAAGGGACTTGCCGCTTCGAAACAGAGCCTATCCAGATGGATAGTCGGTGCCATTGCGCTGGCTTACACTTCTAAGGGCCTACAGTGCCCTTTGGGTGTTAGAGCGCACTCCACAAGAGGCATGGCCTCCTCGTGGGCATGGTCTAGCGGGGTTACCCTGCAAGATATTTGTATGGCCGCGGGCTGGGCCTCGCCGTCTACATTTATAAAATACTATAACCTGGAGGTTCCCGCCTTACAAGCTAAGCTTTTGGCGGTATAAAATTCAGTGCTATCTGCCCGCTGTGCGGCTCGGATACTGAGTTTGACCTGCGTGTTGCTCACTGACCGGTACAGCAGCTCATTAAAATGTTGACACACTTGTGGCCACCCAGTTCAGGCTGAATGTTCACCCTGACGGTATGGTCTATTTGTCACATGATTAGCTCCTTTCGGATGCTATTTACAGGGAATGATGCTTCTAGCCTCTCTTCCCTCACTCTCTGTGAGTTTATGGTGATTATGCACTATATGCGCCCCGGGCTTCGGCCCCTGGGACTTTGGTGTTGGATCCCTACTAGGGGTGGGAGAAAAAATCGATCCATCGATGCATCGCGATTCTCTCTCCAACGATTCTGGATCGATTCTGAGAATTCCAGAATCGATTCTGAGCTTAGTTTTTAACCAGATGTGCGATGACGTTGAGTTTGCTTTAAAACACCCGAATTCTGCTTGCTTCCAATTCCTTACACGCATACACCACTCGAACCTTCCGAAAAATAATCTTTCATAAAGTTCGGAAAGGTTGAAGCGAATTACAAGGACATTCACAGGCTTCATTTCACAGGATACGCTGAGAGAGACGCGCGCTTTCTTTGATGTTACACTTGAAGTGTGCTGTCTCGCCCGTCGGTATTTTCCTTACAAATGCTCTACGAAGTCATCATTTATGTGGTTTGGAATGCAGTGGACTTATATATTTTAAATATGAACCTCACTAACAGAAGGCTGCTTTCAATTTCAAATGCTGACGCGCGCTTTCTTTGTGAGACTGCTCGCGCATGCGGCTGTGCGACTCCGTGTAGTGGTTTAGTGTACTTGTGCAAAATTAACGTAAACACAGCCAGTTATGTCTTAAGGGATTAAACGGACAGGACACACCGCATTACTACTTTTATTTCAAAAGAGATGCGTGCGTGAATGCAGCTTAATAGATCTCCCGCAGTCTATGATGTCATAGTAAAAAAACAAGTAAAGTCAAGATGAAGAAAAATCACTCACAGTTCTTGAATGGAAAACGTTCAGATAATCTATAGGCTACTGAAAGGACTTTTTGTTTGTTGTTTGTTATATTTTTCTATGCTCCTCTGTATTATTTGTTAAATTAGTTATATTAGTTTAAAATTCTTAACATACAACTGGTTTAATAATATATATATATATATATATATATATATATATATATATATATATATATATATATATATATATATATATATATATATATATATATATATATATTATTTTTTAAAAAGTACTTAATTACTTATGTAAACTAATGAATTAATAAGGGGGGAAAGGTAGATAAAGAATCGTTTTGGAATCGGATCGTGACTCCCAGAATCGGAATCGGATCGGATCGTGAGGTGACCAAAGATTCCCACCCCTAATCCCTACCAGCACGGCGTGTTGCATTGTGTTCCCCATAGCGTAAGATATTACGCAGTACGAGAGATACTCTCGTAAGAGAACGTACTCGGTTACTAACGTAACCTCGGTTCTCTCTAGAGAGGGAACGAGTACTGCGTATCTTGCCGTGCTTGGAATACGCTCTGGTTCGCTTCGGCGATGAAAACCAACGTAAGAGCAGCTATCGAGCCTAGTTATAGGGCGAGACCACGCCCTTTCTGGCGGGACGTGACTATATGGGCGCGAAAGGCCCCCATTCGTCGTGACGTCACGCAGAGCCACTCTCGATAGGCTGTTGCTGTTGCCGCAGGGCAGCCAATAGGCGCGCGAGCTGTCTCGCCTATGTCTGCTTGCTGCCGCAAAGCGTTTTACATTAATAAAAAATTAAGGATAATTTTTGGCTTCAATATCTCGTGGAAAAGAGTTTTTCCCCATAGCGTAAGATATTACGCAGTACGAGAGATACTCTCGTAAGAGAACGTACTCGGTTACTGTCGTAACCTCGGTTCTCTCTAGAGAGGGAACGAGTACTGCGTAAGATATTACGCAGTACTCGTTCCCTCTCTAGAGAGAACCGAGGTTACGTTAGTAACCGAGTACGTTTTCGCGTGCATATGATACGCACTTTATGGCGTGTAATACGCACGCACCCCCATCCCCCCCTCCCCCTAATCCTACCCAAGGGATTTTCAGTGCGTAGCATATGCACGCCAAAAACATTTTTGGCGTATAAATGCCACGAGAAATAACATTCGTGGTATTGATACGCACTTTCATGAGACTGCGTTGCATAAAATGCATCAGTATTACCCCACTCATAATTATTTAAGCTGTTCAATGTCTTGAAAAAGGCGGTTGCTAACAAGTGGCTAAATGGAACTACAGAGGCTGTCAGAGACATTAAATGTCATCACAAAGCAGACAAGTGCAGTCCACTTTTACAGCCGCATTATGCTTATAATTGTGCACTTATAAACTATTCTAACTCAAACTTTCAGGGAAAATGTTTTTTTAGATAAAAACTGAAAGAGTTGTCAGAAGTTTAGTGATGGTGATGTTGAAGTAGACTGTGGTGTAGGTTGTTTATAGCCTACCTTTAGCTTTTTAATTCTGGCGATTGTTTAAGCTTCAAAATTCACACTTAAAAATTTGAATGTAATTTTAACCATTAATAATGTCATTACGTCCACAGTAATTTCACAGTATGACTTGTCTTGTATCCCCAGAGAAATACAAACATCTCAAATGTTTCTCCTAGAAAAAATTAGGTTACTTTAACATCAAATGGAGACTTTTGCTTGAGCCTCACACGTGTCTTCTGAGAAAAAAACGCTAACAGTCTCACAATGGTCTCCTTTAAAGTTTTAGATCACACACAGTGCTCATATTTTTCTCCTTAGCTAGGGGCACTGGATCGCTCACATTTGTCTCCTAGTTTCAGAAGAAACCTCAACAACATCACAAATAGGCTCAGATTTTTCTCAGCTCTCTCATTTATCTCTTTTAAAATTTCATTTATCTCTGTTAAAGGCCTCAACAACTTTACAAATTGTGCACCAAGTCAAGTTGAAAGGCACTAAAGCAATAAAACAATCCATAAATTAAGAGTTTAAGCCATATTAAGAGTGAAGTGCAGAAATAAGGAAAATAAGGTACTCTTATATAATGTTAGAGCTGAATAGAGCTGTAAAGTTTATGCACATAGAGCACATCATTTGTACTTGGAAATAGTAATGTACCTGATGTCTTTATCAAAACTAACTTACAGATGTCTTACTACAGGAACAGTAACCCTGGAGCTATTATTAAAACATATTATGGTAGAAATGTTTGAGATAATACTGAGACATTTGATTTGTAAAGTTGTTGAGATCAAACTTGAGGAGACAAATGTGAGAGCTCTAGTGTCAAGGGAAATATGAGACATCTGAAGACAAAGCTGATATCTAAATGAGATATATATGAGAATTACCATTTAGTATCATGAGCTTAGAGAAACCTCTTTCAGAGCCATAGCCTTGCGAACAACACATCGACATCGAGACACAACTGCATCTCAGACAGCACAAGTTCGAGTCCCAGCTAAAAGTACTTTCCTGCTCCTGTTCCCATCTGGCATCTCCCATTGTTTCCTGTCTCTCCTCCTATATCCTGTCCATTAAAGGTGAAAAACCTCAATGTCAAAAAATTATAATACGGTAATAATAAAAACAGCAACCTCTGCAAGACAATAAAGAGATCTCCCATGCTAGGATATACTCCATAGTGGTTGTCATCCCGTCCGGTCTAAAATAGTCAGAGAATCTAAAGACTTATTATAGGTGTACTGTAGTGATTCAGGTTAAGAGAAAGTGTACCTTTAAATAAATTTAAAATAAATGTGTGTGTGTGTGTGTGTGTGTGTGTGTGTGTGTGTGTGTGTGTGTGTGTGTGTGTGTGTGTGTGTGTGTGTGTGTGTGTGTGTGTGTGTGTGTGTGTGTGTGTGTGTGTGTGTGTGTGTGTGTGTGTGTGTGTGTGTTTGTGTGTGTGTGTGTGTGTGTGTGTGTGTGTTCTCAATTCTCTAGCATGTGTTTATAAACAGGTTTTGATCTTTCCAATATGGCAGACACGCTGATATATCATGGTAATTAGCAACAGTTGCTAATGTAGCATCTATGTTTTCCATCTCTAGACAAATCTCTACCCACATCCTGTTCACACATTCCTTGGAACATTTCCCTAAACATCTCTATAAATAAACCTTATAATAGACACAATTGATTGCTCTTTGTCATGACAAGGGGAGACATGGTGTGCTGGTGGAATAAACAATCAGAAGAGCTCATTGTGTTCAGTAAATCGTATGACTGCGAGGAGCATCATTAGGTTGTTCTGAATTAATGGGTGCTGGTGAAGATGCTTATTGGGGGACTAGATTAGACTGGAGTCCACACAGTCAAATTATAGCCCGATTATAGATTCAGTTTGGACAGGAAGTGTGCAGCAGAGGCTCAGAGCTGAGAGACGTACGGCTGCATTTAATTGGTCCCTGATGCAAACCGACTTTAGGCAACGAAGAAAGGGAAGGATGTGTGAAAGAGACAAGGGAAAAGAGAGGGAGACAGAAAAGAGAGAGGTATCCAAACTAGAAGAAAATAACAAAAAGAAGCCAGGGGGAAGAGTGCTGGTGAGCATGATTCTTCGCTAATGTCTTTTGCTGTTGCTCCCCACAATCGATTCTTCCAGTCTATTACTTTCAACTCACTCTTACTTGCTCCATCCCTTTTTCTCTTTCTCTTCATGTTTAGGTCGCTTGCTTTTCTTTTATAAAGATCACAATCAGTGTGGTTGTTTTGGATGAAGTGTCTGAGAGAAAAAGCGTGAAGAGTGAGACAAAGGGATGACACAGAGAACAACAAATGCACTGCAAGACCTTACAGATTCATTTACATGTTTTGTGGAGATTATCGGAACATTTACAATGTCATTCTGAGTAATAAGCACAATATCACTTGGACAGTGCAGGTCAAAGGTCATGCCACATAAATCAATTAGCCAACAGTGAGTTTTGGAGCCTCCCTGTGGGTCTACCCTTGAGCCCCTTTCACACAGCACTTTGGACCCGGCAAATTGCCGGCAAATTGCCAGAACGCCTTCTGTGTGAACGCAAACACGACCCGGGATTGATGCCGGGATCGATCCCGGGTTGAGGACCTAGTAACATTGCCGTGTTCAGACCCGGAACGCGCGCTGTGTGAACAAAAGCCAGAACTAATGCCGTAAGGGGTGAGTAATAGTGATGACGCATGTGCCATCGCGCGACTCTGTTGCTCTTAGAAGAAAGTTTGTGTTCGTCATCTACAAAGAAAGAACGAAAAAATGTCTGCAAACTGGAAAGAAGCAGATACAGGAGCTCCTCACAATCCGCGCTGAAGCTGCGATCGTTCGCCAGCTCTGTGGAAAGGTGCGCGCGTGCACATGTTTTCGACGCGTACTTTACACCTCTCATCCTGACGTCACGCGGCTTTCCGGGACATTAACGGGTTGTGTGTGAACGCACTCACAGATCCCGGCAAATCACTGGCAGTGTGAATGAACCGAAATCAAACAATCCCGGGACAAATGCCGGGTCACATTATCCGTGTATTTTCCGGAATCTCTGTGTGAAAGGGGCTTTGGATGTGCAGTATATTATTAAGGCAGCAATGAAATTTTTTTTTCTAGAATCGCCTCTGTGAATCATTAATCTATTTAAATAAATAAAACTTGATATACATGCATGGAAGCAACTGTGATCATTAAAGGTTAAAACAAATGCAATTTTGCATATTGTGAACATGACAGGTTTCAAACACATTTCAAACTGGAACAGACCATCCAAGGTCATTGTGGCCTCAAGTGATGCAGGTGTGCTGTTTAGAAATTTAAAGAGTAATCTAAACATGAAGGTCTCTTCCTGCATTCGGCTTCCTTTGAAGCATGCTACTGCTGAAACCCCCTATCCCTCTTGCGTTCACACTGGCTTGGACCTCTTACCAATCTGACAGCTGCACAGAACAGAGTGAGCTACTACCGATGGCTATTTGACATGGAAGGCAACCTCATCACTCAGTTGTAAAAACTCTTATAAAATATGCATGTTGAGCATTGCGGTGATATAGCGGGTAGCCTGGGTACACCACTCAAAGAGCAGAATGCTGGCATAGAGAATGGGGAATTTTTACTATATATTTTGGGTAAAAAAATACATAAAAATAAACTACTTCTTACTTAACATAACATCCTAAAAACCCAGTGTTCATGGTGCAAGACACTGAAAAACGAGATGTGAGATGACAGTCATATGTATACAGAATTGTGTTTTGAATATCTTTTTTTTTTATTGGTGACAGAGCCCTATCATACACTCGGCCCAATGCAGTGCCAGGCGCGAGTGTTTTTGGTTAGTTTCAGCCCGACGCAGTTATCATTTTCACGTCCTGCGCCACGTTGTTTAGATAGCAAATGCATTTGCGCCCATTTGTGCGCCCATTGGTGTGCTGGTCTGAAAACGAGGTGTGTTCAGGTGCATTGTTGGCGCATTGCTATTTTGAGGCAACTGAAATAGACTGCGCCATTGACCAACTGAAACCTGGTATAAAGTCAATATTTTCTTTGTATTAGTAATGTGTGCCTATAGAGTACACTTTGTCCCGTAGATGGTCTGCTTGCACGCTTTAACCTTGCACACGAGCAGATCCGTTTCCCCGCTAGAGGAAATTCGGCTTGCAAATTCCGCCATGTAAATAGCAATCCACCATGACGCGAACGCAACTGGTTTTTAAAGGGAATGGGAGATGAGACTCTAAATGGTTTATTGCACATTACACCCAAAACACACCCATTACTCATTAGAAAAGGGGCAACCCTTTTAGACCATATATACGCCGGGCGCAACGACCATTTTTCCCATCCTTTAACTAGAAACAGTGGATTCTGACGCGATCTAAGTGCGCTTTAGACCATGCGCTTAGATCGTTAAAATAGGGCCCATAGAATTAGTGCAAAATAATCATCTTTTTTATATTTTATACTATGAAATATATTTTATTAAAAATATATTTTCATTTTATATATTTTTTTTTTCTCTTTTTACTTTTATCTTTCACAAATACAAATATTTTTTTACAATTGATGTGGATAACTTCTTTATCAGAAATTCTTTATTCGACATTTACCAAATAAATTTCATGATGCTCAACAAAAAAAAACTAATGGCTTTGCCTCAACAGAGGATGTTATAGGATAACTGGACTAACCAGCTGAGCAATTTTTGCACAGCATCTCAAATGTTGGTTTGGTCATTCTGAAATGCCTGAGCCTGTCATCAAAATAGTATGGTATGGTTTCCTCACACAATTGCGTTCCCAAAAAGCAGGTATCCACTTTAAAACAAAAGATGAAAATGACAGCGTTTATTGCGCTTTGTTGCGTTTTTTCTTCTCCTGTCTGCCTTAATAATATACATTCAAGCATAGACTCACAATGAGGCTATAAAGCCTACTGCTTAGACATGTGCATGACCTTTAGGTGGCATGACCTTTGACCTGCACTGAGCAAATGATAAAGAAATACACTCAACACAAGGATCATTGCCAAATCCATTAGAGCACCTATATGAATAGATCAAATAAATCTGAAGCACACACATAAACACACTTACTATAGCCTACATATGAAGTATGATTAGGCAGCATTCATGTTGTTTCATGGATGGTAACATTGGAATCACTTGTGTCATTCTCAAAAACTGAATTACCCAATGCGTTGCAGAATGGGAGAGTTAGAGAGAGAGAGAGGAGAGAGAGAGAGAGAGAGAGAGAGAGAGAGAGAGAGAGAGAGAGAGAGAGAGAGAGAGAGAGAGAGAGAGAGAGAGAGGAGAGAGAGAGAGAGAGGAGAGGAGAGAGAGAGAGAGAGAGAGAGAGAGAGAGAGATGAGGATTTGTGGGTAACGATTAGTGGAGTGGTAAATCTTTTCCTTCCAATGTCATCCTGTACCTATGATTTCTGTCATTGTTTGTTATTGTGCTTTTAAAGTTAAAGTGGCATTTTTAAAAATTCTTCGCATTGGAGGAAAATACTCACATCCCGTTGATGTGTCAAGTAACATGGGGAACATAGATTATGATGGTGGTCTCTTAGCATTAGCATGCACATTCCCAATTTCACTTCTGAATGAATAATCATTTGCTCTCATTTGCATGTAAATCGCATAACGGAATGGAATTATATGAGGGAGCGGAAGGAACAGCTAAAGCGGGAGACCGCACATTTTCTTGACGAGAGAGACCCTGGCAGGCTTCGTCTCATCTCTCTTTCACTAATTGGAAAATAAAAGACTGCACTGACCTCAGGTGCATCGGCCACAGTGAGCCACCCAGTCTCAGGGTCGTCATTTTCATTTGTTAATGCCAGATTATCATACTGCAGCCATCCGGTGTCCAGATGTGTGACCATGAAGTATTTCTTTTTTTATTCGCCTGGGTTTTCTCTCCCACAGGTCATAAGTGTGTGTGAAAGAGCCGAGATTTGTGAAGAAAGGGCAGGACAGAGGGGAAACGTGAAGACAGAACAGAAATTTTTAGAAAGCGAAATATTAAAGTATAATATGTGTGTGAAGTGATGGATGGGAGGACAGATAGTGAGGCCTTGAGAGAGAGAGAGTGTGTGAGTGTGTACGCATAGTTATCAGAGAGGAATAGAGGGATAGTAAGTTGCAGGAACAAGTAGGCCTATATGTGATGTCAACCACTTAGCCCTGTTGAATCACACACTAGGTGTGCAGCATTCAGGGAACTCTCTGCGCTGTAGCAAGCTGTGCTAACCGCTAACTGCTAAAGGTGCTAAAGCTCAGGCTCATTGACAGTTTCACTATTGTGTATGAGGGAGCACAACAACATATACTATACACCTATAATGGTGTGTTTGAGCAAAAAAAGTGGCACAGAAATAAAAACCAACAGAAAACAAAGCATTGGATTACCACACAGAATTTGGATGTAGCACAGAAACATCTTAACTTGACAGAACAAGACGACAACTGTGGTGATTATTTAAAGCACAAAAGCAAAAATATAATGCGAGCAGCCTAATAGTAGTAAGGAAAAAAAATAATGGTAGTAAGAAATTAGTTTAGTAAAATATATATCTACATACAAAAGTCATGTATATTTACTTATTTAGTTTTTACAAATCAATATATTTACTTCATTAAATAAAAAAATTAAGCATTATTTTTTTTTTAATATTTAAATTTAAATAAATAAAATTTAATTTATATTTATTTTTCGATATTATAAATCGATATTATAAATATATATTATAAAATGTATGAAAACATTAATTTTAGATTTACTAAAAATTATATTTAACAATGTTATTAATACTAATTTTCTGAGCATTAGATGATGGCAAAGGTACTCCCCTATCTAAAAATAGGGGAAATGGGGAAATTAAAAATTAAATAAATAAATAAAAACAACTCTGATATGGTACCAATAAATCACACTTCCCAGATGTGTCCTGCCCAGCAAAGAGCTCATTCAATCATAATAAAAAGTATAACACAAAAGGATATTTCTTAATGTGCACCCAAAAAATTGAAGTCCAAACAAATTCCTAAAGAGAAAAAAAATGCAGTGCCAAAAAGTATTTTTCTCTACTTTTCTCAAACGAGTTTGAGAAGACAATGTACTTCTGAGGAACATTTGCAATTCCACAGTGGGAGGCAACCCGGAATCTAATGAGGACAATATGTTAAACCCACACTGAAGTTAAAAGGGCTGTAAAGAAAATTAACTACTTTTCATTGAGAGGAAAAACAGTGTGTGAGAAAAAAAAGTGTCTGCTTCTAGCTGGCTCTGTGCTGTGAGTGTGAGTGTTTTTCACAAAACACCTGGTTTGTGCAGCTCTCCGGCTCTTTTACAAGCACTGAGTCACAGAAGCGTGAAGCACCAGCAGATTTTTAGACGAAGTGAACCCCTTCACTGTGTGTGCGCGCGCGCGCGCGCGCGCGGTGTGTGTGTGTGTGTGTGTGTGTGTGTGTGTGTGTGTGTGTGTGTGTGTGTGTGTGTGTGTGTGTGTGTGTGTGTGTGTGTGTGTGTGTGTGTGTGAGAGAGAGAGAGAGAATGAAAAATGCATGCACATAAGAACGTGGCGCTCTCCTCCGTTGGTCACGGTACACAGAGCATATCCTATGAGTGGCCTTAAGAACATGTGTATGAAATGAGAAAGAAGATCGAATCATATTATATACTGTAGTGACACATTCATTATTTAAAAAAAAGGCTATAGTTTTAATGAAATTCAAGGGTATGAGTGAATATTAGATCGTGATGGTCCAGCTGTGCTCATAAGTTAACATTTTACTGGCAAAATCTGCTAAATATCTTGTATTATTTAGCTTTTTTATTTTTATTTTGCACTGTGCTGAATAATCTAGATAACTGATATTTAAGTACATTCAACCAGCCGATAGAATCCTGTTTAAAATTTAACAGGCCAAATTTGTTGACTCTTTTTGTGATGTGAAATACTGGACCTCAATATCACCAAGATACTTATAAGAGCTCAAATATGCAGATCACACTGGGAAAACCAAAGAACTTGCAGTACCTGGAGGCTTTCTGTCAAGAACAGTGGGCAGATTCACTGCACATCAGGAAATTGTGCAAAAGAACCACAAAAAGCAATTTTTTGTACAAATACGAAAAACATCTTGTAGACTTGTGACTTGATAAGTAGAACTATATATTTTATGAGTGTATTAATGTTTGATATGAGGAAACTTATTTCCGCCACATGAAAAAAAACCCATATACAGTAAACTCGCAATCATAATAAAGTCAGAATTGTGAGATATAAACTTGCAATTCTGGGAAAAGAAGAGTCAGACTTTGTTTTCTCAAAATTGCGGACTTTATACTTCGCAATTGTGAGAAAATAAGTTTAAATTGCGAGACATAAACTCGCAATTGTGAGATAAAAAGTCACAATTATCTTTTAAATTGTTTTATTTTGGGGTGGACACAAGCTTCCATATATGTGAGTATGAAATGTTTGAATGAAATATTCTTAACAGTGCTTCTGACTGCCAAGTTCACTCAGATAAACCAACATCTAACCAAAATAAATCAACACTTAACCTGCACCTTACCAGCATAAATCAGCATTTAACCAGCATAAAGCAGCATCGTATATCAAAAACCAGCAGCTAACCAATATAAACCTGCATTTAAACCTAAAGCATGAAAGTAAAGGATATACCCCATGTTCACCCAATGTAAGCTTACTACAACTAATGTAAAAATGCCACTGATAAATTCGTTACACAGTATTTTATGAAATGTCACAAGATAGTATCACATTCCAAAGACAACACATACGATGCATGCACAAATGAAAAAAAAAGGGACAAGCTCGTTCAACTAGTTTTGCTTGCTCATGTTGCCTGTCTCACAGTGATCAATACTGCCCACGGGCCAATCAGAACACTGCTCAATGACAGCGCACCCAACGCAACCTCCGAGATGAAATTGTATTATATTTTATTACAGACAAGCTCTTACATCTCTGTCAATGTTGCAATTGATTATTAAAACATGAAATATTCATATTTGGGAACAGTATCGATTTACATCCAAGAGACTTGTCGGATCATTTTTCAAATACAATGACCAATAGCAGACATCTGTCACGGTGGGGTAATGAGGGGAGAATACATTAAACTAGTTTACATTTGTGTGATTACTGCATAGAGGTTGATGTTATCCATCAAACAGTCATTACAGTGCGTGTGTGTTTGTGTGAGTGCCTGCTAATTTGTCATTATTGCATTGCCAACTACACAAATCAGCAAGATTTTGAATTGGGTCAGAATGCAGCAGAACCCAAAAGATTATTTTAAATTACCAGATAATATCTTAAATCATCTTTTCCCTTCTTATTCCTTTGGCACCATCATTTTACGCCTTAACTTTTTGCCTATTGATACTGTACTTTTTAATAATATTTTCCTTCCTGGAAAATTATTATATGGAGAATAGTCTAAAACATTTAGAGTACCTGGAGAGGTATGTGTGCATTCTGAAAAGATAAATAGAGTTAAGGCAGAAGAAAGGAAAGGAATGCACTCATTCTCAAGAGTTCACGGTTAATGGTGCGAGTTATGTCTTTGTGGTGAATCCCAGGGTCAATGGAGGAAGGACAGCAATCTCAAAGTCTCTTCATTCAGTACTCTCTCAAAAGCACTCTGAGGAGACACAAATGAAGATGGAGAAACTGAAAACAAGGCCACTCGGGAAAAGGAACTGTGGTGCCAGGAAAACTGAGTGGCGATACTTTCATAGCTACACAAATATCCATATGGCTAAATGAAACAGCGAGGCAAGGTAATGTTTTCGAGATGGCCACGTTTTATGCTTTCACAGGATATTTGCTATTTTCAATCAACCTCCCACAACCCAAAAGGGTAATGGTGTTATTGTTAAGTATACAGGGTCCAAAATTACCATTTAACCATAACGTTTATTTAATTTTTTTGATAATTGGCGGTTTTTCCTTCAATATTACTGAACAAGTGTTCAGTCATCACACATAAGTCATTGTTTCACCCGAGATGAGTCAGTCTATTTCTCTGTGAAACCGCAATGGACCTAAAAGCATGAAGATACAGTACATCATTATTTTGTTCCTCGTATTTCCGTTTTGGTGGCTTAATGTGAGGAATGTTCCACATATGTGTCACCACATGGAGTCCTGAAGAAAAAAAAAAACCTTTAGGCATCTGAGATAAACATCAGATGGAAAATGTTCAGCTGAAGTAAAAGCTGTTAGAAGACACAAGATGCGGCAATCAATTATGTTTTCTATATAGTTTCTAAGTGTTCGATTTGAATTGTTCACATCACTTACACTGTCCAATTTGCGTTGCAAATTGAGGAGAACACAAATCTCAAACTCAGCCTCCCCCAGGACACACCCCTGCTGCCCTCATGTTATTGAAAATGTATGTTACGAAGATCCTCCCTCCTTTTGACAAATTTATGAGTGTTTGAAAGATTAAATGTGACCGTTGTTGGGTTTTACCGGCAAACACTGAACATACAGACTATACAGCAAATCACAAACCTCTGAGGGAAATTACACAAACACCTGTTCACACATATGCATTAATACTGCACAAGCTTCTTATGAAAATCCAGGGAAAGGGAAACGGCTGGCGTTCCATGTTACACCTATGACAAATGACAAGAGGATTCCATCATCCTAACAAGCATCTTCTCATCCAGCTCCAATCCCAGTCCCTGAGGATGAGCAGACCTGGCCATTTCCGCTCGCTCGCTCTCTCCAACAACCAGGTTCATGACAAGCTATCAGAACATTTCACTGGGGACATCAATGATGCATTCTGGGAAATGTATGCCTTGCCCTTACAGTACGAGATACTTGTGGACACTGCAATGCATCAACATTAACAGATATGAGTAATGTTCTATTGCTCATACTCAGTCATGTAGCTGATACACAACATCCACAATATGTCCTACGTTGCAGATTCGAATCAGGGTTCTCCTTCATATGTGCACAGATGTCAAAAAGCATACTGTGAGAGTCTATCTAAAGATAGGGTAAATTAAACATTGCCTATGTTCAGATGGAACACGCTGCCTTTATTCATAACTCATGCCATCAGAGAACCTCTCTGGAGACTTCAAAAGCTACTCGAACTCATTACCATGTGCGCCTCTATCACTGAATCGGGCACAGTTACATCTCCATCTACTGCTGCCCAGGGCAACATTTCCGTTCTGTGTTGCACATCAACTTTATTTAAAAAAAAAAAAAAAAACAGTACATTAAAGGAAAATGACATTTAACGCTCTGACCACAGGCAATGTGGCAAACGCTGTAATAGTTTGGGTTTGTTTATGGTTTTCAATAACAGCTTCTTTCTGACAGGTACGGAGAATTTGGTACGGAGTACGGAGAAGAGTGTGGATCTGAAACAATAGATGATGTGAACGCTTGAGGCGGTGTAAGTGAACATGACAGATGATTGGATATTTTAATGACACGATTTCATTTGCATATTAATGAATTCTCTGAATGAACCAACAAAGCAGTATCTCCGAGAGGAACGGATATATCTTATGCAATACCATCTTAATGCTGGTGAGGAGAACTCATTAATCATGAATGTAAGGCCGGTTCAAGCTGATTTCCATAGTTTAAGGAAAGGAGGAGGTTCAAATCCTGAGGGCTAATTTGCTAATAGACTTTCAAATAGTTTATCATACGGGACGATAAAATCAGGAGGTCAGATGTTTCTCGGCAGCAAACATCAGAGGACTTTAAGACACACAATGAGAAATTGAATGCAGATTCAAAGTCGTATCTTTAGGATTTAACACTTTAAATGAATGCACCTCATCGTATCGCATATCAAACCAACCAGGATATAAATGGATGATTATGAACTACAGAATCACAGTTTCATATGAATAAACCCAGAGTGAAAAATGCAAACACAATCTCTCTGCAAGCATATGAACGGATACACAAAACGGATCTCAAAAGTGGGCCTTAGGGGTGCCTCAGGTAATAACAGCACTCATGACTAATAACAAGACCATCAACCTCAAATTGTCCAATTCATATCATCAGATTTCTTTTAAGTGCATCACTTCAAATTGCAGATGCCACACATAGGATGTCTTTATTCGGAAGGGAGGAAAAAAACACACAGGCAATTAACGAAATGCTAATTGGACACTTGTTTATAAACACCCAATTAATCTATCTTGGTTGAACATCTTAATGATAGTTATTGTACTGTGTCTGGGTGCACTGTCCACCTCTTCACTAAGCATCAATGACTCTTAACATAAGATAATTGCTGCCTTGCTTCTGCTTTCGTTTAAAAGAACATGCAACAATAACCTTGATCTAAGTACCGAACAGTAGAAAATCTATAGATAGGACACCAACACATGATTTTCAGTCACACATTACACTAAACTTTGTATGCTGAAAAAAACTGTTAAATGGTAAAGAAAAAAAATGGTAGCTGTTGCCAGAAGCTCACCATTACAAAAATACAGTGACAGCTTTACTGGACTGTAAAATAGTAAATATACCAACTTAAAACTGCTTTTTTTGTAAGTATAATTATACAAGAGCTAAACTACATGAGTAAAATTATAGCCTACTTTCCATGAGCCATAATTAAAAAAAACAAAGTAATACTATATGACACTACAATGAAATAACCATGACCTAAACAACATAAAACGATACAAAACGCCCTCATGTAAATAACCGATGAAAAATACGAAGAATAAATAACTATTGGAATAAAATACAATACTTAAAGTGTCCGAAAGTGACTTTTTAGTTCCAAAACTATAATATTTTACAGTAAAACTATTTAATCAGCAGCGTACTTACAGTAAGTACGCACTTAATTTACGTATAGTTGTTTGTAATTTAAGCATTAATAAATAAATAAATAAATATATAAAACACACAAATAACTGTTCATTAAAGTGTTACGCGCTTTTCAATCAAGAACACTGTAGAACCAGCGCGCCTTTCATGCCTGTTGCGCTGCGCATCTCGTGGCAAGCACACTTGGTAGGCTATGCTCACTCCAATAAACAAGCTTCATTCAAACCGAAATGATGAGAAGGTTTCCATGCTGATATTTCATAATTTTGACTGACATTTACTAGATGCATTGCGTGCAAATTTCCCTTTGCATCGGCACTCGATTTTACAGTCGCTTATGCCTATTCAAGCGTTTGGCACAGTGATGAGACTGAGAGCATTACTTACATGCGTGCCGTATAGGGAGTTTTACGTAAATTAGCATCTACTACACATTCTCCATTCCAAAGCCCAATTGAAATCGGAGCAGTCGTGCCTTCCCCTTAGCTTGAAAAAACATAATATACAGTCATTACAGACCATCACCCAGTGCAGATATATTCATACGACGAAGCTTTAGAGTCCATGAACTCTCCAGGACAGCTAAATGTGGGGCTATAAAAGTATATCGTTGGGCTTCGTAAACAGTTAAGTTATCTTACCTCTACCCATCGCATAGGGCAGCAGGAGAACCAGGACCGCGAGGAAGCCAAAGCAGGAGTATCGTCCCTTCTTCCCAAAGCGTCCCATCATCACTGCGCTTCTCTCCTGCGTCCCCAACTAAACCGGGGAGCCGCTCGCAAGTGCCGCTCTCATGCATGTGCCGTGCGTTCCAGTGGCTTCAGTAACAGGTCCCTCCCGTAGCGATAAACCCAAAGTGAATCTCTCTCATCCGCGCACCGAGTGAGTGTCTCGCGCATCCGTGAGACAGGAATAATGAAGCCGGTGCGCGCTGGCCAATAGCGGAGGGTGATTGAGGGCGGAGGGAGCGCAGCGGCTGTCCTTCACCCTGCTGCTCGAATGCGCTGCGAAGTGACCAGATGTGCCTGAGTAAGAGATGATACATGAGCATACATGTCAGATATCGGGTAAATTCGAGATGACATATGAACAGCTGGTTGTGTTACACTGATTTCATCACAGATCGTGTCGGGCAACTGGGGGCCACTGAGATGAAAGCAACGCTGCACACCGGAGCAGAGGCGGTGACGTCTCTCGTGCATAATCTGCGTGGAAGAAGGGATGTTTACTTAAGCAATGTCACAAGAGCAAGAGTGATGTCGTATTTATGTCTTTAAACATTATAGTTATTTACATTTCGATTTCAGACAATAATTACTCAGTTAGTCTCCAACAATGAAACATTTTTCAAATAGGCTCAGTGTCGGTACACTTCTGGGGGCCCTAAGCAAAACTTTGTGAAGGGGCCCCCATCGAAATGCATTTATTGGTATGCCAAGGCTATAAGAATTCAAAATGTTGCAAAAATATTTACCTACTTTGTTCTTGTCACATTTCATTTTTTTTCTGCTCCAGACAGGTCAGCGCAGTCTCATCCCAAGAAGTCATATACTGACGTCTTGGGACGTCTTTTGACCATACAGTACGTCAATATCCGCCTTTTTAGGGTACCCTTAAACGTCGGTTAGATGACGTTATCGGATCCTAACTCTACCCCAGACCTAAACCTACCCCTAAACCTACCCCGTCACCTACTGACGTTAAAGGTAAAGCGTCAGTTGTATGACGTCCCAGGATCGTCATTTACGATTTAAGGGTACCCTAAAAAGGCGGATATTGACGTATGGTCAAAAGACGTCCCAAGACGTCAATATATGACTTCTTGGGATGAGACTGTGTTAGACAGGTAGCTTAGTTTGCCATATAGCCATATGTCAAGATGCATGTCATTATCTGCCACACTGCATGATGTCAGAATCCAAAATCGTTATTAAAGGTGCAATGTGTAAAAAAATTGAGTATCTATTAACAGAAATGCAATATGACATCCATAACTATGTGTTCAGTGGTGTATAAAGAACTTACTTAAAGCTACACTGTGTAACTTTTTTAGTTTATTCTTAGCTAAAATACTTAGTTCTTTCAAAAATATGTGTGCTTATTAATGTATATTTACTTCGTTCAAGTAATAAAGTATTCTCGTGAGTGTATAATATGCCATTGAAAATACATACGGGTAAGGGGTTCTAATGTCGGTCGCCATGTTGCCCCTACATCTTGAAAGTACATTAGCCAAAGAGGGACATCAAGCTTCGCCTTTCGCGTTTTAACACTCGATGGCACTGTGTCGAGGAGGTCGAACTGGAAGCCATGTTAATCTTGGACTACATTGGCCACCGTAGGAGTTAAAACGAAATCGGAATTGAGGAGAACAGAAACTAATATTCACTGGATGGTCATATACATTTTCACCGCTAGATGGGGGTAAAAATCACACAGTGTAGCTTTAATAAACCGTAATGTTTTATTACCTTAGAATGAGGCATTTATATCTACATAACCGCGGGCACCCCCTTCTATGAAGGTCGACATATTGTGACGTCATGTTTCTACCGTAGCCGGCAGCGAACAAACAGCGTTACAGAGCGCGTTTCGTCACTACCTTGAAAGGGAAGCCACAGAAAGTTAGAAGCTAGACATAGACATGTGAGTAGTGACTTTTCCCTTGTCAGTGGTGTAAATATGTAGTTGGATTGTTTCATGTAACTTAATTCTTCTCCCTCGCTGTGTTATGGCTTTGCTATGTGGGGATAAATGTGCTGGTTACGTTCGTGAGACAGCTGATAGGCTACTCTTGTCATTGACCGTAAAACAGTTACAGGAATCACCAACCCGTCGATCTTGGAAGCATTTTAAGTCGATCGAATTTCCAAAATCAGAGAAAAAAAGCCTATTGTGTGAATAAGTGGTGTCTAGGGGATGCGGAGGCGCGCGCGCTGTTACAATCACGTCATTTTTGCAGCACGCACCTTTGGGCTCATGCGGACGCGTCGTGTATAAACCAGGCTTAACGCTTTAACCAGCTCAGCCACAGTAACAGCTCATATTAGCCAGCTAAATTTTTACTACCCTGTTAGGAAAAATAGATAGTTGCATAGTTTCATGTGGTTCTTCTTCCTCGCTGTATTATGGGATGCCACCGTAGCTTCTTCGAAAGGGAAGGGTGAGTGGTGGGCTGAGCCCTTAGTGCAAACTCGCAACCGAACCGCTACGTCGCTAAAAATCACACACTGCACCTTTAAATAAATATAAATCAATAAGTTTTTCCACATTTCTCTGTTAAAGTTGAATCTGCATTTATATGTGCATGTAATAAAAAAATGTGTTTAGATTTTATGCAACTTAAATCATTTTTGAGAGCAAGGGGCCCTCAAAAGGGCCACATTCTGAAATCAATGGACTTCAGGGGCCTGATGTATAAACGTTGCGTACGCACAAAATGGGCATTAAAATATGCATACGTAATTTTCCACACACATATCGGGATTGAAAAAATTGAAACTCTGCAGGACCGAGTTTGGTGACCCCATATAGACCATGCATACGCACTCGTTTTACGTTTTTCATTTTACGCTTCCCGCACAATACTGAGAGAAACCAATTTCAAGTGATCTTTGAGAAAGAGAAACATAAGCTCCTAAATTTGAGTTGTATGTACAATAAATAAATAAATAATGCATGCCTTGGTAATACGTTAATTACTGAAAGGCTATTAGAGTTTGAGGTCACTTTATATTGCACTGATCATGTTACTGTGAATAAAATTAACCACAAGCACTTTAATTATATTAACATTAATAATGGTAATTATAAGCTGCTTGTAATCACACATTGTTAGGCTATTTTTATTACTATAGGCTGTAAATGAAAATTCAAGACTGGAGGGACCAATTGTAGCAGTTTAAAAATAAATAACTAAACCTATTAACTGACCATCTAATTGTTTCTCCTCATTATCTATAGTGGTTTACAGCCCTGACTATATATATATATATAAACTTTTGGTCATGGTCACTGAAATGCTACCCATCTGTAAAATCACCGTAGTCTTTAATTCAACAATTTATGCAAATAGAAAAACATACACAAACATCACTAACATGCAATTTTACATGTGTAATTACAAATGTCCCAGCCATAAACCCTAATCTCTGAGGATTTTTTTCTCCAGTGATAATTTAGTGTGCTCAGATTTGATTTTGATCTGGTCACACTTTCCTCCATAATTATTCGGACCCAAAATATAAAGTTGACATTTAATTATAAGAGTGCAGCTGATCCTCTCTTCTAAACTGGCTGGAAGTCTTTTCCCAATGGAATTCCTGCACTCACTTAGAGACTTGGACTGTGATGGCTGTCAAAAATCTAAAATCTTTTACAGCTCGATTTAACTACCACAGGACACGGATAGGAGCACCGTAATGTCATTTCGTGAGCCAATTCAGAAGATTAACACTGTAATGGCGTAATATCATTCTGCGTTCAAAAAGTGTCCATCGTTCTTGTTACCAAGGAATAGATGGTTAGAATCCAGTAATGATACTGATTAAACATGACTTGTACAACGAATTAAGGGCATGATATTCATAGTGATGTAGGCTAGAGGGCCACGATGGGACCCTAAATTGATATTACAGTACATTTGGGAGAGACAACTTAAAGAAAAAGACAAAAACACCGCCTCAGTGAATGACTATTCCTATCTGGTCACAATCTCACACACATTTCTAGCTCCTCTAAAAGCACCCACTGAGAAAAAGCATCAACACAATAGACCTAAAGCCCTTGTTAATATGTAATTTGTCCAACTGTGGCCTGATTACTCTGTGCGAATGCTTGTGTGTTTGACCTTGCCTGATGGGGTTAAATGTTTAACAGGCTTTGCACATCAGACATGATGATGCTTTAAATATCTCAGAGCTCTATAAAAGCGAAACCATGGCCTCTTTCCCTCAGGACAAAAGACAAAAGTCACAGTTGTCCTTTTAATAGGCAGTGTCTACAGAGGACTCCATCAGGGGGAATGAGACTGAATATGGTCCATTAGCTGTCCTCTAAAAATGAGATCGTGAAAAGCAAACATCAAGAGCATGCACTCGCTCTATTATGGGCCATCTAGTGTTGCTGTGGTTTTATGATTTATTTCCAGGGCTTAAATTGGATTGGAATGGCATTCTGGCACATAAAAAATAGAAAAATAAGCATATAATAATAACAACAACAACAACAACAACAACAACAACAACAGCAATGGGCCTTTTGTTTGACAATCCATTCCATTTCCTGAGCACTCCAGTCCACTTTTTATTTATTTTTTTACACACAAGGGTAAAGGTGACTTACCTGCAAATCATTATATGTCATTCTAGTCAGTGGTAAATCCTGGAAGAGGAAACATCTAGAAAAAGAAATAAATAAATAATATTAATAATTAAATAAATATAAATATATAATAAATAAATTATACATCTGTGTGTATATATATGTATAATACAAATATACACGTGTGTGTGTGTGTGTGTGTGTGTGTGTGTGTGTGTGTGTGTGTGTGTGTGTGTGTGTGTGTGTGTGTGTGTGTGTGTGTGTGTGTGTGTGTGTGTGTGTGTGTGTGTGTGTGTGTGTGTGTGTGTGTTGTAGAATACATTTAAAATTAAAATAAATAAAAAAAATGCAAATATTATATACAGTATATAGATATATAAATAAATAAAGTGAAATTATATCTCAATAATTTTACTTTATTTACATATTTTGATATTAAAGTTTTGTGCTGCTTTCTAAAGCCTGGTAGCACATTATTATTTTTTTAATTTTCTTTTTATTGGTCCATACACAGCCCTAGCTGTAAAAATAAAGAAATAGAACAAATTTGTTTTCTACCAGTAGTGTTTGGGAAAAATATCAACAACAAAAAAACTTTCCAGATAATATTGTTATAATTTTCTTTAGTATAATGAGTCATGACTAAATAAAACCAATTACTTAAATTAGGGGGGAAACATCCCTCTCATAAGACACACTCTCACCTTGCCCAGTAAAATGGAACCAAATTCACTTGTCTCTGATATATCCAATGATTTCCAGTTTTCCAAGTTATTTTGAACGCAAGCATAATGATACTGTCTATTTGCTATAACTATCTATCTTTTATTTGAACTCTTCTAATCTTTTTATTCTTGTCATATTCTTCACTCATTTTCAGCAGAAGCTCACTGCATGCTGTTACAGTAATCAGCATGGTGGAACAAATTTTTTAATGTCTTCTGTTGGCCCATATAAAATATGCACATACAATTGCAAACAATACACTTGGTCTTGTAAGAGAAAGAAATCACTTTACAAATGCAGTGCGACCCCAGAAAGCAGTTTGAAAGTCAGTGACACAGGCATGTCAAAGCTGTTTAGCTCTCCTTAATGCATGCACCCTGTCGAGATAAACGCCTATTTCTGCCCACAGACGTGGGGACAATCCGTAAAGGGCCCGAGGAGAGTGAAAGCACAAGCGTGAGAACTGCCTAGGTCTACCATTGAGGATAAAACCAGGAGGTGAAAAACTCTTTATGGCACATGATATGATGACTGCATGACTCATACTGTATGCTACCCATTAAATTACCATTAGTGGAGAAAACAGCCTTTATATAAAGGCCCTGTGTTGTGAGAGGACAGCCTGACGCTCATTCTGAAGGAAATGGTATAGAAATTAAATATTTTGTCATATTTTGTCAACTTATATCACTCTAAATCCGTAAGACATTTGTTCATCTTTGAAACAAAGGAAGATATTTTGGATTAGCTTTACAAACTCTTTATGAACTTTTTGAAGTGACAAAGTGGTAGTTGCATGGACTGTCAATGGAGGGACAGAAATCTCTCAGATTTCATTTCAAATATCTTCTGTTTTGAAGATGAATGAAAGTCTCACAGGATTAGAACAACATGAGGGTGAGTAAATTATGACAGAAATGGCATTTTTTGGGGGAACTAAACCTTTAAGTACTGAGTAATAGTAATTAACTACATGTACTATAGGGTTCAAGATTATGGTGTGGTTTAGGAATAGTTGCACGTAGGGCTGCACGATTAAAAAAAATTCCATGTAATTGCACTTAAATCAAGTTGGCTTAACGCGATTTTGAAGCACTGCGAGTTTGAGTTACTTATAACGTGCATTTGAAACATGAGAAGCATTTATGAACCTCTTGTCCAACAAAAGACAACATTTAGTAACATGCTTTTACTCCAAACTAACTTCATAACGACAGTTGAGCATCCTTCTGTGCGATGATGTGGTTTCTTATACAGAATAAGGCAGTCGTAAGTCATGTTTAATCAATCAAAGCAAACTTCTGTGGTGGGGCATATTTGTCGGCGTTCAGATGGAGCAGTATTTACCAACGATCAGCCGTGCTGCACTGACAAGCTGCACATAAAATAATCACAGCCTTTGCCAAATCGCATGCGGTTTCAGTGTGATTAATTGTACAGTCCTAACTATGCACAATTTATTATTTATGATTACTATAGTAATTACATAACAGGGACACTGTAAAAATAGTGTTACCAGATTTATTAACTATAAAATATAACATTTATATAACATTTTTTTATCAAATATCATATATATATATATATATATATATATATATATATATATATATATATATATATATATTATATATATATATATATATATATATATGATATTTGATAAAAAAATGTTATATAAATGTTATATTTTATAGTATATATATAATATATATATATGATATTTGATAAAAAATGTTATATAAATGTTATATTTTATAGTATATATATAATATATATATATGTTAGAAATCGCCTTGATGAAATGCTCAAAGATAAACACTGTAACAAAGACCAAAAAAATTATAACTTTATATGTAATATTAACACAGTCTCATCCCAAGAAGTCATATATTGACGTCTTGGGACGTCTTTTGACCATACGTCAATATCCGCCTTTTTAGGGTACCCTTAAACGTCGGTAAATGACGATCCTGGGACGTCATACAACTGACGCTTTACCTTTAACGTCAGTAGGTGACGGGGTAGGTTTAGGGGTAGGTTTAGGTCTGGGGTAGAGTTAGGATCCGATAACGTCATCTAACCGACGTTTAAGGGTACCCTAAAAAGGCGGATATTGACGTATGGTCAAAAGACGTCCCAAGACCTCAGTATATGACTTCTTGGGATGAGACTGCGCTGGTAATATTACAAAGTTTACACATATACAGTACTGTATAGCCCTGCTAAAAACTTAAATATGTCAGACAGTAAACGCAGAAAAAAAAGGGTCTACAGCACAAAAGCTGCAATCTTTCACTTTTTCTGTACAGTGACAGGTGAAAAATGCCTGGGGTTTTAAAACATTGTGACTTTGAAACCAGCCACAGTTTAGCCTCATACATCATCATATACCATCATCAGCTCGTGCACAGAAAAAAAAAAAAGTTTAGAGAACAACCATGCTCTTTTTGTTTCTTGGAAGGACAGAGCAAAGCAGCGAAATCCCAAGGCCTCTGTTTTGATCTGTACTTCATGTATTCTTTATTACAGCCGAATTCATTCTACGAGATTCAGTTGACTGGTCTTGGAGAGGATGACGTTTAAGTGTGCAGCGACGGCAGTCTAATGAGCGATTTGAAACAGATTCTTTGATTGTTCACCACTCTGAATGTGTCTGTGGAGGTCCGGGTGTGTTCTGTTTTCAGTTCTTGTTTTTCCTCCTCTATTTTCAGACTCAAAGCTTGGCCTCTGAGTTAGTCTGAAAGATTTGGTCAAAGGCTATTCCTTTGTTCCATTGCTTTTTTTCTTTCGCCTTTTCTCTAGGATATTTTCTAACCAAGGTGTTTGGACGTACCACAATTAAGGCCCTGTCCCCAGGTAATGTAAACCTTTGATAATTCATTCTGTGCCTTGTGATAGGCTCTCTGCCTCAGGCCTTGTGCTCTAATTATAGAAAAACCAAATTTGCATTCACTTGCCTTTAATGTGTGTGCATTTGGGAGGTTGCATACTGTAGAATTTCCAAGGATCGATGTATAATGAATTCAAGGAGGCACTAAAGTAGGATATGGCAGGTTTAAATTTAGTCTACATCTATAAATTGAGTGTAAAATTGAGTGTTGAGAAAAACGTTTCACTCGTCTGTTTCAATACTTTGTTTCCCCTCTCTAACACTCAAATCTCTGTGCATCACTCCTTTTCAATTTAGACGTAGAATTTACAGTAGGCCTGTGTCGTAAAATTAACACCCTGTTGCATTAATGAGAGGGTTTGCATTGAAACTTCAAATTTACACTGAACTGATTCTGCTGCTATAGAAAGAAACAAAACAGGCTTTAATTACTTCCTTAGGTATTCAGATTGATATGAATATTCATGCTGTGTGTCACTGAACTGAATTTAAACTTGTCAAAGGAAGATGCAAAGTAATCCTCAAAAACGGCGTATAAAATCTGAATTCATGTGAGCATATGCTGTCAATTGAAATAGAGGGCATATTGTATAAATGCCAAAGAGCCTGATACATCCTTATCTGATACACCTATTCAAAGACTTGTATCAAATGACTAAATATTACATTACTAACTTTAAAGACACACTGTGAAAAACTTAATTATTAATTCAACTCAAGTTGTACAGTGTGTCTTTAAAGTTAGTAATGTAATATTCAGTCATTTAATAGTTTGCCATGAATAGGTCTTTTCAAATCCTGCAGATTTTGGCTCCAAACTGCCAAAAACACATTTGCCTAGAGTTTCTAGTAATTCTGAAGACCTTGATTAGCTGGTTCAGGTGTGTTTAATTAGAATTGACCCTTCGCAAAGACCCGCCCTCCTTAGTTACTGTCGCTATGTTCCGACAAGCTACGCTGCTCTCATGTTCTCACCATGTTCTCACACAGTGAAAAATACATCGCGGAGCTGAGAGGAGACTGACAACACGCGGACAGACAGGACAGACCAGGTTACTTTTCGGTTACTTTTGATATTAAACATATTAAACAAAGTCTCAGCTTTCAAATGTGGTCATCTTTTGAAAGAAATTTAAACAATAAATACCGTTTTGTGGCTCTTTAATGTGTCGTGACAGATCGCTGTAGAGCATCAGTTAAAGCTGCTCGTGATCCGATCATCTCTTCCTTCTAGTTCATTTATAGCATCAAATAAACATGAACGAACATAAGAAGTAATGTTGTTTTAACCGCGGAAAGGCGTCAGTATATTCATTTTACCAAGTTCAAATCCTCCTAACTCTACTGGCTGCTTTTTCGGACAAAATGGCGGATGGCGAAGTATGATTGGTTAGAACACCTGTCAATCAAGCTCCACACGAAAGCACTATATAGTGAGCTCACCAGCATAATAGAAACACCACTTTCGGACACTACTCAATCGTCTCTCGGCGCCGTTGATTACGGCATTACTGTCGCAAATTCGTATTGTCGCGCTGCTCTCCTTGACGTCCATCCTCCATTTTTACAATCAGTGCAATGCATGATGGTATGTAGGGCTTGGGTTAGTGACCATCGGTTGTACACTACTTTTCAAAATGCATTCTGGGATACATTGAGTGGACTATATAGGGTATAATAATCATCACTATAGGTGCGTTCCATTCGACCGTAAGTGGACTGCGAAGTGGACTTCACAGGGTATTTCACCATCTTAAGTGAGATTCCAATCCGAAAGGAACGAACATGTTCAGTTCGAAGGGCACTGCAAACGGCGTAGGGAATAAGTGAACATCGATACATCACTTCACAGGAAGTGGAGAGCGAAAATCAACCAACTGTCATTGTGCACCACATCACCAGTCTGAACTAACCAGAGCAGAGCCGTTGGAAGAGATTTTAAATTAAAATTTCTAAGGCTCTTAGTTTACGTATGCATTGAGTATTCATAAATATTGTTATTATTATACAAACTAGAGTTTTTATGAACGGTTGGGGCGATGAATGTATAGGCCTATTATATGATTTTAAATTAGAAAGGAAAGTAAAGTACAAAATTTAATTCAGTTATATCATAATCTGCGCGACCCTGTTGTTGCCTTTCTTTGATGACGTTGCAGGGCATTCCAAATGAGTGATTATTGTCAGCGAAGTCCACTTCAACTTATATACCGTGTTCAGGGAGTAGGCAACAGTGAACACTGCGTAGGGACCCTGTCAAATGGAACGCACCTTATACATTTGGACAGCACTACAAAATGGCGAGCTCAGTATATAGTCCACTATATAGTGAGTAGTGGGAGATTTCGGACACAGCCATGGACATATTGTGTGATGCTCCTTTATCCTCAAATAAATAAATAAATCTTTACAAAGTAAAATAAAATGGTTTCACTTTATTTGTGAAGGTCCCTTTAACACATTATGTTGACTATACTGTAAGTAGCGTTGCACATATGTCTACTAACTCTCATTAGAGTGTTAGTAGAGTAGCTAGATGGGTTAAAGGGTACTTGCAAATTGACTTATAGTCAGTAGAATGCAGTTGCAACATTACTAATAGTCAACAGAATGTTCAAAAGGGACCATCGAAATAACGTGTTACCAATAAAATACGACCAATGCTACAGTAAACATGGATTAACTTTCAATGAGGATGAATATGTGGTAAATTACTGCTACCAAAAGCATACGCAAATCAAAATTCAATTTTATACAATAAACTACTTTGGTACCTTTATGTTCAAATCTGGGTCCTGAAGCAAAACCAGTTGAAGGCCACAGATTTAGAGGACTCTGCGAACAAGAGAAAGATTCACCATATACCCACCCAAGGCCTTTGTGCTCCCTCAAGCCATTTATTCAGTTATTTGAGTGTGCAGAAAAAACTTGTCCTGCTCTTTTAATCATTTCATTGAGAGGAAATATCTAAAAAAAAAAAACTTAAGAGTGCCACACTTAAAAGTGGTTGTCGCACTAGCTGTCCTTCTTTTTTCTTTCTTTTTTTTGGTGAGTATGCAAGGTCCACCCTATTTTAATTAACCACTGAAGGATAGCCTGTTCTTGTTCTCCTTCGAGGCTGAGAGATAGGGAGCAAGCTTAGTTAGAGTTGAGATAAGGGGTCGTGAAGTATGTAGTCGTTCGAAATAACAAATTTAAGTTTTGTAATCTGGTTTTATGCAACACGAACATTTGAGAGGTAAAAAGTGATATCATAAAAAGGGCTTGATTATGGACCAATGGAGGAAGAAGAAGAAGAATGCTATATTTATATAGCACCTTTCTGTAGCTCAAGGTCGCTTTACATTGTACATTACAATATATACATTTACACACCCACACATATTGCGAACACATAATGACACATATAAGCACATTTAGCCTCATAGGATGAGGCAAGGACTCAGAGAGAGTGATGGGCTTTATTTAAACGATAAAAAACAAAACAAAAAAAACTGACCCATGGGGAAAAAACAGCGGCAGCCAGACTAGGCAGGACCAGGCAAAACCAAGCAGGGCAAAACACGAGAGGGTACATTCAACAACAAATTGCTTGGCAGAGGACAGAAAACACAAGGAGAATAAATAGGAGAGGAAATTAGGAGGGTAAAAAAGGAGAGCAGGTGGGGCAAATAAATCAATCATCAGGTAAAGCCATGTGCTCACACCAAACATGACAAACAGCACATGGCCAGCGAACACAATCACAAGCCATGTGCTCAAACATGACACAAACACTGTGTGTTCACACAAAACATGACAACATAAAAACATGTGGTCAATGAAAACCACAGGCCGCGTGCTACACAGAACAAGACAAGAAATCACAAGGTTGATTATAAACACAAACCGTGTGCTACACAAAAAATTGAAACACCACACAGACAAGAACGCACAGAGAATGAGCGAATGCCCATCCCATGCACTCACAACAGAAGAGAAACACATGGAGCATGAATCTGAACCCATCCAAAACCACACTAGACCAAAGTGCCGGGATCCGAACACCACGCTCCGCGCAAAAAAAAACAAAAAGCAAATGGCCCGAGCGGATTTGGAACCGCAAGCTCACAATGACAAGACAGTAGTGTCAGAGCTCTGTCACCAAACAGGAATAAACCAGACCGAAGTGACAGGACCCTGACACAACACTTTCAGGCCAAATTGACTCCTCTTGTTGCTTCAAAGATCATTTTTAAACTATAGCAGGAATAATGTTTGAATGAAGATTGCGTTTGCTTACAAAATAATGTTTCCTAATTCCTTAAAATCACCCTTATCACTATATGTAGGTTTGCTTTTTTGTCATCCATGTACTCAGTTGGCCTCATAGGACCACAAGACTACCCTGTACACAAAATAAAATGTGATTAATGCCTTCCAATAGACTCAGACATTATGTTGCCAAGCTAATGATATGTTAATAAACCCCAAAATAACTAAAATTATGTGATTTCTCTTCACATTTGCTGGTTTTCTCAATCATGCAGGCCAAAAGCAAACCCTTTACCTCTTCTTTCATTTCCTTACTCTTGTTTGTCTTGTTTTCTTCCTTCATCCTCTTCATTTGCTCTGTTCCTTCTTGACCAGGGGAAAAACATTTTAGAATGTGAACCTGAGTTAAATTGGCAGCTCATATAAACCAGGACTAAGTGATGTCCACAGAGAGCTGAGGGATACAGGAGCCGTGAAGATGTCTGGAGGTCTCGGACAAGGCTTGTTTCACTGTTTGTCTCCCGCAGGACCGAACACTGAATAAGACCTATTAGAGGGATGGATATGTCTGCACCATACTGAGGTGGACTCAAATCACCTGCTTCTGCAGTGCTGTGAGCACTCTTGCTTTTCTTTCATCAGTCACAAACTACAGAAAAAACAAAAACAAAGAAAAAGAACACAAAATGCACTTAAACACAGGGAAGTCAAGAAAAACATTAACTACCAATAAAGACTGTGGTGAATCTCTTATTTAAACATTGCTAGTAAAAAATGTCTACAATACTTGGAGAAAGCCATCCATTCAAATTTACTTTCATTTTAAAGGCATACCTTTTGGGCAGTTTGGGCAACTGCAGTTGCTCGGCCGAAGCAGTCGTTCCATTTCACATTTTTATGAAATGCAAAAAGAAATCAGACATTAGTAATAAAAAGTCATGTTAATAACATTTCAGTGTCAAAAAGCATTCTTAAAAATACAATTCTTCAAAACTATTTAAAAAAAAAAAGAATATTCAATGTTTCAGAATTTTTGTAAAAATGTTTTTCATATATTCCCAAAAGGAATACAAATAATTATTTCAAATATATATATATATAATATATATATATATAATATATATATATATATATATATATAATATATATATATATATATATATATATATATAATTACTTTTTTAACTTCCGAAAATTAGGTAAGCCTAATTTATTATGGGATATTGTGATTAATATCACATTTATACTGATATATTTGACTTTTTTGTAGTCTAGCAAATAAATTATCCTACATTTAACCTCAACAGTATGATCATGAAGACCAAAAAAAAAAACCATCAAGATTACATTAAGAAATGTATTGATACATTTATCAGTTTTGATTTATCAGTCAAACCTTGACCCCTTAAACTGCACATACAAACATAAAAACAAATGTAAAACATAAAAAAGGCTAGAAACCATTAGAACCTTAAGTTGCATATATTCACCCACAAATTATAATCCCTGCTTATTGCTTAAATTGTCCACTTCGCAAGTGTTCAACTCTTAAATTCCCCAAAAATTCCCATTCTTGCCACCACAACATAATTAATTTTGCACATAAAACAACCACCATTATTGACATTTGTATTATTATGATAATTTGATTGCTATAAATCATATGATAAAGCCAAATATAAACACCCGAGGGTGAGAAATGATGGGCAGGGAAATGTCTGTTGAATTGAATTCTGGGACATGTCTCGTTAACGCTGGCCCACGGCTAGAGAAAAAGACATCAGTGTCACCACGCTGTGACATCTCAACACAAACAATCACACTCCCCTCATCCACATCGATCATCTGAGTGCCTCATGATTTAAAAGAGGGAGAGAAAGAGAGAGAGAGTGAGAGACACAGACAAAGACAATGAAGAAACGAGAAACAGTAGGCCTATGCTAGTAATTTAATAAATACTTGCTCTCTTTATAGACTTTTCTGTTTGTTTATTCCATTGTGAGAGAGTTGCTGATTTCATGTCTGCAGAGTCAGTTTTGTTTAAGACTTGCATAGCATTATCACCAGTAATGTTTTAAACTATATTTGACCCATCCTGCTACTCCCACCTGTGTTTAATTTAGACTTACAGTAGGTAATTTAAGAAACACAAAGAGGAGACACAAGCAGTTTGAAATCACCTGAGAAAATGAAGAACATTTAATATCAGGTAGTTACATTTTGTTTCTGCTTGGAATTTTTTATTTATTTTTTCACCTGCAAAGGCAGTCGTCGCTAGTCCAGGAAGCTTAATAAGTTGGCCAGAAAGATAAATCTTCCAAGTGAGGGAGCGTTTTCCTTGTTCAATGCAAATTAACAACAACAAATTAAAATTCAAAATTCAATTCCGAATTCAAAAACCAAAAAACACGAGACAAAATGATCAAACAATATGGCTATGCAACGCATAACGTAGGCTAATCACTTCTAGGTCGGGTTCACTTCAGTCTAGAAGTGAACGTACCGACCCGTGGCAACATTTTTGTAAAACGCAAAATAAGTTGTGTCGTGCTTGTTTCACGACAGTTTCAAAGTGAAATGTCAGTGAGTGGCACTAAAAGCGTGTTTAGTTTTTTCTGAAACTAATGAACGTGAATATGGCAACGTTTTATCATGATGGAGTTTGTACGTAAAACTCCAAAATATATTAGTCTACAAATCATGCAGTGAGTCAAAACGTGTTTTGAGGTCATAACATAACATAATTGCGCACGGACCGCGTGAAAACAAGTCTTTATTAATTCATAATCTGCCCATATAATCATAATTGTGTGTGAAAACTATTAAAAGTTTTGGCTGTTTTACTGCCTCTAGTGTTCATTTCTGTTGGAAACTGCAGTGATATGTACTTATTGGTACGTGTTTTGCAAAACTTTGCCACAGGTACATTTTTCCAAGGAGGAAAATAAATCCACAGGAAGATAAATCACACAAAGAGAACGACTTACAACAAATATACCACAGATGAGATCAAACAGCAAATGAGGAATCGGGTCATTAACGACACACTCCTGAACTAAATGACAACTAATCAGAAACCATGACAACTAACTGAACAGTGGATACGGTGCAAACTGAAAACAAATCCAAACAAAGTAAAAGTGCGTCACCCAGGCATTAAACATGAGTAAATTTAATTCATTTCTACATGCCAAGACTTTACAGTAAAATCTCAACAGCATATGAAAATAGTTTGCCATCTCAGTTAAAATAAAACAGGCTACTGTAAGCTTGCTCCTCTTTATGAACCAGTATCCATTTAATACAGTAAGGCAGGATGCATGATTCATTTATAGATAGAGCTTCGTATTGATTCTATTTTTGGCAGTGCGGTTTGTACTAGCGTTATATGTCTAGAGTTGACATTGAGTGTATAACCGCTATTCATTTGTGTTTCTGCGCCGGCTCTTTTGACTTCATTTAAAAGCACTAACCAGACCGCTGAGCTGCCGCCAATGTCCTTAGTAATGATTGCAATAAAAATGTACACCACCCCTGAAATTAATCCTTTATAAATAAAGCAAAAGGAATCAATGAGTTATCTAAAGCAGAGGCAGATACTGCAGATGTTGAAGACATACTGGAATAGAGAGGACACACAATCGTAAAGCCCGGAATGGAAATAAAGATATGGACACAGGTTAAGATTAGAGAGGTTTCTGGAGCTGTGCTGATAAAATCCTCTCTGTGTGTTGTCCTCTAATACGTGTGAAGTTGTATACATGAAAGTACAAGGTAAGACAGAGGGAAAGGCCAAATCCATTATATTGAGGCAGCAACGCACTTGCGCTCACACACACAGGCCGTGGTGGGTTATCTCTGACCGTTGTGTCCTTGTAAACACAAAGCAATTATGCTGAAGACACAATAGAAACATTTAAGCAATGGTTCAATCCTTACTCTCTCCCACTCTGAGGAGGAGGAGGGAACAGCTCAGAGATAGGGAATGTTATGACAGCCTAAATCCAATAATGAGTTAGAAACATTACAGATAACTGGACACTTATAGTCCTTTAACTGAAAGGTTATCCAAGAGGAGCAATAGGAGAAAGTGAGAGGAAAATGAGGACACATATGTAGCAAACCCATGTCAGTTTTGAATGTGGTTTAATACAGAAGTACTCATCTAAAGCACTATATATATTTATACAAACACTTCTTTTTGGCAACAGATCATTTTGACAGCTCTTTTGTGTGTTTTTGCACTGAACTATGAGCCTTGCTTGTCAAATCTATGTTTGATATTTTCAAAGTTAAGGCATTAAACACTCAAGAGAATTATAAAGCTTTCAACTTCTCCCTGTGTCTTCCCTTTCCATTGATTTGCATGATGTTGTTTCTCAAAAATAAATTCTACATTCATTCACATGCCTACTTGATCAATGAATTGCTTTGGTTGTTTCATTTTTCCTGCATGTGGGTTTGTTAAAAGGACAGCAGTACAATGCAAAGCTCAGACTATTTGTGCTGGAAAGAGGGTCCACCCCATGTTGAGCCTTATTTGTGTTTTGTGACACAATGTCTAAGAGGACTGCAATATAATACATAGTCAAAATCTTGCAAATCTGACAGTGTAACCGAAGTAGGGCGCATTCAATTGCTGAACTATCCTCAAAATAAGGAACACCATTATATAAACAAATCTCAGTCAACAATTCTTTCAGAAAGTTGACGTTTTGACAAATAATGTTTATGCATTTACACACGCACACTTTCCATTGTCTTACAGGATGAATATGTGGTCCTTGCAGTCATTCTTGCAGTTTCTTTGTTCTGCCTAGGGTATAAGGGAAAGGGACAGCTCTTTTTAAATCTTTTTTTTTAACAGAAGATCTTGCTTTGAAGTCAGGCGATGATGATTCGCTTACCAGCTGTTATGGTTTCCAAGATCCACGTTTTTAACATTTCTGCTGGAACCTGAAAGCAAATAACCAGCGTTCTCATTCGACAGCTGAGCTTTTAGTATAAAGTAACACTTCCAGCGCCCATTTCTGGCTCCATCTGACACGTGAAGTATAAGGCTCTCACATTAAGGAGCACAGAAAAAGCTCTTAATACCTAGCCACAAAAAATGGCATATGCTGTACAACACCTCATTGTGTAAACCACACACCGGCAGCTGAGAAAAATCCCCAGCAAAATTACACAATCAGTTGACTGATTTTGAATACTTACATTCAGAGGTGTTGCCAAGGAGGTCTATATCTGGAGATAGGGGTTGGACCTGATGCAGGACTGGTGCACATGTGCATCCAGTTGCACAACAAGCATTTACTGAGCCAAACTCCTGAAGCATAAATGTCATGTGACTAATTCCTCAGTTTGGCTGTTGCCTCCAACTGAAAATGCTGCAAAAACTAGTGAAATGGAATGGAAATGAAACAAAGAGACGAAAACATTCCAAAATCAGTGACTTTCACATTAATAAATACATTAGGCTTGACCACCAACATTTACTCATCAGCGACATGCATGTCTGATATGACTATTTTACCACTCACCATTAATGTGCTTGGAGTTAGCTTTTTACTTTAAATCTGCACTGTGTTATTTTTACCCCCATCTAGTCAAGGTATATGACCATCCAGTGAATATTAGTTTCTGTTCCTCCCAATTCCGATTTTGTTTTAACTCCTACGGTGGCCAGTGTAGTCCAAGATTAAGATGGCTTCCAGTTCGAGTGTTAGGCAGTTCGAGTGCTAACCCACGCGTGTTAAAACGCGAAAGGCAAAGCTTGAATTAACGTGGTATGTCCCTCTTTGGCTAATGTACTTTCAAGATGGAGGGGCAACATGGCGACCGACATTAGAACCCCTTACCCGTATGTGTTTTCAATGGCATATTATACACTCACGAGAATACTTTATTACTTGAACGAAGTAAATATATACATTAATGAGCACATATATTTTTGAAAGAACTAAGTGTTTTTAGCTAAGAATAAACTAAAAAAGTTACACAGTGTAGCTTTAAAGTTCATTTAAAAAGACAGACTAGAAAACCATAAGCAAGACTCGCCACACACCCACAGGTGCATGTAGACACTGAAGGCAAAGCATGGAACAAGAACAATGAATAAGACCATATCAAAACAAAATCCAAGAAATTTTACAAAGGGCCTTTGCAAAAATAAAAATATACAGACTTTCACGTGCTCGCGGGAAATGTATCTCGTGCTCATGAGAAACTTCCACATGCGTTGCTACACGAGAAACTTTAGCGTGCGCATGAGAAACTTTAGCGTGCACACGCAATACTTTCTTGTGAGCATGCTAAAGTTTATCATGAGCATGCGATAGTTTCTCGTGGCATGCGAAAGATTCGCGTGAGCACGAGATACATTTCCCATGAGCACGTGAAAGTCTGTATATTTTGCAAATGTCCCTTTAGGGGCTCCGTATTAACAAGACCAGGATAAAAGTTCCAAATATGTTAAAGTATTCTCTTGCGGATGGCAAAATTCTTAAATTCGACCCATTTTACAAACCTTAGAATTTTATATTCAACTAGTAGAACTCTTGGGAATACATTTGGAAAAAAACAGAGATTTAAGAGGTCTTAAAAAAGCATTTGATTCAGTCTCCTTAAAGGTTTGCATGCTGTTATTTTATCAGGGGTTTTTTTCTTGCAAAACTCAAGATTCCACTTGCACCAACTTTGTGATCATTACATTTAAATCCACTCTGACAACCTATTTCAATTGTAACAAAATTGCACTTTTGTTTGACAGAAAGATTTTTAATCATTTCTGTCCATTTATAAGGAGCGACTGATCTCCATGGTGATGGTGCTTGATATTTTCTGCAGACTTCTTTTGATTTACACTTGTATTAGCACTATACATGTTGCTCCTTAGAATAACTGTTTCTCTTTATGGCAAACATTCCCTCTAATGATGCTGAATGGAATGAATGCAACCGGGTCAGTCCAGAATGTAACATTTGAGCCAGTTGGATGGAAGTTTTTACATTAAGTAAATAGTTTTTACACCAAACCAAAACATCTCAAAGGAAACTACAGAAAAGTTTTAAAATATTAATTATATTGCGGAATGTGTTTTAGTTTCCAATCATTGAATCTCACTTCAGGAGCGTCTCACTTCAAGAACATCTGTTTTACTTATGTTTTACGCTTAAAGATATTGGGTAAGTTCCACATGAAACTGGTGTTAACAACTTACACACATGCACACACTCTTGGAGTGTTAAAACACTGTAAAATTATAGTGATTGTCTAAACCTTCAAGCTTTTAATTGAAACTTTCTATGAAAGTACTGCGTTAGCTGTGTGTTATATAGAGATATGACCAGATCTAGTAACACCAGTTCTGCCTGTTTGCAAAAAGAAAAATCTCATCATCTCCTTGTTTTTGAATAGTTTGAAGATACTTTATCTATATCTGAATGCATTAAAAAACTGATGCTTTAGAACAAAGACAAAAAGGAACACTCTAAAAGGAGCAAAGCCCTTGGAGAGCCCACAGATAAAAGAAAACCTCTACCAAGTCTCTGTGAGCTGAACTTGACAGATATATGCAACATCGCCATACATACAGTACAAAGCAATGTTCATGAGCTTTGACCGATAATACAGAGATCGGACCACAACACTGTTCTAGCTGATGTGGACTATCCATAGCCTGACTGACAGCAGGAAAGAGCATTTCAATAAAGGTTCACATGCAGCAAGGTCAATCTCTTCACGCTTGAGTTATGTGCATTACAAAGCTTTTGTGCAGTATTCTGTAAGCTGCATTTGATGACTTACCAAATACATAAATTGCAGCCTTGGTGAGTATAAGAGACTTTTTAAAAAAAATAGTTAATTAAATAGTAGTATTCTACAATGAGCTGAATAGCCACGAAACCCATCTTGCAATATCGAAAGACTGTTTTAAATCATAACATGACAATCATATCTAAGTTCTCCGGTTTAACATTAAAAAAAATGTTTTACTCTCTTAGTAAAATATTTCTGTCATGAAACTCTAGATGGCACAGGCTGATGGGTCCTTGCAGCTGATGATATTTACAGCATTAACTACGTGGCACAAGCTGATTGGTTCATGTCACATCTGCAGCCAACGAGCTTGCTGATAGATCTGCTATGGGTAATTGATATATGCAACTTGTGCAGCAGCATGTCAAAATACTCACAGCAACATATCTGCGTATTGGCAGTAGCAAATTCCTGCAACAGCAGCAGCAAAATTTTCAACAACAGCAATAATCAGCATCAGCGTAGCAGATATCCAGGTAAGACCAAATACATTAACATTGTCATATGCATTACCATGTTAAAATATCCAGAGAGTTGTCATGATAGAACTATAGTTACAAGTAAACAAAAATCAGAGGCAACATATGTACATACTTGAGGTTTAATTAGTTTGTGTGGAAGATGCTAATTATTTGTTTTTTGTATTTTCTCATCATCTACTATGGGTAAGGCTGTGCCACCCTTATCCTTATGTGGTCCATGGTAAATTAATACCACATTGCACTGATATTCAAGTCAACACTCCGCAGTAAAAAATGCCTTTGAGTATAGCACCTGTAGATAACTTGAGTTCTGTAATCAGTTAAAGTGAATGCAAAATCTTCACTGTAGTGATGGTCTTACTGGGAAATATGCATGCTTGAAGAACAAGGCCTTTGACATATATGAAAGCCCTCAGAGTGCATGTATAGTATTTCCAGGTAACAGTGTTTAAGGCATGCATAATGCATATGCAATTGAAGTAAATCATGTGGTCCGTTGTGCATTTTACTTATGAAGAGGTAGCGCACACACACACACACACACACACACACACACACACACACACACACACACACACACACGCAAAACACAATATAATATCATCTCAAACCAATATCTTGCTGTGCCAACACAATATATTAATAAAAGACAATACGAGCCTGAACAAAATAAGGGGGCCTGAGAGACTGAAATCACACAGGTAAACAAGGGACAGATAGATTACATTCCCTCAAAGTAAAATGAGTTGTGTTCTTTTCTCACCTCCATACCTTCCTTTATATATTCTCCATCTATCTTTTGTGATTCAATCACTTAGCCTCTTGCTTTCCTTTCTGTCACTCCCTCTCTTTAACTTGATTAGCCTAGTAGAGCAAAGACAGTAAAGTGGGGAAAATACTGTATTTTTTCTGTCATTTAAGATATTTTCTATTTTTCTGCGACGTCGCGGCTGGAACAACAGACACAAAGTATGGCAATGATAATCTCAGGTACAGTTTATGTGCTTTATTTAATGTTAAAAGCATGTATTGTGACTTTGAATATCATTTAGTGCTCCCAGCTTTGTTGCCATAAAAGCAAAAATGGATAATTCACCTCTCACCTCAGATCTTGAAATTAAACAAATAGAAACAAGAACATTCAAACTGTGAACAAACATGTGTATTCTTTGGCAAAGATTGTTTTAGTAACTCAGTGTGTATTTTTAATAATGTGATGTTATAAATTGTGTAATATTTGTGAATATGATTATTCTTATCCTTTTTCTTGCAAGTGCCATTAAGGTTAATCTGGTGCTGTGCACTTGCCGCAAGAGGCCGCCCACATGCTGTTCTGATTGATTTGACGCATCTCGAAGTCGCGTCGCATCTGGTGTGGACAGGCAAATTGCATCGCATCGCAAACTGCTTAAAGGCCCACTGAAGTGCCTTGAAACACGCAGCTTTGTATGATGTGTGACTTAATTTCCACTGAAACATGACGCTAATGTGGGACATATTGAATGGCTCCTCCGCCTTTTCAAATAGCCAATAGCGTTTAGTTTACCTCACAGACTGCGAGTGGTATACTTGACCGCACCATGGAACCGAATCCGAGGGCTGATATGTTGAATTCAATAGTAGCCTTAACGTTAGAGGTGTGCATTAATTATAGCCATTTCATTCTGAAAACGGAATAGAACTCGAGCGTTTAAGCAACCGAACACACATTCCCAAACTATATTGCTCCGTGACATGTCAACGGCAGTGATGTCCGGTTCATGAACGAAGCGTTTTTATGAACCGGTTCTTTTTAGTGAACCGGTCGAACCAGTTCACCAAATCAGACTGAATCGTTCAAAACAGTTCGCGTCTTGAGTCAGCTCCCTTTGATCCACATTGACAGTTTACTCGCTTTCGGGCGTGCCAGACAGTCACTCCGACTGACATAAACCAATATCAAGGAGTTACTCCAGTAACTCCGACAGTTAACTGATGAGCAGCTGACACTGAGCAAACGTTTACTACCAAAAGTACAGCCAGCCACGGTCGCTTTGGCCAGGTAGTATTTATAGCATATGGAGCGGGAATTCGTATATCTCCTAAATGCGAATTTTGTCATTGTTTTGTAACACACCACTTTATTTATAACATTAAGGCTAACATGCATACTATGAGCTTAAAAACGTAAAGGGCACCTATTATGGAATTTTGAAAATTACCTTTCATGTAGTGTGTAACATAGATCTAAGTCAGTGTTTCTCAACCTCTCCTGCAGGGACCCCCTGACAGGCCATGTTTCTGTTTAACCCTGAAATGGCACACCTGATTCAATTCATTAGAGTAGGAAGAGTAGGAATTAGTCAATTAATCAATTAGTCATCTACTCGTTAAGCCTTTAATTAATTGAATCAGGTGTGCCATTTCAGGGTTAAAACAGAAACATGGCCTGTCAGGGGTCCCTGCATGGAGGTTGAGAAACACTGATCTAAGTGAACAAAAACATCCTGCAAAGTTTTAAATATGAAAGTTCACCGTATACAAAGTTATTGTCTCTCAAAAGTAAGAGTCGACTCTTGAGTCGCTGATATGAATCGATAGACGAACAATGCTTTTTCTCTATCTAGATGACGTCAACTTGACATGTTATTTGAATTAGATACGCCCACCTATTGCGCTCGTAGACGCCAGGGAAAACTTGAAAACATCATGGCGACGAGACGCTGTGTTCTGAAGTGCGAATCAAAAGCTAACTTTTTTTTCACTGCCCTGGGACGAGCATGTGAAGAATCAGTGGCTAGAGTTTATATTTACAACTATACCACACAAGTATAGCCTAACCTTGTGCTGTGTTCGTGTCATTTTAATGACGATCGCTTCACAAACATCAATGGTTTCAAGTGTGGATTCGAGAGCCGGTTGATACTGAAGGGAGGTACCAAGTTTATTTGGATCAGCTTCCTCCTCCGAATCACAACCTGTAAGTATATTCAATAATTGTTGCTTTTATGTGTTTTGTAGCATGTGTTTTGTAGGTCTCCGATGTAAATTTTTTTGAAATATGTGAAATGTTTGTCGTTGTTATTGGAGTTGTCATAAAGAATAGAGTGTCTTGTAGTACTGCAGTGCTTTATCAATATATTTATGCGTTGGGCTAACGCAAACCATAACTGACTGGGTCATCTGACCAATCACCGCAGATTAGCGTCATGTAAAGGAGGGGTTTGGAAAAATGAGTCGTTGAACAAATCATTTGGGAGTCGGTGAGCAAATCAGGTAAAAATAAATGCAAATTATAAGACAACAAAAGGGTTTTTTGTCATTGCATGCATGTAAAACTGTTGTTGGGGACTCCCAGAACAATATTAGGAACACTTTAAATGCCATAATAGGTGACCTTTAAATTTTGATTAAAAAAAAATGTTTCAATTAAAATTAACTAATTAGATTTGTTTCTCAGAATATGCGATAAGAAAGCAATGTAAGGCAACCTCAATGCAGTGCATGAAGGTCAGAAACAAACCCAAAGAGACACTGCCCATCTGGAGAATCGGATTTGACCCACAGTTATGTCAAGAAAATGAGGAAGGAGCAGAACTGGTTTGAGAGGGTGTGGCACAGAGCTGAGGTTCAGCCATACGCTGTTAACAAACCGCTGCTTCCTAGAATCACAGACTGTCAGAGTGTATCACAGCCTCCCAAACACATGCTGCTGTGTCGCTGTCATGTGGGAAAATGTCAAGCTTTATCACAACAACATAGAAACCTCTGTGACATGGGTGTCAATGAGGTGACAGCGCACATGCACTTATGTCAACATATAACAGCAATATGATTGTTAGAGATTTGTATGACGGCTAGTGCCTACAGAATAGGTGATTTGTGGCATTATTTGAATTACTTTTAAAGATTTGTGCATCATGTAAAATATTTTATGGGAGAGAATGACTGTTCACAAAACCTGTATTTTTACATTTTGTAATTAACAATTTTTGTCTATTCAGGTGGATATGTCATGTCTCTGAGCTGGTTTCCTAGTCTGAACAAGTTGGTGTTCAGCAGGAGACTAACCACCTTAGCCCGTTTAGGCTTTATTCTATCAGCATGACTGCTATTGTTATGCCATGCTACACTAATATCAGATAAACATAGAACAGATATTTTATCAAATTAATACATTCTCACTGGATGAGCCACATGCAAAGCAGTTTACATTAGCCTATTACCACAGTCCATTTTGCTTCATGACAAACAACCTTCCTTTATCATGGCAAAATCGCAGCAAAAAGTGGTTTACTACTCTTAATTGCTCAATAAACAAGCATAAGTTACAATCTTATCAAACAAATGCTTGTTTTCGGATGCTTGCTATAATAAATACATTTTGTTTTCAAAAATAAATGTTTATGTAGGGCCTATCTCATAAGCTAGTTCAGGATACAACGCACATAATTTACAACCAAAGGAAATAAGAAGCGGGCTGAAGCAGAAGACGTGTCCGTCAATAAAAGGACAATATTCAAACAAAATTATAATAAGTATTATGGTTGGCAAACAACTTAAAGCTTTTTTCCTCCATGAGGATCTGATCCTCACGCTATGAGAAATAATACTGCAATATCTAACTGCTAGTAAGAAATCCGCGAATAAACACCTCCTCAAGGAAGTATGGTAGAGAGAGCAGAAGAGGAAAACCTGTTCTCTTCCTTCACACCTGTGCCAAGTGGTGCGGGTCAGAGATGCACATTGTTATTCACGAATGCACACATGCAACTTTACATGACAGCTGACTCCAAGAGAAACTTCTAAAATATGGTCATTTCAGCCAATAAAATGCAAGTTAAGCATTTATACCATGTAAAATGTAACACAACAAATATACGATAAAAACGCAGCAACAACAACCACAAACCATTAACATTTTAGCAATATTGTTTAATTTGAAGTTCTTTATTCAGACATATGTGTGTTTTGAGTTGGGACAACATTTGGGGAATTATGTTGGTCTAACATTGTTTTTTATGTAGTTTCAAGTAATTAGCATGTCTTATTATTTGTGACTCAAAAGGTCTCATAACCTGGGAAATATGCAGTTGCTTATTTACATTGCAAAATACTCTTTTTGCTCTTTTAGTTTTTTTTTCCTCCCAAATCTGTGTTTTGTGGCTTTGCTAAATGGTTTAACCAATATACAGTAGGCAGCAATCTGCCACCCTGTAACTTCTCAATAGATTTATCTTCACTGAACTCTTTTAATGCCATTGTGTTCAGATTCTTTTTCGCCACACTGGGGAAAACTTAAAAAGGTTGGCATGAGGCAAAGAGCTCCATAACTGTTCACCATACCTCACTCCAACCTCTCTTAGTCACAGCACACACAAAGGTAATAAGACTTCAGAGAATAGCTCATAGGGACCATTTTTCACTGTCGATTGGTCTCTGTCCTTGTGTACTTGCGCACATCCATACTCAAAAACCAATAGAACTGCATCTACAGTAACCCCAGACATCCATCGACTGCTGCTATGAGTGTGCATACGTGTGTACTGGTGTACTCAAGGGATTTTGCACAAACCTTTCTGCTGCGTTTCCACTGAGATTCTAGAGACCGAGACGGCTTGATTATCTGTATTATAGGAAAACGTCCCTAGCCACCCTCAAATTTGATTGTTCGCCCCAGGTCCCACCACAAAACTCTAAACTATGTATCCCACATCAACGGGACATTCAATAAAAAACAGATATAACCTCCTAGGGTTAAACCAGAGCTGAAAGTAGTGTAAATTATCAGTGGTAGCTTGGTCAGATTTGCTTCAGCAAAAGTTACAGATGCAGACTGATGGAACAGAATGCCTTCTTAAAAACAGATAGACACAATGCAACGGCAATAGACATCTGTGTGATGCATTTATACTCCAAGTTAGTTTTAACTGTGTTATGCCACTAATTTCTACGTATGGTGTTTTGAAAATATGAAGATTCTTCAGACAAAAGCATGTGTCATTTTTATTTTTTTAAAGTGCATTATTATTATCACCATCATTATTATTATCCTACCCACAAAGTGTAAAAGTATCATTGAATCTCAGTCCTTTCTAAGTCCAAAATTCCTCAGTGAGGCCCTATTATTATTATTATTATTATTAATAGTATAAAGAACAAGTGGCAGTAAAACCTGGAGGGGAAAACAAAGAGGTGTGATTAGGGCATTACGGCCGCCTCTACAGTTCACCCTAAAGACTCTTGATAGTAGCTTTCTCAGTGGGCAGTAAAAGGTGAATTACGGCCACATTATGATTTTTGCCTTCAATACAATAAAGGCCCAATCAGAGGACAAGTCATTGACTAATTGGATGTAACGTTCTCTTCATTCCCACATCATTTAAAATGCAAGCATCTTACAATTTCCTCCTGCGTTGTGTTGAGGGTCATTTTGTCATCCTCATTCCAAGGGTCAATTTTAAAATTCAAATTAAGCCAAAATGGAAAAGGCATGTTATTAATCATAACGAGAGCCTGAGAGAATGTAGTTTTAAATTGAACTGTATTAGTGTGCCATTTTGTGGCACTAGCGGCACCAAAACGAAATTGCAAAAAGGAACAAACCAGACATTTGTTCAAGGTCATTGTAGTTAAGTTTTGAGATGACACAACGTGCATGTATTCATTCTCTTTACAATCAGCACCTCTAGAAACAATAACGACTATTGAAAAAGCAAATTCGTTTTTAAATATGACTGGAAAGAGAATCACAACCATTTTGTGAAAATGATGCCATGACAATGCGGCAAAAGTACAACATTCATCGCAACTTCCTGTCATTTCACGACTTATCAAGTCCTTATTTGACCTTTGTCAACGAATCACTTAAAAATACAATACTGAGATATTTCCAATAATTCCAATCTTTCTCAATAAAAGGCTTAACTCATTTTCATAGACCCAGCATACAGATATGAAGGCCCACCACTGAGACAGCAAAACGAAATATGCCAATGGAAATGGAGTCAGATCTACTTGGGGAGTAATCCAATCTTCACTCTGTACGAGTCGTCCATACATTTGACTTCCAAATACATATTTAAAGCTTTCCTGCCTTATGGAACCCCATTACCGCCCCCCTCCTGCCAGCCTTAATAACACTGTTAAACAATGAGAGATGAGAGAGACAGGAATGGAGACCGGGGCAGGCTGGGTAATTCTTTGGGTAAATTCCCTCCATACTTCGGGCTAGATTGAGTTTAATCCCTTGTGGATATATATATATATATATATATATATATATATATATATATATATATATATATATATATATAAATATATAAAATATATAATATACGGATGATGGATGATGGATGAATAGGTAGATAGATAAAAAAAAAAAAAAAAAAAATATATATATATATATATATTTTTTTTTTCTTTTTTGTGCTAACACTCTGGGTGCAATGTATGATCAGCATTGATGCCGAATCGTAAATAAGGAAAAGCACTCACATTACATTTGTATTCAGTATCTCAGAGGGGTTGGTTATGCTTTCTTGATCCAGAATGCTTAGAGTCAGGGATTTTCTCAGAAAATCTGATGGAGTGAATTTTAATACTAAAGTGTGGATCATTATTTGCTAGGAAGCTGTAATGCCTCATACACACATATGAGACAATGCATAATATACATGACCTCTGTTTAGCAGTCAGTCAGCTCTCATGGGAGGCTTTCTACCCCTATTCCCTCACTTGGAACGGTTAGGGATTAAAAAGACAGCTAAAAAAAGTATTTTCTACTGAGAAAGAGATATGCGACTTTTATGCAATCCTTTATCACATAAATTCAACCACATTGCATAGCCTCCCCGTGATAACTTCAACAAATTAAAGTCATGGTCCAAAGGAAACATTCCAGTTTTTCTGTGACAGATAAACTACCCAGGGAAAGAATTACACCGAATCCTGGGAGATCTGTTGCATTCTGCTCTTCCCAAATCACATGAGATTGTGTTTTTCTTTTCTACACAGACCCATCCAAGCACAGGGTATTGAGGAGAAATACAGCTTCAACAGATAAACAGGTTGAGAATAGCTCTTGCTTTTTATGTCCAGATGGGAATATCAGTCACTGTTTTCTGTTTGGTTTAAAGTTAACATGAAATAAGAATTAAAAAAAATAAAAATAGAATTAACATTTCTAGGCATTGTACAGTGTGCAAAAAATAAAAAGCTGCCGTCAATGTAACATACAAACAACAATAAAATAATGCAATAAAAATGTACTATATAACATCAAATGTAGCATAAACAACAATGTAGATACTTGGTAAGAAAAATAAGGAGAAAATAATTACACAACTTTAAAAATGAATTCTTATTTATCTTTATTAACTTATTCTCACTTTAAATAGTCTGTTATTTTGTCTTAATAAAACTACTTTATCAACATTTTAGTTGTCTTGTTAAATGTTGTTTTATTGTTATTGTAATTTAGAAAAAAATACATTTCATAGTGTTGTACAGTAAAAACTTTTTTTATATAAAAAATTACTTATATGGTTATCTGTAAAATACTGTACAGATACTGTGTCGCGTTAGTATCGCGGCACGCCAGAGCGATTGAGTGCACGCACTGAGACGAGAGAGGTATGTATCAACTCGTCTTTAAATGGATACTCCACTTTTTTTGGAAATAGGCTCATTTTACAACTCCCTCAGAGTTAAACTGTTGAGTTTTACCGTTTTTGAATCCATTCAGCCGATCTCCGGTTCTAGCGGTACCACTTTTAGCATAGCTTAGCATACATCATTGAAGTGGACAAGACCATTAGCATTTCTCAGGAAAAATATCGAAACACTTTGGTCATATTTTTTTTATTTAAAACGTCTCAGGTTACTATTGTAACCATAGTTCCCTGAGAACAGGGAACGAGACGATGCGTCGAAAACGCTACGGGAACGCCTTCTGCGTGATTGCGTCTGAAGCATCTATGCCAACTAGTCCAATGGAAAAAGGGAATGAGCGTCACGGGCGGGTGACGTCATGACCAGGAAATGATAAAAACACTTCCGCTGCGAAACGCCAGTTAGCTTCGAAATTGCCGAAGCAAGCCAATCGCAGGGACGCCAGAAGTATGGCAGAGGGACGCATCGTCTCGTTCCCTGTTCTCAGGGAACTATGGTTACAATAGTAACCTGAGACGTTCCCTTATCGAAAAGGGAACTTCGAGATGCGTCGAAAACGCTACGGGAACGAGAATACTCAATGCGCCAGAACCTGGTGCCTTAGCATCCAGGTCTAAACTGTAAATCTGACGAATGTGAGCGGAGAGGAAGCCCGCCGCATCACAGACATCTTGAAGAGAAACTCCATACAGTAAGGCTTTAGAAGCCGCCATACTCCTAGTCGAGTGAGCTCGGACCACCAAAGGACAAGGCTGGTCCGAGTACTCGCATGCAAGTGAAATAGCCTCAACTATCCACTTACTGACCGTCTGTTTAGAAGCAGGAAGACCTTTCTTAGGTGATCCAAAGTAAATCAGTAATAGGTCGGACTTCCTCGTTGAGGATGTCTGAACATATAAGTGTCCAGTGGTACACTGGGCACAAGAGGTCAGCTTTTTCCTGGTCCGAAAACTTGGGAGAGGACAGAAACCTGCAGCACAATAGGCCTCGGAATAATGGTAGGCAATTTTTATGCCTTGGCCACCCCCGGTGCACTCAGGCAGTTGGGGACCGAAAGGGCCTGAAGGTCTGACTCAAAGGGACGAATAGTAGCAGAAATAGTCTTAAAAGAAAGGAATTCTCTGAGACCAAATCTAAGGGCTCAAAGAGAGCCCCAGATAGGCCTAAACTATAGTAAGGTCCCAAGCCGGAACCCTAGTGCAAGTTGCAGGCCTCAGCCTCAAGGTGCCACGAAGGAAACGAGTGATCAGGGGGTCTCGACCCAAAACGTCCCATCCACCAGGGCGTGGAAAGCTCTTTTTTTACAAAGGCCGCCACGTATACCTTAAGTGTGGAAGGAATAGACCTGATACAAAGCGTTCTTGCAGAAACTCAAGTACTGTGTTTACTGAACAGTTAACCGGATTCCACTAACGCTGGTAACACCAAGACGTGAAAAAACTCTCGAAATAGTGAATATAGTTTCCTCGTAGCGCGAGCTCTGGAGCTAGAACGGTCTCAACAACCTCAGTTGAGAGACCACTCTAAATGAGTTGGGCCCCCTCAGAGGCCAACCCCCCAACGGAGGACCGTCTAGAAGATGGATCAGGTCCGAAAATCAGATCCGACTTGGCCAGCGTGGTGCTACTAGCAGTAGGCTTATTCCATACCGACGGACTCGCTCCAGAACTCCTAGGAGCAGAGCAACAGGGGGAAAGGCGTACAGACGTAGTCTCGGCCACGTCTGCACCACAGCAACCAGCCCCAGGGGGTGGGTGAGTATCTGGGTGAGTAGATGAAACCTAAAGAGGACAGTGCATCGTATTCTGAGATGCAAACAGATCCACTTCTGCTGGGCCATAAGCCTCCCAGATTTTCTCCACCGCCTCGGGGTGGAGTGTCTAGTCCCCTGGCCTCAGCTCCTGCCTCGACAGGATGTCTGCTCCTATATTCTGGTCTCCAGGAATATACACTGCCCTCAGAGAGAGTACCTTCCCCAGAGACCACAGGAGGATTTGGTGCGCCAGTTTTTTGCAAAGCGGACGCGACCGCAGACCCCCCTGACGGTTCAGATAAGAGACCACTGATGTGTTGTCTGTTCGAACAAGCACATGATGGCCCCTTAGGTCTGGAAGGAAATGGCTCAACGCATTGAAGACGGTCATCATCTCCAGGCATTTTATGTGCCACGAAAGATGATGGCTTTTCCACAGACCCTGAACCGAGCGGCCTTCCATTACCGCTCCCCAGCCGGTGAGGGAAGCATCTGTCGAGATAATAGCTCGATGGCAAAGAGCTCCCAACACCGGACCCTGGGTTAACCCTTAGGGGTCGGAGCTGTTTTGGGGCTCTTTCGGTGTTTTGATATGCCCTGACATTTGTGCTTATTTCAGCTACTTAAAACATACCATTTGCCAACATATAAATTTGCTGTATTCAGCACAAACTCTGCTACAATAATATGTGAGCAAAATGGATGTACATGTTTGCATTTTATAGAAAAAAAAATAATATGCGTGGTTAGTACGTTTTGGGAAAAAATATGTCACCGCAATAAGGCCATTTAACACATACTGAATAGTTGTAAACAATACTGTTGAGTTACTATTTTTATAGGCTAGAATTTTTACTTCAAAATGAAGTGAAAATCATTCTGACCACTCTTTCAGAAAGATCAATATAACGATTTGAATTTCTTACATCAGTTTTTGGGTCAGCAGTGCTGTATGCGTGGGAGTGTTAATGCCCATGAATATTAATGCGATTTACACCTGGGAAGACTAAAGACACTCCCCCAATGTCTAATGGCCCATCAAGGTGCTGTGAGGCAGCCTGAACTAAGAATGATTCACTAATGAATAAAAAGTTAAAAAGAACAGCATTTATTCAAAATAGAAATCTTTCCTAAGAACATAAAGACTTAAAGTCATTCATATCACTTAACACTTCCTTTCAAAAAAAAAAAAAAAACATAAAAAGACCAAACTTGTTTTTTATATATAAAAACATATATATATATAATTTTATTATATATAAAAAAATATTGCTTATATAGTGGTTATATAAATAAAAAAAAGTGCATTCAAAGAATCCTAAAAAACTATCACAGGTTAAAAAAAATTAAGCAGCACAGCTGTTTACAACATTGATTTAAAAAAAAAAAAAGTATATCAGAATGATTTCTGAAGACTGATGGTGACGATGTAAACACAACAAAACAAAAGCAAAAACTTTTAGCACATTATCCAAAGTAAACTGATGGACAATTATGATAATAGATGCACAATGTATTTGTTGATGGACAGAGAAACATCTATTGATGGGTAGACCGCGTAACCGCGAGTATCTGTTTATGGCCCATATAGACCGCACGCATTTACTGATACACTCAATGAACGGCTGTACCTAATACAAATAAAACATCCCCAGTTAACTAGCAGAGCATTCATTTAGTCCGCTCTTAAATAAGAGATCTAGAGCTAAAATGTTTTGTTTTTGAACTCAAGCTGAGCGCTCGTGTCCTGCTATCAGTGTCATGGATACAGTCTCTTGTGGCGACGCGCGCGCAGTCTTCACTCGCTCTTAGGACGTGCTCTTCAATCTATTGCCATTGCGGACACTATTCATTCCGGTGAAATCACAAAATAAAATGCACACAAACGGGTGTCCTATATACGTGTGTGCTTAATATAGACTGTACCACTGATGAACATATTCGGTTTTGATGAGAGAAAAAAATATGCCGGGGGCAGTTTCGAACTCGGAACTCTGACACGGTTGGCGAGTGATCTAACCACTAGACCACAGAAGAACTCAAACAACACTCGCAGATCGATATATTTCACTAAATCATTATAACCTAAGCAGTTATTTAAAAAGTTTACACGGGCGTATAGGCCTAGCTGCTACACGAATGTTGTGTTGAGGTAATTACTATGCAAAATATGAAAATGCATTTGAGCTCTATGATCAGAAAAGGAATTATAAAACACTATAAACAACTTACTCCGAACTTGAATCCTCGGGGTCAATTCGTTCTTCAAAATGGAACGTTCTTCGTCTGAGTTTCAAATTCCACTGAGAAAAAGGTGAATTATTCCCATTTGTCCATAATCCTCTGAAGGAGTAACGTTAGCGTGCTTCCATCCCTAAAACGCGATGAACTATCTGTGAATCTCTGATGAAGAATCTGTGTTTGGCATTGATCGGGGGGCGTGCCGCGTATGATGAATAGATTTACCATGTCAAAAGCGCTGGGGGTGTGGCGGGCTCACCTAATTATCTATAATGAAGGGAGAGCGAAAAAACTGTAACTCTCCTTTGTTTCAAACGGATTACATAAACTGTAAATATATATATTTGAAATAAATTACTTCATTTAAAAGAAGAGAATCTCAGCTTCATAAAGAGACATATCTCGTATCTCTGTGACAAGTATTGAGAGAGTTAAAGTTAATATTTCGGACGCGTTTCAGAACGGACCTCACTGACAGAGACAAGTTAAAACGCGCATCATGTTTATTTTTCTTTATTTGACGAAAAGCACAACACTTTGTTTTTATTGTGAGTATCCACAAAAAAAATAGAAACTTAACAGGATCTAATGATGTACAACACTTATATTTAAGATCAAAATCAACAGAGTAATTTGATTCTCTTTTGCACTGATAAGGAAAAAATCCATCAAAACGCGTGGATGCGGTTTTCGACCCCTAAGGGTTAAGAACCAGTGTTTACTACATATAACTAAGGCACGAAAGCATAGCCGCGTGCCTTGATGTGCAAAGTGGGTTTCCCCTCGGGGAGAACCCTCTGGTCCTGAGCCAGCACTGTAAAGGTCTCATGTACAGCATGCCAAAAGGAATTCCGTTGGACCCTGCTGCCAGTAGACCCAACAGTCTCTCGAACTGTTTTACAATGCGTGACTGGTTAAGAGCCAGAGTTTACTACATATAACTAAGGCCCGAAAGCATCGCCGCGTGACCTTGATATACGATGTGGGTTTCCCCTCGGGGAGAACCCTCTGGTCCTGAGCCAGCACTGTAAAGGTCTCATGTACAGCATGCCAAAAGGAATTCCGTTGGATGCTGCTGCCAGTAGACCCAACAGTCTCTTGGACTGTTTTACAGTGCGTGACTGGCCTAGCCTCAGCTCTTTTGTGGCTGATAGGATAGCATCTAAACGAACGGGCGACAGAGTGGCCCGCATCGTCACTGAATCCCATACCACACCAAGGAAAGTGGTTCTCAATACTGGAGAAAGCACACTCTTCTTGGTATTGAGCATCAACCCCAACATCTACATAAGAGCGAGAACGACACCTCGGTGCCGACCGCCAACTGCTCCGATTCCGCAGAATCAGCCAGTCGTCGATGTAGTTCAGAATACGTACGCCCTGAAGCCCAAGGGGGCTAGAGCTGTATCCACGCATTTCGTGAACGTGCGGGGTGATAAAGCTAGACCGAAAGGAAGAACCCGATATTGGTATTCTTTGCCCCCGAAAGAAAACCCTAGGAACTTCCTGTGCTGAGGGAGGATGGAGATATGGAAGTAAGCGTCCTTCAGATCCATCGTGACAAACCAGTCCTCGGATCTGGTTTGAGTCACGATCTGTTTGAGCGTCAGCTATCATGAACTTTAGTTTCTGAACTGACTGAATTAACAGATGAAGATCTAAAAAGGGACGCAACCCTCCATCCTTCTTTGGAACAATGAAATAACGGCTGTAAAAACCCGACTCTCGGTCGGGTGAGTACACCTGTTCTATAGCTTCCTTTGCTAACAAGGCCTTTACCTCTTGTTCCATTACCAGAGCCTGCTCGGGATGCACCACTGTGGGCAACACCCCGTTGTAACAAGGAGGACGAGAACCAAACTGGACTCTGTAACCTTCTCTACAATCTACAGGAACCAACGAGAAATATTCGGCAGAAGCTTTCACGCTGCCAGAAAATTTACTAAGGGAACCAGCCTCTCGAGGCTGGTCTCTGGTGTTACTGAGAGAGCCAAATCTGGACCCTGAAACATAATGGCAGGAACTACCTGACCTGACTGCTCTAAAGCCCCCCTCAGAGGGCGCGAAACCAATGCTGTGCCGCAGCATAGCATCAGCGACTCGCTGGAGACCGCTGCGCCCTGAAGCACCGGAGGTGGCAGGGTTGGCAGGAGGGTCTCGTAAGGACCCCGAAATGGAACGGGCACCGTGTAATGAGGTAATGAGGTGTACACCACTCCACTTCGGTCGGGGCTGTCCTCACAGGCCTGACGCCTAAACATCAAGACCTTTTTTTTTTTTAAACCGAAGTTTTCTTCGCCTGAAGAACGGTCCTCAGATCCGGCTTAGGCTTAGACGACTTTGGTTGAGAGGGTTGCGTCTGTCTCCAGTATCTACGTGGAGGAACACGAGGCGCAGCACTCTCTTTCTGTGCACATAATTTGATGAACTCGACGGCTGGCTGGGCTGCTCACGCCCAGCAGCCCCAGGGGGCTGGACACGGCGAGGGAGAAACTTTATTATATATATATTTTCTCATTTTTATATATATCTTATATATATTATATATATTATAATAGCAATACCATAGTTTTGTATAAACATTCTCCAGCTTGACCTGCTGCCGTATAAGTTTTACCCAAAAATCAAAGTAGTTTTGTTTAGTATTAGACTTAGTGGGCAAAGCAGAGGCTTTAAATGACGATGCTGGACCAGGTGAAAAATAGCATTTTCTTTTCTTATGTTTCTATTCCTGTTCAGCCTGGGGCAACATGTCATAACCGTAATATTTCAACCCTCTAACTTTGCTTTTTTAATAAACATTAACATGAGGGCTGAAAAGTAGTAATAAATACGGTTTATTCCACAATTTAGATATTCAGTGTGTAAATCAGGGAAAAAAGGGAAGCCTCGTGGTGGAGATAATGTGATAGTAAGAAAACGCTCGTCTAGTTTGTTTTTAGGACGAGCGTCTTTTATTCTCAGCTGGCCATTAAATATTTAATTTACTAACAGCACGGGACAAAACCTCCACCAGCTCATCATATGCTGGAGAAATAGATGGCGAATCTAAATCAACAGTGTGTGTGCTTTCACTTTCTATACTCAAACATTTAACCTCCTCGGAGGAAGAGTATTTGAAGGAAAAAAGGGCTCTCTCTCCCCGGGCGGAAGAAACTGCAGAGCGTGCTTCCGACACTGGGGAGATAGCGCTGGACCTTCCGGGTAAGGAAGAAGAAAAGGCCCTCGGACCCGTCTCCCACCCCTCCAAAAAGATCCTTCTGCGATCCCCAGGAATGCATTCTCCGCGCTGCCTCGGCAAACGCGGGTCCTGATCCCTGAGAATCGCGAGTCTGCCACTATCAAACAGAGTGACAGGCGAGAGCAGAGCATGCTATATTTGGTAGCATTTCACAGTCTCAAAGGCAGAGACCGCATGCTCTACTCCCAAACAAATGACACAAAGCTCGTGTGTGTGTCCCCGCCCGTTTAAATAAATGCGGGCAGGGAGGAACACACTGTTTGTACATTTGTTTCGCCATACCAATACCAACAATATTGTAACAGACAACAATAAATAGACAAGACAGTATGACACAGATCGCTTGCTGAGGCACAGAAGCTAACTGGTGTTTCGCAGCGGAAGTGCTTTTATCATTTCCTGGTCATGACGTCACCCGCCCGTGACGCTCATTCCCTTTTTCCATTGGACTAGTTGGCATAGATGCTTCAGACGCAATCACGCAGAAGGCGTTCCCTTAGCGTTTTCGACGCATCTCGAAGTTCCCTTTTCGATAAGGGAACGACTCTTCTGTAGTTTCATCATGCACTAAGACCGACGGAAAATGTAAAGTTGCGATTTTCTAGGCTGATATGGCTCGGAACTATACTCTCATTCCTGCGCAATAATCAAGAAACTTTACTGCCGTACCATGAGTGCAGCAGGCGTAATGACATGACGCAGCGCCTGAAAATAGGCTACCTTCCGTCAACATAACGGAACTATTTTCAGGCGCTGCGTCATATCATTACGCCTGCTGCACTCATGGTACGGCAGTAAAGTTTCTTGATTATTCCGCAGGAATGAGTATAGTTTCTAGCCAAATCAGCCTAGCAAATCGCAACTTTACATTTTCCGTCGGTCTTAGTGCACAAAGTAAGCAGCATGTGACGTGCATGCGCACTCCCCAGCCTCTCATAGAGTCTATGCGACCGACGGCACTTCAGCTAACGACATGGAGTCTGATAACACCCCAAAACGACCTGCCTCCAGTACAACACAGACTCCAACACAAACTCCACAAAAATATGAAAAACAAAAAGTTTTATCTGCTGAAGCTCGTCAGGCCAAACGTGATTCTGATCGACTCAGGACGAAAACACGGATCAACATCGGCAGAGCTTTTAAATTATTAGTAAACTCGTAATGAAATAGCAAGGTAAAACTACATGAGACATGAAATGAATACAAAAGACTGTTCCAGGATAACAAAAAGTAGGTGCTTTAGGATGTAACTTATTTTATGTACTAGATCTACTGTCTAATGTTACTCATCCACACTACTATCATATTGTTTATAATAAACATTTCCAGACACGTTCAGTACAGCAATGTTACTTCCTACTGTCACACTGACATTGTTCAGTCTAGTTCACCGTTTTCGTTATCATGTTATACATTCACCTATGGATACATTGCTGATCGTGAACGATACACGAATAGTTAGTGAAATGCCTTATGCTAGATAACATCACATGTCGGCTAAATGCAGTCAATGTAACGATATCACGGTACGAGCATGGAGCATTAATTCAACATCAAACTGATAAAAGTAGCCTATTATTGTAACGTTGCAGTGGGAGTTTACATGAGTTTCCAGCATGTTGTGTGATGCTTTCGCCGTTGCGTTGAAAGTGTGGCCGGTAGTGAATGAGATCAAGCACGCACACGACCACGAGCACTCTTGTTGCAATCTGAAGTATCACCGCTAGAGGCCGCTAAAAAATACATATAGCACCTTTAAATTCCAAACATTTATTAAGATTGTAGGAAATTGATTAGACTGTTAAAACTGTCCCAATGAGACCAAGAACATGCATTCAAATTAATTTTAATTAAAATTAAAATTAATTTAAAAGAAAATTAACAGGATCCTTTTTGATTTCATGTCGACTCTAAACCAAATCTCTACAGTAGCCTTCCATTTATTATTGAGGTGGACAGAAGACTGATGGACAAATACACCAAATTTTCCTTGATGCTAGACTTGTCCAATCTGGTGTCCCCATGAAAAAGAAGACAAAGCGAGAGTGAAATAAACGAAGAAGTGAAAAGAAGGACACTTTATCCAGATAAACGAGAATAACATTGCAGCCAATGACCCTCTGGCCTAACATCCACACTACGACCATTTCCGTGTTCACTTTCCTGTCTCCTGGGAAACAAGTACCTGCCGACAGTTAGTAATAGTGTCTCCCTCTCCTATCTCTAAGCTTAAGGGATGGAGTGAAGGTTTGTAAGTGGGTGATGAAAGAAAGAGAAAAAGAGACAGTATTGCCGATAAGAGGAGGGTTTCGCTGATGTGTGTGGTGATGGATCACTCTGAACGGTAGAGTTGGCAGGTGGGGTCGCTACATTTGAACAGAGGACACTTGATCCATCAACTCTCTTTCTCGTTCTCTCTCTCCCTCTTTCTGTCTCATTTATTAACCGTCCCGATCTCACTCACCCTCTTTGTATTGGTAGAGTGATTTGAACACGCTGTCTGGTCACCAAGAACAGTTTTTGAAATTACTGTCTGTTCGTGAAATTGAGATGAAAGGCAAGGCTCGAACACACACAAACAAACACACAGGTCACACTGAAGGACGAGATTTTCTCATATCGACACTCTTGACAGACACTTTCATGACACTATTTGAAATCAATACGCACTATAATATGGATTGTGTCTGGCTGCTATACCTTGAACACTTGAGGTATTATTCTTCACACGGGGGAAACAGAAAGGGGCTCTAACTGTCAACCAGAAGGTAAAGCCAATTATAGCCTCGCTAATTACTGCCATTAAACCCTTCTCGTTGTTAACCTATCATAAAAAACATTTCCCTTACAGGAAAGCACCCCCTGACATGCAATAAAACACGATAAAACTGTCATATATGTCAGTGTGAGGTATGGTGAGTGACTGATTTCTTATTGATTGGCTGCTGATGGTTAAATCGATCACCATTTAGTGATACCATTATATGTATAAATACGATTTTTGTATCTACACACATGACTGCTTTAATTGCCATCATCATGTGAGGTTATTTTCACCCTTGATATGAAGGTGATCACACTGACACATCTTGTACTGCTGTACATGCATAAACCATGAGTGATCTCAGATCTGATCCGCCTTATTCTCAGTGGACTGAGAAGTTACTCAGAATTCCCTTTCATTTGGAGTTGTAAAAGTTCGGGCAACATTTACTCATTCTAAACGTGTGGAGAACTTCCGCCAAATTTAATTTGATTCTTTAAGTCATCATTATTTTGAAAATTTCTCATTATTACAACTTAGAGAATCACATTTGTAATCAAGTGTGGCAGAAATCAGCTTCATGTTCTTGTCATTCGAGATCCGTTTAATTTTTTTTTTTCAATTAACATAAGGGATATTTTTGCAGATTATTATCCCTTATTCCATTAAAGTAAAGTGTTATCTTGTTAAGCTTGTCTGCCTATGTGTATATATAGCCCTTTGTTTCACTTGTTCTCTGTCAGTCGTTGAATGGACATTCCCTGGTTTAGTGTGTTTCTTCCTGTTCCTTGTTTTCACTTTTGTTTTTTACCAGTTACTTTGTGTTCACAATTTAATAAATCTAACCTGCACGTGGTCCGCTTCCCAGCCTGCTTATTTGCCTGTCTCAAAATATTACACATGTATTAAACATCTAAACATTGACTGAAACCAAGTTAACCTGTGTGGTACCATTATATCATGCATCCCTACTCATCATCCACTTTTACTGTATGGAAAAATGCAGCTTCCCTTTATCGAAAAAGGGAACTTCGAGATGCGTCGAACGACACGGTGGGAACGCCTCTTGCGTGATTGCGTCTGAAGCATCTATGCCAACTAGTCCAATGGAATGAGAGAATGAGCGTCACGAGCGGGTGACGTCATGAACCAGGAAAGGACAAGAGCACTTCCGCTGCTCGCCGGCATTTAGCTTCTGTTGCCTCAGCAAGCGATCTGTGTCAAAACTGTCTCTGTCTATTTATTGTTGTCTGTTGCAATATTGTATGGAAACGTTATGGCGAAACAATTACAAACAGTGTGTTTCTCCCTGCCCGCGTTTATTTAAACGGGTGGGGACACACACGAGTTTTGTTTAATTTGTTTGGGGTAGAGCATACTTCTCAGCCCTTGAAAGAAAAAAAGGTGGGGGCTGAGTTCCAACTCTGTGAAATAGTATGCTCTGCTCTCGCCTGTCACTCTGTATGATAGTGACAGGCTTGCGATTCCCAGGACCCGCGTTTGCCGAGGCAGCGTGGGGAATGCATTCCTGGGGATCGCAGATGGATTCTTTTGGAGGGGTTTGAAACGGGTCCGTGGGCCTTTTTTCCTTCCTTACCCGGAAGATCCAGCTCTATCTCCCCGGTGTCGGAAGCACGCTCTGCGGTTTCTCCGCTCGGGGAGAGAGAGCCCTTTTTCCTTCATATTCTCCTCCGAGGAGGTTAAATGTTTTAGAATATTGAAAGTGAAAGCAAGCACACACACTGTTGAATTAGATTCGCCATCTATTTCCCCAGTATATGATGAACTGGTGGAGGTTTTGTCCCGTGCTGTTAATAAATTAAATATTTAATGGCCAGCTGAGATTAGGGACGCTCCTAAAAACTTATCGAGCGTTTCCTACATCTATTACATTATCTCCACCACGAGGCTTCCCTTTTCCCTGATTTACACACTAAAAGAATATTTAAATTGTGGGATAAACCGTATTTTATTACTACTTTCAGCCCTCGTGTTAAAGATTTATTCAAGGGTTGAAAGATTACGGTTATGATATAATGCCCCAGGCTGAAAAAAAAAAAAAATATAGAAAAATGCTGTTTTCACCTGGTCCAGCATCGTCATTTAAAGCCTCTGCTTTGCTCAATAAACCTATCACTAAAGAATCTCGCGTTTTGCCGAGGCAGCGCGTAGGTTCAATGTTGTAATCAGAATCTAGCTCGGATCTCGCGTTTGCCGAGGCACCGCTTAGATTTCGAGTGTACTTTGCAAAATAAGATTCTGTGGCTGGGATCTCGCGTTTGCCGAGGCAGCGCGTAGTTTAATTATAGCTACTTTGGTTTTATGGGTAAAGCTTATACGGCAGCAGGTCAGCTGGAGAATGTTTATAGAAAACTATAGTATAATGCTCCAGGCTTATCAGGCCGATCTGCTGGGGTTCTGGATATAGTGAAATTTGAGCCTTCGCGTCTCTTCGGCGACGCATTCCATGCGTTCGTTGTTAGGTGATGCATTATATATATATATATATATAAAAAATATATATAATAAGGTTTCTCCCTCGCTGTGTCCATCCCCCTGGGGCTGCTGGGCGTGAGCAGCTCCAGCCGTCTAGTTCATCATATTATGTGCACAGAAAGTGAGGACAGCCCCGACCGAAGTGGAGTGGTGTACACCTCATTACACGGTGCCCGTTCCATTTCGGGGTCCTCACGAGACCCTCCTGCCAACCCTGCCACCTCCGGTGCTTCAGGGCGCAGCGGTCTCCAGCGAGTCGCTGATGCTATGCTGCGGCACAGCATTGGTTTCGCGCCCTCTGAGGGGGGGTTTTGAGTAGTCAGGTCAGGTAGTTCCTGCCATTATGTTTCAGGCTCCAGATTTGGCTCTCTCAGTAACACCAGAGGCCAGCCTCGAGAGGCTGGTTCCCTTAGTAAATTTTTTGGCAGCGTGGAAGCTTCTGCCGAATATTTCTCATTGGGTCCTGCAGATTGTAAAGAGAGGATACAGAATCCAGTTTGGCTCTCGTCCTCCTCATTACAGCGGGGTGCTGCCCACAGTGGTGCATCCGAGCAGGCTCTGGTAATGGAACAAGAAGTAAAGGCCCTGTTAGCAAAAGAAGCTATAGAACAGGTGTACTCACCCGTCAGAGAGTCGGGTTTTTACAGCCATTATTTTATTGTTCCAAAAAAGGATGGAGGGTTGCGTTCCTTTTTAGATCTTCGCCTGTTAATTCGGTCAGTTCAGAAACTAAAGTTCAAGATAGCTGACCCTCAAACAGATCGTGACCCAAATCAGATCCGAGGACTGGTTTGTCACGATAGATCTAAAGGATGCATACTTCCATATCTCCATCCTCCCTCAGCACAGGAAGTTCCTATGGTTTTCTTTCAGGGGCAAAGAATACCAATATCGGGTTCTTCCTTTCGGCCTAGCTTTGTCACCCCGTTCGCATTCTGAATTATATCGACGACTGGCTGATTCTAGCGGAATCAGAGCAGTTGGCGGTTCGGCACCGAGGTGTCGTTCTCGCTCATATGCAGATATTGGGGTTGAGGCTCAATACCAAGAAGAGTGTGCTTTCTCCATATTGAGAACCACTTTCCTTGGTGTGGTACGGGATTTAGTATCCTAACAGCCACAGAAGAGCTGAGGCTAGGCCAGTCACGCACTGTAAAACAGTTCAAGAGACTGTTGGGTCTTGTTGCAGCAGCGTCCAACGGAATTCCTTTTGGCATGCTGTACATGAGACCTTTACAGCGCTGGCTCAGGACCAGAGGGTTCTCCCCGAGGGGAAACCCACTTTGCATATCAAGGTCACGCGGCGATGCTTTCGTGCCTTAGTTATATGTAGTAAACACTGGTTCTTAACCCAAAACCAGTCACGCATTGTAAACAGTTCGAGAGACTGTTGGGTCTACTGGCAGCAGTGTCCAACGGAATTCCTTTTGGCATGCTGTACATGAGACCTTTACAGTGCTGGCTCAGGACCAGAGGGTTCTCCCCGAGGGGAAACCCACTTGCATATCAAGGTCACGCGGCGATGCTTTCGTGCCTTAGTTATATGTAGTAAACACTGGTTCTTAACCCAGGGTCCGGTGTTGGGAGCTCTTTGCCATCGAGTTGTGATCTCGACAGATGCTTCCCTCACCGGCTGGGGAGCGGTAATGGAAGGCCGCTCGGTTCAGGGTCTGTGGAAAAGCCATCATCTTTCGTGGCACATAAATTGCCTGGAGATGATGGCCGTCTTCAATGCGTTGAGACATTTCCTTCCGGACCTAAGAGGCCATCATGTGCTCGTTCGAACAGACAACACATCAGTGGTCTCTTATCTGAACCGCCAGGGGGGTCTGCGCTCGCGTCCGCTTTGCAAACTGGCGCACCAGATCCTCCTGTGGTCTCTGGGGAAGGTACTCTCCCTGAGGGCAGTGTATATTCCTGGGGACCAGAATATAGGAGCAGACATCCTGTCGAGGCAGGAGCTGAGGCCAGGGGATTGGAGACTCCACCCCGAGGCGGTGGAGAAAATCTGGGAGGCATATGGTCAGGCAGAGGTGGATCTGTTCGCGTCTCAGAACACGACGCACTGTCCTCTCTGGTATTCTCTGACGCACCCAGCCCCCCTGGGGCTGGACGCCATGGTGCAGACGTGGCCGAGGCTACGTCTGTACGCCTTTCCCCCTGTTGCTCTGCTCCCAGGAGTTCTGGAGCGGGTCCGTCGGTATGGAATAAGCCTACTGCTAGTAGCACCACGCTGGCCAAGTCGGATCTGGTTTGCGGACCTGATCCTTCTGCTAGACGGGCCTCCATTGGAGATCCCTTTGAGGAGGGACCTTCTGTCTCAGGCCGGGGGCACAATATTTCACCCTCGACCAGACATGTGGAATCTTTGGGTTTGGCCTCTGAGGGGCCCAACTTATAGATAGTGGTCTTTCAGCTGAGGCTGTTGAGACCATCCTAAGCTCCAGAGCTCCAGCTACGAGGAAACTTTATGCGCTTAAATGGAGAGTTTCTCCTTATGGTGTCACCGACACCAGTGGGATCCAGTTAACTGTTCTGTCAACACAGTACTCGAGTTCCTGCAGGAGCGCTTTGTGTCAGGTCTTTGTCCTTCCACACTAAAAGTTTACGTGGCAGCCATTGCGGCTTACCATACTATGGTGGGAGGTATATCTTTGGGTCGAGACCCCCTGATTACACGTTTCCTTCGTGGCACTTTGAGGCTGAGGCCTGCAATCCGCACTAAGGTGCCAGCTTGGGATTTGACTATAGTTCTAGAAGGCCTGTCTAGGGCCCCATTCGAGCCCTTAGATTCGGTCTCAGAAAAGTTCCTGACTTTCAAGACTATCTTTCTGCTAGCTATTTCGTCCCTAAAGAGAGTTGGCGACCTTCAGGCTCTTTCGGTCTCCCCCACCTGCCTTGAATTTGCACCGGGGGTGGTCAAGGCGTTCCTATACCCAAAACAGGGATACGTCCCTAAGGTTCCAACCTTGACTCCGAGGCCTATTGTGCTGCAGGCTTTCTGTCCTCCTCCATTTGCGGACCAGGAAAGACTGCACCTGTTGTGTCCAGTGCGAGCATTGGACACATATGTACATCGGACATCCTCAATCAGAAAGTCCGACCAATTACTGATTTGCTTTGGATCACCTAAGAAAGGTCTTCCTGCTTCAAAACAGACAGTCAGTAAGTGGATAGTCGAGGCTATTTCACTGGCATACGAGTACTCGGGCCAGCCTTGTCCTTTGGTGGTCCGAGCCCACTCGACCAGGAGTATGGCGGCTTCTAAGCCATATTGCAGGGGGTATCTCTTCAAGATGTTTGTGATGCGGCGGGCTGGTCCTCTCCGCTCACATTCGTGAGATTTTACAGTTTGGACCTGGATACCCCAGGTTCTCAGGTGCTGAGTGCTTAGATCAACAGACTGACACTCAGGTACTTGTAATTATGGCGGGTTGGGTATTCTCGTTCCCACCGTGTCGTTCGACGCATCTCGAAGTTCCCTTTTTCGATAAAGGGAACGTCTCAGGTTACTATTGTAACCATAGTTCCCTGAGAAACAGGGAACGAGACGATGCGTCCCCCTGCCATACTTCCTGCGTCCCTGCTATCGGCTTGCTTCGGCAACTGTCGAAGCTAAATGCCGGCGAGCAGCGGAAGTGCTCTTGTCCTTTCCTGGTTCATGACGTCACCCCGCTCGTGACGCTCATTCTCTCATTCCATTGGACTAGTTGGCATAGATGCTTCAGACGCAATCACGCAAGAGGCGTTCCCACCGTGTCGTTCGACGCATCGTCTCGTTCCCTGTTTCTCAGGGAACTATGGTTACAATAGTAACCTGAGACGTTTGATATCCACAGAAAATCATACTGGACTAGAAAAACATGAGGATGAGTAAATAATGCCAGAATATTCCTTTTGGGTAATCTAACACTTTAAGTACAAGAAATAAAAGTAAATCGCCTCTAAAAAAAAACTAAAAAAAAACTGTGACTGCAGATAAAGGTAAGCAGGGCTCCTTACGCCTCACTGAGAATAAATCACACACATTTAGGTTTGCAGCCAGCGGTCCAGATAACTCACTGATTGTCTTTATTACTCTCCTGCAATCCTTTCTTCTGCCCTGATAACATGATTACAAGGAAGAATGGAAGGGTGGTGGGGTGGGGAGGCTGAAATCTGCATACATTTGCGCACTCACACACACTTTAACATAGACATCGTGGCTCAAAGCAATCAAATGCTGTGCTGCATACAGCGCCGGTGCATGTTTTATTCATTTGCCTTCTAAAGTATCCCGAAACTCACTCTCTCTCTCTCTCTCTCTCTCCTTCTTCTTTCAAACTCAAAACTGTACATTGACAGGGACATGTCTTCAAACACACACAAAAGAAACTTCAAAAAATCAATCCACTATCTTAACCACAAGCCTGGTACAAGAAAACAAACGTGTCCACCAACCCGGATCACTGGGCTCATGCGGTGCGAGACTTTGAATTGTCACTTTTCATTTATGGTGCAGAAGAAACCAAGTGTCAAATGAAATGAATGGAAACCATTGTCATATTTTCTGAGCCCCATGATAGTGCCGCACTAGATACCGATAATTGAAAATAAAAGAAAATTATTAAAATAAAGACAGCTGTCACATGATTTTCTGCATTCGATCACAATCTCCCTTAGGAATTCATGTCTTATCAGATGTTTTAAGATAAAGACATAATAATAATAATACCTGACTTAACTGTAAAATTGCAACACAATAAAGGTTCAGCTTGAATGCAGCTAAAAAACGCACAAACACATCTAAAATGCAAAAGAGCCTTGCGATTAACTGTATACCAATAGATTCAACAAGAAATCTGACTTATCTTTTGCTGAAAGCCACAGAAAAGAAAATGGATCGCTGCAATTTGCAGAAACAACTGGAATTCAGGCAGCAAAACATGAATTTGCCATTTTTTGGCAGATATGTTGAATTGTAAGGTAAAATCATACCCTAGGTTTTGTATATATCCCTGCACCACTCTATTACATATAGAGTGACATATAGATATTACACATATCTGTGTCCATATGTCAACAACCCTCTTCCAACGATCCAATCAATACCTGAAGGACAAAATCAAGTCCCATCCTACATTTTTCTCATTCCAGAAGCTGTTTTACCCAGATATACGTCACATAGAGTCACACCTTCAGTTTATTTTTTTTCCCTCAATTTATTTATTTTCCTGCAAAAAACGAAAGATGCGATCATTTCAGTCAGAGACCCATGAATTCAGAAACTAGTAGGATCAACGCCTTCTGTGTTTTTGCAAATACTAGTAACCCCCAGACACCTTGTTTGAATAGAGCCAACACACCCTCCCTTGAGCTGACATTACAACAGTTTCAGGGACAGACATTACATTATAGTAGCTAGTCCTTCTGCTTGGTTGAGCACATTCTTGAGCCGTGAAACTCAATTAATAAAAGCATATCCACATGTTCAGCTGGGAATGTCTACTAAATTCGAAGGGACAAGAAAAGAGTTTAAAAATAAGAGCCAACTGTGAATTGGATACATAAATTAAAGGAAGCCATAATGGCTAGCATACACAGTAGTATGTGGCTAAATATCAACAAACAAAATACAATATACTGTATATTCTTTTATATTATTTTTGATACACAGTCACACACACACACACACCACACAGGTTATTGTAAGATTTTCAACAACATTACAGTACATATTTTTCAAAAAGAATAGTCAAACAGATGATCGTCAATATACTGTGTTGTTGCAGGCATTCTAAGAAATGTATGGGTATGTGAATGTTTCAAGGTCTATGCCGCGGAAGCAGCATAAATACCCATGTTTGATTCAGATTGTGAACATCAAGCGATGGTTTTGATGGGCTTAGGGAAAAAGACAGCATAGGCAACACAAAAAGTAAACACACACATACACTTCAAAATAAATGTGCCTCCTCCCGCTAGACGACAGCTGGCAGAGCACTGGTGTGTGTGCGCGCGCGTGTGTGTGCGTGTGCGCGTGTTACACCTGGCACTGGGCAGATAGAGTAAACCTTAAAATACACACAAACATCCACATCACATCAGAGTTCATCTTACATGCATTTCAGTAGGTGAAAACTGATAACATTTGCCATCAACTGACTGTGAAATGTCAATATAAGAGGCATCTAGTGGTCATCTGGGTTTATTAATATTATGAATGCATTATTCAACAGTAGTAATACCAATAAGAGAGAGATAAAATTCACATGTAAATGTAGGGGAGCGCGGGGCACAAACTAACGCGGGGTTAGATGTAACACGGACCGTTTACATAGTTAGTCAGGATCAAGCCGGTTGTGTTTCTGCTCTTTTTCTCTCGCAGCCAGAAGACGGTCTCCCATGAATTTTTGGAAAGTTTTGATAATATTTCATGAAGATACTGGACAAAGAGTGTTTTGACACCATGCAAGTAATTTTTTTCATCGTACGTTTTTTTCGGTTTCTGAGCTGGGTGTGTACGTCACCAAATCTTACTTTATATTACCTTAATCGCCGTCTTGTGGGCTAAAACACAGCACCGTTTTGAAACATGTCAGCATCTCCTAGCAACTGTTAGCTATAGGCTTAAAATATGTTTTACACAGCGGGGTTAGTTGTAACACAGTGTTACAACTAAGCCACCAACTGTACAATGATAATCAAATGAAAACAGGCAGCCACACAAGTTTTCAGGTTCGAGTATTTATATATTTATTTTGCCACATTAAACTTTGTTGGGCTTTCACAAACAATGTTGGAATTAAAATTTTAAAATTTTGTTTACTATGCATTGATCACTTGTTTATTTATTAAAAAATATAGCCTGTTTTTCATGCAATACCCTTTAAATAATAATAATAATTGAGCATGCAACTGCCACACACAAATATAATTAAATTTCAATTACAATATTTGATGATTTTATTTATTTATTTATTTATTTATTTATTTATTTATTGCAAAACTGTGCAGCCCTTTCCTATATCTCTATCCATGATATTGATCCATAATAGAAAGATGATTGGATGAGGGATGTATGTATGGATATCTATCTATACAGATGCACAAACAATATCAAACTATACAGATAAAATAGTACTGAATTATGTGTGTTACATACAAGTGTTACAACTAACCCCTCTGTCTGTTACAATTAACCCCACATATGGGGTAAGTTGTAACATTTGCACTTCTGTCACTTTCAGTGCAACTACACGAAAATGTTAGGTCCTAGAATAAAACTTTAAGTGTTCATTTGTAGCAGAGATGTGTATGTTGCTTGAGTAAAACAAATATGAATCTAACTTAATTATTTTTTAAATAATTAAGCCAAAACCAAAATGTGTTAGGTTGTGCCCCGCTCTCCCCTACATGGTGGTTCAAAAGTGTCTGTATGATTGCCTTGGCAAGGTGGCCAAGGATGTAAAGCAAGTTTTTCAGTGAAAAATAACTTAAATTCCCATATACTTACACAATGCTATTGTATGCTTTCAGAAGACTTTTAAAATATAGTATATGAGTTGATGGACCACTTAAATGATGATTTATGTGGTATTCTATCCTTTCTGGAGCTTGACAGTCTCAGTCCCCATCTGCTTTCACTGTATGGAAAAAAAAGAGCAATATTACAGTAGGCTACTAAAAAATCTTAAAATATATTTAGTTTTATCAATTCAACATTTTAAATGATAAATAATTTTTGCTTCTTGTTCAGTTTAATTAATTAAAACGAGCTAAAGTAACCGAACAGTTCCACTGACTTCCATGGAAAATAAAAAAAATACTATGGACTATGGTTACCCATATTCTTCAAAATATCTTCTTTTGTGTTCAGCAGAAGAAATCATTTGTGTTGGGAAAACATAAATATTTTTTGTTAACGGAACTTTATTCAAGTGTGCTATGCTTCTTTTAAACTAAAAATATGAAAGTATACTTTCAGTCATACTTTCAGTTTTTATGTATACTTCGCAGAAATATGCTTTATCTACTTCTCAGATATGTACACTTGCACTTACTTGCACTTGCACTTTCAGATAAGTCTAAATATATTTGGCATTACTTGTACTCAATCTTTTGATCGAGCCATCGAGATATACTTAAAAGTAGAATTAAGTATACTTGGCTTTGTAGTACTTTTTTAATTGAGTAGCCTTAAATAGGCCGACCTTTTTCATATAGGCTAGTTTTGCATAGCCTACTGTCTTACATACTTTCATTGTTTAAAAATATTGATTTATAAAGAAAACAGATATATATGTTCCTAATTTAAGTATCTGAATTTTTGTGAAGGCTAGTCCATTGGTAGGCTAGTGTACATAGCAATTTACTTCAAATATACTTTAGGCTACTCTTTCCCCACCACTGACTGAATTTTGGAGATTAAATTGAAGTGTATCAGTCATTTTCATACAATAGTAACACATTTTGGTATTGTTTCTAGAGTTGATAATCTATTAAAACTTAACCGTCCTCGCTTAGCTATTTAAGTAAGCAATATTTTACGTTCTGGTGGTTTATTAAATATGTTTATTTTTTATTTATTTTAAACAAGGAATCCCTCAACAACAATTCGTCATTGACTGTGGAATCTTCATGATGATGGTGAGTGAACAGTTTTCCAGTAAAATATTAATTTAATTCATGATCTCTCAAAAAATGGCCATGTTTATAGCTCTTTTCACATGCAGCTTTTTCCTTTCCTTTCCTTTACTGGCATTGGACTTGTGTAAATGGAATAAGGCCCAAATGATGGCAGAACAGTGTCAGCGCTCTCTTCACATGCACCCAAAAAAGGAATTACAACCTTAGTACAAACACAACTTTGCTATATTTGCAGTACTTCTGGTATGCTGTCATGGAGGCTCCATTTGATTTCACAATTGTAAGTATAACTTCAATGCTCATAGATATGGTTATAATATGTGGAATTTGGTTTTTGATTTTGTCCAGAAAGTCCTCTGTGGTCCTTCCTGACATTTATTCCTTTTTTACAGTACCTATGTTTTTGTTTTTTTTGGGAGAGTTTTTATTTAGTTACTTCTATAAGGGTTTAAGTCAGGGATCGTCCTTTTTTGCTTGATATAAAAATGGCCTGTTAAGACCTTTCGGACTGGAAAAGTGAGTTGGGCTTCAAAATTAACTTACAACTTGAACTGTAAATGTATTGTACTCCGTTCTCTTCTTCGGCATGACATGCCGTGCTTAAGAAAGTGGTGGTGCACAATGTTGGTGGAGAATCTTGAGATTGAAGGGTACCAGTGTCTTTAAAAAATTTTTTCTAAATTCAAAATATCATTAGCAGTAATCTGGGGCATCAAGGTAATTTTTACTTATTACTACAGCCATGGCCGGAGGTTTGCCCACTTTACCAAGCAGGGAATACAAATGGCCAGGGAAAGTCTGGACCCAAATTTCCACATCCCTAGGAAGAGGAAATAGATGCGGTCACCATGGTAAGAATTATGGTATAATTTCTACAGGCCCAACAACTTGGTCTAAAGTAATCATCTTTCTTGTGCTTTACATGTAGGCTATTATGTAATATGCATCTCACACCCTTGTTTTAAAGGAACCTGTCCCCTTAAAACCATGCAAGGCGAAGGAGCCATGCAGAGTCGAGTCCTCGGAGGGAATTGGCATTTTGCTGGCATGTATCTGTGAAGCACATGTATGAGTCATAGTTCAAACTCACTCACAGGATCACAGTTAGTTATATGTGCACTCCATGCAGACATGCCAGCTTGCCACTTCTTACATACTGTCGCTTAATCCAAGATGCAACAATAACTACAGATATCTTCAACCCTGCTCCAGGGGACTCACTATCCTGCAGAGTTTAGCTCCAACCCTAATAGAACACACATGATCTCTTCAGGATCGCTTGAAAATCACAGGCAGGTGTGCTGAAGCGGGTTGGAAATACATTTTGCAGGACAGTGGGTCCCCAGGAGCAGGGTTGAAGACCTCCAGTATATGCTATTTACAGGACACAAATGTGCAGGCAGAACTTGCCAATTAAGAGGTATGTTAACCCTTCACCCTTTCCTGGTCGATGATGATGATGATGATGATGGAGACCCGTTATTGAGCCTACTGATTGTACTGATCACTGTTGTAGTGACTCATGTTTTATATTCAAAGCTGCCTTAGGAAATTTTGCACATGATCTTCATCCTTGTGGTGCTACAAGATGGTCCTGCAATTCGTACCCTTGCTCTCGCATGCACTCGTTTCTGGAGGTTAGTGAGAGAGGAATCCTTTCTGAAGGAAGCACACTTCTGCTGGCTAGACAATAAGCTATGTCTCTTTCCTTCTGCCCTCCTTCCATATTTTTAGAGGTAAAGCACCTCTGAGCTATAGGTGAAAGTCACTCACTCACAGGATCACGGTGCACTCAACTTGGACATGCTGGCTTGCCGCTTTTTACATTGCAGCAAGGGCAGAGCAAAGCGTTTGAAACTTTGAGCTTGTCAATCTATGTCCCGCAGATGCCAGCAACACAACAATTTAGATGGCCCCTGGAGTGTCACTTGGCATTATTAAAATGTAAATGCATGTTGTACAAAGATGTTACCTAATTTATTCTTTTCTATACCAGTATAGCCTACAACTGTTTCCTCTGTGATTTTTTGAGCTGTGGTGTTTTGAGTGACGATACTAAATTTGTCCTTTATCTGTCTATTTGTGGGCCTAAGTTATGATTCAAGGTTCTACACTGTAAAAAAAATCCAAATTTTACAGAAAATAACTGTGATTTTTTGACGATCATTTTCTTTCATTTTAAATTGTACTCAAAACACTGTAAAATTACAAATAATATCTGTAAAATAAAAATTGAGCTGTTATTTTAGGTATTGTGACATTAATGACAAATTGCAGTAATTCACATTTTTTATACAGGAAATTGATTGTATTTTTCATACAGTATTTTTTCTGTTTTCTTAAATTACATAAAAATGTATGTAAAATTACAAAAATAATCTGTAATTAAACAGTAACAAACCAGTTAAATGATAAAACGGTCAAATGACTGGCAGCCCTCAAAAAAACTGTAACATTAAAGTAAAACATCCTAAATTAAATAAACTGAAAAACACTGTGATAATTCAGGATATACCTGTAAAATAACAATCATATACCTTCAGTGAAAAAAAATCGTAAAAAAAGGGTCAAATGACTGGCAGCTGCGGCTGCCAAACAAAAACCATATAATTAAAGTAAAATATCCTAATTTAAATAAAGTGTAAAAAACTAACAGAAATGTTATGTCACCATGATTGAGATCAGTGTTTGCTTTAGTTGGGCTCATGACTCTTGAGTTTTAACTTTAGTTTTTCTCTGGCTGCTTTAACTGTGTTTTGATGCACTTTTATTATGGCAGTAGTTGCAAGAGAATATATCAGATGATCATGGTCATTTTTTGATGATTTTATAGTCATCAAATGATTATCTGATGTATTGATTTAACAGTCTAATCTCTATTAGATGTGAATACATTACATATAGATGGAATTTAGTGTTGTACAAAGGCAATTATTGATATACTTATTTTCACATGATTTGTTGAAATATTGTGGCATCAGAATTATAGCAATCTCAAATAAAAAAATATATATATTCTACATAAAATGTTTAGAGTTGGTTTATTTTGTTAGGAGTATAAATACATCAAGAATCAACATATGAATCTCAACAATGGTGACAATCAACAAAGCCTTTTAGTGACTTTATGATAGGCCAGATTTTTTTTTAATTGTCACCATTGTTGAGATTCATATGCTCATTCTTGATGTCTGAGTGAGCCTGTATGATCCTGTCAAAACATTTTCTGCATAATCACTTCATAAAAAATTTAATATCACAGCGTTGCAGAATCTTCTATAGCAATACTGTCATTCATATGTACAAAGACTGTGAAGGATGCATGGACTGTTTTTATGCGGCTGGAGGCACGATCTGATTTTCTATGACAATATTAGTGCCAGAACTTATAGATTGGGTTTGCATAAACCCTCATTGTGTTGCCCTTCAATAAAATATTTTGTGATGAGTGTTCTTGTAGTTAATTTGTCTCAAAGAATCGTGAATGAGGGATTTCGAACACAGCATGGTTTGATCATCGGTCTGAATCCTATCCGCATGTAGTTGTAGACAAAATGCGATTTGGTCAGATTTTTAAATCATTAAAATGTTGCTTTTTATGGAACCTACCCACATGCAAGTGTTGATAAAAAAAGGATGCATTGAAGCTATAATAAAAAAATTATAATTGAAAGAGTAAAGTACAGTTAAAGGTATTTATTTAGAGTATAAAAATATACCTAAATAGGAACATAGTATTATACTTAAAGTGTAAAAATAATATATAGAATAGTAAACTATAAGATTGATGTTATGTTCACCTAAAGAAGACTTACAAGTATACATGCAGTATAAAACTACTAAACTAGTAGTTTACTGAGAGTATACTTCAAAGTGTACTTTCATAAATTAAAAAAATGTGCTGCAAGTATTTGGCTAGTAAACTATCAGTATACCTATACGTTCACTTGTAGTATAGTTGCACTACAAACAAAACACTTTATGTACTCAAAGTTTAGTGTTACACTTAAAAGTATAATTAAAAGTACTTTTAAAAAGTGGACCGGTTTAGTCCTAGTACTATTGAAACGGTACACTTATTATACTTTTAGTGCATTGGTATACTTACTACATACTTAAATATACTTGACCTTTACTGAAGTATACTTAATAAAATTAACTTGAAGTATACTTATTTTTTGTAAGGGTAACTGGGCAGTGGATCTGTTGTTCTTACAATGCTTTGCAAGGGGCTTCATTAGGACAGTAAATTAATTTAAAAATAAAGTTGGAACTTTAATAAAGTTCTTCTGTAAATGAATTTGACTTAATCCAACTAAATTGTTGATCTACCTAAAGTGATTTAATTTGAATGAAATTAAATTAAATTTGTAAAAAGAAATTGAAAGTTTTGCCAATCATTATTACATATTCGGGTCTTCAGCGACCCGATCTCTACCTGTCGCCATAATATAAAACTCTCTGATATTAGATTGTGTTCAGTACTTGCTCTGCGAATCGCTGAGCCATTTCATAGTTTGAAATTAAAATTTCTGATTGGAGTTAAAAACTGCAAAATCGAATATATTCTCTACTTTTGGACTCATTACCGTCAGCATGCTAGAGCACAAATATTGTCCCATGAATATTGTTCACTGCTCTGTCCTCTTTAAATGAAGCCATATCTCGTTGTCTCCCACTCACTCACTCTCTCCTTTCAGCCCTATTCCAACAATCTCCATCCACCTCTTCTGAAGATCTGAGGTGCCCTGCTGTTCACGGCCAGAGGGGCTTGTCTACTGGCTCAAGAGTGTCAGGCCAGCTATGAGAGCTTCCACCTTGAGCACATCACAGAGGCTGCTGCCCTGGAGACAACCATGTACATATAATCACCTAGGCATTTTCCACCATTTCACCTATTCCATCTTTTCCTCTCTCCTTCTTCTCCCCCTCTCTTCCTTTATCCTTCCATCCATCGCTCTCATCCTGCAGGAAACATACAAGACTATTAATGTCAAATAGCTATTGGTGAAACATTCTTCTAACGCACCTGCAGAGCAGACTAGCTAAGGGCAAAGACTTGATTAGTGTGTGTGTGTGTGTGTGTGTGTGTGTGTGTGTGTGTGTGTGTGTGTGTGTGTGTGTGTGTGTGTGTGTGTGTGTGTGTGTGTGTGTGTGTGTGTGTGTGTGTGTGTGTGTGTGTGTGTGTGTGTGTGTGTGTGTGTGTGTGTGTGTGTGTGTGTGTGTGAGTGAGAGAGAGAGCGGGTGGGGGATCAGTTAGAGAGTAAAAGATAAAGGGCAGAACAGAGAGATACAGTGTTACGCTTTGATCGGAAAGGTCATGATTTCAGTTGCATATTTTTAAAGTCGAACCCACCAGAAAGAAAGATAGAGTGCATATTTGCTATTTGGAAGTGTAGAATTTATTTTCATCTTTTCCTATTCATTAATGTTTTCTCAGGTCAAATTTCTCATTTCAGCATTTCAGAACAGAGCTCCTCTACACAAAAGGATTCCATGTGTACATGAATCTCTAACAGTTCCCCTTTCTCAACACCCTCTCTCTCCTCATCTCATCTCTTGTCCCGTCTCTCCTCCTCCCCTTTCTTTTCCAATCTCCTGTCCTTCCCTGCCCTCTCTTTCACTCTCTCTTTTCTTTGCATACATGACTGGTAATGTCCATTTCTCCTCATCATGTGTCCTTGAGCCTTTCTCCGGTCTTAATTCCTATTAACGCTCAGAATGACCTGATCACTGCCTGCCCATTGTTCCTTTGCTTTCAAATGGCATTTTAATTAAGAGTCTGTCATGCACTGCAGATGAACCTTAGGCTCTGGACACTGGTCAGGCTAACTGGAACAGACTGACCGCAGCTCCGTGGCAGGATTGAGTTCAATTTCATTTTCGTCCCGCAAAATGAGAACAAAGAAAGAACCTTACAGCTTTGAAAACTGCAGAAGAAGTGGATTTGAACGACACATGGCGATCAAAAAATATTTATTTTTGATATAATTTTTTATTGATTTTCCCAAACAAAGTCAAAGCAAAAAGATTTAACAGCATTTTCCACAAATGTATGGGAGGTCAAAGAGGTAATTTTAGAATATTTATTAATTTACAAATTTAATAAAATCTATTTATTATAGTGCACAGTTATTTAATTGCCATATTTCTTCTAAGTACACTCAATAGAAATGTAATTTAATTACACTGGCAGTTGCATAATAAAACATTAAATATACATTGATAAAACTGAAATGGTTTTAAAAAACTACTTCTGTTTAGATAGCAATTGAAGGCTGCTTATTGGGACATTAAATCTAGATGTCATATTGTGCATTACTTTATTAAACGCCAAATTAAGTGCATCCAAATTCCGTACAAAAACAAAACTGCCTACTATGTCTCTAATGTGAACTTTACATTTCTATTTTAGTAAGACCTTAAGAAGCAATCCTTTTGTCTATAAGATTGATCGTATTTATTCCAACATTTATGGAAATCTCATGCCATGTGGTCTAGTATGGTAAATGTCAGGCAAAAGAAATATCTTATCTAAGTTCACAGACGTGCAGACCACAAAGAGCAGTTCAATGAGTGCAATGATTAATATATTTCTCAACATGTTTTCCTCAAAGAAAACCAAGTTCACCTTTACAGCTAGAATGTAAATGTCGGACATACCATAATTTAGCACACGCAATCTGATGGCTAATGGTAAAAGCTGCCTTTGCTAATGTCTGTCATCCATCCGCTAAGAATCACCCATTGACCTTGTGTATGAGTAAGAGCTGGTCTGCCTTTTGTGCCAATTAAACTTGGCTAATTATCTGCTTAGCCTTTTAGCCTTCATCTGCAGTTCAATGTTAGCCAGAAGCCACAGCAATTAGCAGCCGGTCAGAACCGGGGGGAAAAAAAACGGAAAACATTACCCGCTACCCGCACTCTAACACAGGTCCATTCTTATCTACAAAAAGACAAAAACTCATGAACAGTTTAACAATTGAACATGACAGAAAAACTTCATTATGACTCTAATGTGTGATTCATCGTTGAGATGGCTAACAAAAAACAGGCCTGGCTAATACATGAGTGTCAAGTCAAACTGGATAATATAAATTTATTACGAACAAGAAAAGAGAAAAAAAAAAACGGAAGGAAAATAAACCACTATAGTAGCCGCTCAGCCAATCGTAGTAAGGGGTGGAAAACGGAAGAAGGAAAAAAGAGTTGGTGTGTGTGAGACGAGTCGGACACGAGCTCTGTCACCAACTGGACACGGAAAAAGTGCACGAACTGTAAATACATCGTCAAATCCCGAAGTGGCAGCCGGTGAGAACTTTAATAATTCATCTGCTTCTGTGAATGGAAAAGAATGACGCTTGTGTAGCGGCAAATGCCGAATTAGTTTGTGACGCAGCATATACAGTATGTCTGTGCTTGGCACGTAAAGTTTCTGTGACCTACTTTCTGTAACTGCTCATAACGTGACTATTTCAAGCTAAATTTAGTTCTGTGTAGCAATTCTTAATGTTATTGAGTTACTGGTGTTTATTTGTGTACCTTTGATTTGTATCTCAATTTAATCGCGGGAGAGAGAGACGATACAAATTATTTCTAAAGTTCACGTGTGATTAAGGAGATCGTTAAACGTGATCTGATTTCATATACACATTAAGAATGTGATAGTGTATGAAGCTTGTTAATAATATTGTTCGAGAGTGCTGCTTGTCAAAAGAGATACAAAAAATGACAACAACGGATGTTTAATAAGCTTTATTTGCAATTCATTTACATATTTTGTATTTTTTATTTCTGTTAAAGGTTTTTCACCTTTCTTCTGTCTACCTATGTGAACATTCATCATAATTGATGATACAAATAAAAGAAGAGTGGAATCCAGTTAAGGCCTTCGTTGATGATGTGTCTGTCCTTTTCAAGCGGGGAAATTGTGCACAACAAAAAAGCAAAGCTTGACAGTGAAAAACGTCTCAGGTTACTATTGTAACCATAGTTCCCTGAGAAACAGGGAACGAGACGATGCGTCGAACGACACGGTGGGAACGCCTCTTGCGTGATTGCGTCTGAAGCATCTATGCCAACTAGTCCAATGGAATGAGAGAATGAGCGTCACGGGCGGGTGACGTCATGAACCAGGAAAGGATAAGAGCACTTCCGCTGCTCGCCGGCATTTAGCTTCGACAGTTGCCGAAGCAAGCCGATCGCAGGGACGCAGGAAGTATGGCAGGGGGACGCATCGTCTCGTTCCCTGTTTCTCAGGGAACTATGGTTACAATAGTAACCTGAGACGTTCCCTTTATCGAAAAAGGGAACTTCGAGATGCGTCGAACGACACGGTGGGAACGAGAATACCCAACCCGCCATAATTACAAGTACCTGAGTGTCAGTCTTTCTTTCTTGTTGATCTAAGCACTCAGCACCTGAGAACCTGGGGCAGCATCCAGGTCCAAACTGTAAAATCTCACGAATGTGAGCGGAGAGGACCAGCCCGCCGCATCACAAACATCTTGAAGAGATACCCCCTGCAATATGGCTTTAGAAGCCGCCATACTCCTGGTCGAGTGGGCTCGGACCACCAAAGGACAAGGCTGGCCCGAGTACTCGTATGCCAGTGAAATAGCCTCGACTATCCACTTACTGACTGTCTGTTTTGAAGCAGGAAGACCTTTCTTAGGTGATCCAAAGCAAATCAGTAATTGGTCGGACTTTCTGATTGAGGATGTCCGATGTACATATGTGTCCAATGCTCGCACTGGACACAACAGGTGCAGTCTTTCCTGGTCCCAAATGGAGGAGGACAGAAAGCCTGCAGCACAATAGGCCTCGGAGTCAAGGTTGGAACCTTAGGGACGTATCCCTGTTTTGGGTATAGGAACGCCTTGACCATCCCCGGTGCAAATTCAAGGCAGGTGGGGGAGACCGAAAGAGCCTGAAGGTCGCCAACTCTCTTTAGGGACGAAATAGCTAGCAGAAAGATAGTCTTGAAAGTCAGGAACTTTTCTGAGACCGAATCTAAGGGCTCGAATGGGGCCCTAGACAGGCCTTCTAGAACTATAGTCAAATCCCAAGCTGGCACCTTAGTGCGAGTTGCAGGCCTTAGCCTCAAAGTGCCACGAAGGAAACGTGTAATCAGGGGGTCTCGACCCAAAGAAATACCTCCCACCATAGTATGGTAAGCCGCAATGGCTGCCACGTAAACTTTTAGTGTGGAAGGACAAAGACCTGACACAAAGCGCTCCTGCAGGAACTCGAGTACTGTGTTGACAGAACAGTTAACTGGATCCCACTGGTGTCGGTGACACCATAAGGAGAAAACTCTCCATTTAAGCGCATAAAGTTTCCTCGTAGCCGGAGCTCTGGAGCTTAGGATGGTCTCAGCAGCCTCAGCTGAAAGACCACTATCTATAAGTTGGGCCCCCTCAGAGGCCAAACCCAAAGATTCCATATCTCTGGCCGAGGGTGAAATATTGTGCCCCCGGCCTGAGACAGAAGGTCCCTCCTCAAAGGGATCTCCAATGGAGGCCCGTCTAGAAGAAGGATCAGGTCCGCAAACCAGATCCGACTTGGCCAGCGTGGTGCTACTAGCAGTAGGCTTATTCCATACCGACGGACCCTCTCCAGAACTCCTGGGAGCAGAGCAACAGGGGGAAAGGCGTACAGACGTAGCCTCGGCCACGTCTGCACCATGGCGTCCAGCCCCAGGGGGGCTGGGTGCGTCAGAGAATACCAGAGAGGACAGTGCGTCGTGTTCTGAGACGCGAACAGATCCACCTCTGCCTGACCATATGCCTCCCAGATTTTCTCCACCGCCTCGGGGTGGAGTCTCCAATCCCCTGGCCTCAGCTCCTGCCTCGACAGGATGTCTGCTCCTATATTCTGGTCCCCAGGAATATACACTGCCCTCAGGGAGAGTACCTTCCCCAGAGACCACAGGAGGATCTGGTGCGCCAGTTTGCAAAGCGGACGCGAGCGCAGACCCCCCTGGCGGTTCAGATAAGAGACCACTGATGTGTTGTCTGTTCGAACGAGCACATGATGGCCTCTTAGGTCCGGAAGGAAATGTCTCAACGCATTGAAGACGGCCATCATCTCCAGGCAATTTATGTGCCACGAAAGATGATGGCTTTTCCACAGACCCTGAACCGAGCTGCCTTCCATTACCACTCCCCAGCCGGTGAGAGAAGCATCTGTCGAGATCACTACTCGATGGCAAAGAGCTCCCAACACCGGACCCTGGGTTAAGAACCAGTGTTTTTTCCATATCTCTAAGGCACGAAGGCATCGCCGCGTAACCTTGATCATACGAAACGGGTTTCCCCTCGGGGAGAACCCTCTGGTTCTGAGCCACCACTGTAAAGGCCTCATGTACAGCAGGCCAAAAGGTATCACGTTGGACGCTGCTGCCAGTAGACCCAACAGTCTCTCGAACTGTTTTACAGTGCGTGACTGACCTAGCTTTAGCTCTTTGATGGCTGACAGGATAGCAGCTACACGTACGGGCGACAGGCTGGCCCTCATCGTCACTGAATCCCATACCACACCAAGGAAAGTGGTTCTCTGTACTGGAGAAAGTACACTCTTCTTGGCATTGAGCCTCAACCCCAACATTCGTATATGAGCGAGAACGACACCTCGGTGTCGAACCGCCAACTGTTCTGATTCCGCTAGAATCAGCCAGTCGTCGATATAATTCAAAATGCGTATGCCCTGAAGCCTGAGAGGGGCTAAAGCTGCATCCATGCATTTCGTGAATGTGCGGGGTGACAGAGCTAGGCCGAAAGGAAGAACCCGATACTGGTATTCTTTGCCCCCGAAAGAAAACCTTAGGAACTTCCTGTGCTGAGGGAGGATGGAGATATGGAAGTATGCATCCTTTAGATCTATCGTGACGAACCAGTCCTCGGATCTGATTTGGGTCACGATCTGTTTGATGGTCAACATCTTGAACTTGAGTTTCTGAACTGACCGATTCAACAGGCGAAGATCTAAAATGGGACGCAACCCCCCATCCTTCTTTGGAACAATGAAATAACGGCTGTAAAAACCCGATTCTCTGTCGGGAGAGTACACCTGTTCTATAGCTTCTTTTGCTAACAGGGCCTTTACTTCCTGTTCCATTACCAGAGCCTGCTCGGGACGCACCACTGTGGGCAGCACCCCGCTGTAACGAGGAGGACGAGAACCGAACTGGATTCTGTATCCTATCTCTACAATCTGCAGGACCCAAGGAGAAATATTCGGCAGAAGTTTCCACGCTGCCAGAAAATTTACTAAGGGAACCAGCCTCTCGAGGCTGGTCTCTGGTGTTACTGAGAGAGCCAAATCTGGAGCCTGAAACATAATGGCAGGAACTACCTGACCTGACTGCTCTAAAGCCCCCCTCAGAGGGCGGGAAACCGATGCTGTGCCGCAACACAGCATCATTGACTCGCTGGAGACCACTGCGCCCTGAAGCACCGGAGGTGGCAGGGTTGGCAGGAGGGCCTCGTGAGGACCCCGAAGTGGAACGGGCACCGTGTGATGAGGTGAACACCACTCCACACCACTTCGGTCGGGGCTGTCCCCACAGGCCTGGTGCCTAAGCATCAGGACCTTTTTTTTTTTTTTTTGAGCCGAAGCCTTCTTCGCCTGAAGAACGGTCCTCAGATCCGGCTTAGGCTTAGTCGACTTCGGTTGAGAGGGTTGCGTCTGTCTCCAATATCTACGTGGAGGTGCACGAGACGCAACACTCTCTTTTTGTTGCACACGATATGATGAGCTATGCGGCTGGGGCTGCTCACGCCCAGCATCCCCAGGGGGCTGGACACGGCGAGGGATAAACTTTTTAAATACATCAGACTGTTTTTTAGTCTCCTGGAACCTTTCCACTGCAGCGTGGACTGCGTCACCGAAGAGACCAGAGGGTTCAAGAGGAGCGTCTAATAAAAAAGTTCGATCTTTATCTTTAATCTCAGAAAGATTCAACCATAAGTGCCTCTCAGTGGCTACCAAAGCTGCCATAGACCGCCCAATAGCTCTAGCGGTCTCTTTAGTAGCCCTGAGAGAAAGATCGGTAGCCCTACGAAGTTCTCGAACATCGTCATGACTAACACCCTCACTGTTATCCAAATCCCCCAGCAGGTCAGCCTGATAAGCCTGGAGCAGCGCCATGGTGTGTAAACACGCTCCAGCTTGACCTGCCGCCGCATAAGCTTTGCCCACTAAAGTAGATGTAGTTTTGAGCGGTCTAGTGGGCAAAACTGGGGCTCTCATAGTCGATGCTGGACCAGGCGCGAGATAACTCGCTAAATTTTGCTCAGCCTGGGGCATCGATTCATAACCATATTCTTTTAGCCCTCTAATTCTTGAATAAGTGGTGGTTTGAGGGCTAAAAACACGAGATGAATATGGCTTATTCCAAGATCTAGATATTTCGCTATGTAAATCAGGGAAAAATGGGAGCCCTCGTGGTGGACATAATGTGGCTGAAGAGAGAAATCGCTCATCTAACTTGCTTTTAGGGCGAGTGTTTTTATTCTCAGATGGCCATTCAATATTTAACTTCTCTACAGCTCGTGACATGACATCCACCAGCTCATCATACGCCGGGGAAATAAATTGTGTATCTCTTTCCCCCGTGTGTGCATTCTCACTTTCAACACTCATAACATCAACTTCCTCAGAAGAAGAACAATGCAGAAAGGGAGAGCTCTCTTCCCGGGCGGGAGAAACCGCAGAGCGTGCTTCCGACACCGGGAGGGAGAGCTAGATCTCCCAGGAAGGGAAGGAGAAAAGGTCCGCGGACCCGTCTCGAACCCCTCTGAGAGATCTAACTGCGATCCCCAAGAATGCATTCTCCGCGTTGCCTCGGCAGACGCGGGTCCTGATCCTTGTGGATCGCAAGCCTGCCCACTCTGCTTATCAAAGAGTGACAGGCGGGATCTGAGCATGCGAAGCGGTAGCTTCTCACAATGCTGGCACTCAGCCCCCTCGAAGGCTGAGGCTGCATGCTCAAATCCCAAACAAATCACACAAAGCTCGTGTGTGTCCCCACCCGTTAAATAACGCGGGCAGGGAGGAACACACTGCTTGTAAACTTGTTTCGCCATCACGTTTCCAAAAATATTGTAACAGACAACAATAAATAGACAGAGACAGTTTGACACAGATCGCTTGCTGAGGCAACAGAAGCTAAATGCCGGCGAGCAGCGGAAGTGCTCTTATCCTTTCCTGGTTCATGACGTCACCCGCCCGTGACGCTCATTCTCTCATTCCATTGGACTAGTTGGCATAGATGCTTCAGACGCAATCACGCAAGAGGCGTTCCCACCGTGTCGTTCGACGCATCTCGAAGTTCCCTTTTTCGATAAAGGGAACCGGGAGACCAGTAGGAGCTGGAAACCTGAAGAGCTCAAGGAGACATCATTTTAATATTTATACATTCTTCCTCAACCAAAAGAGGATTCAAAATGGCCGAGGAGGTGATAGGAAAGTCACTCGAGCAACTCAAAACAGAAAGGACAGTGGAAAAGAGAGCATTCACACGACTAGCCAACACCATTGCCAGAGCCTATAAAGAGATGACAGAAGAGGATCTTCAGACCAGTTTAAATAAACTCACAAAGCAAGCGGAGAAAGTCATGGAAGCAAATGACGATCTTGAATCAGTCATCATCGCAGAATTAGAGGCGGAGCTGGACGCAGACGAGACAGCTGTGTTAACAAGTCAGCAAAGAGCCGACCTTGAAAAAACTGCAAGTGAGTGTGAGTTAAAACTAAATGAAGTAAAAAGTCTTCTTCAAGAAACTCTCTGGGCCAAATATGGAGATGTTGAACTGTCCACAGCACTGCAGGTTGCCGAAGCTGAAAGTGAACGAGTCGCAGCAGTAGTTCCAGATGGTAATCACGAAGCATACGACTTCATGCTCAGCCACCTGCAAAATTTAACAAAGACTGCAAAAGATCTGTACAGCAGGTGGCAGTGGTGCATCCCACAAGATAATCAGAATAATTTCCGCCAAGGCTTGAGGGGTCTCGAACTCAACGTTACCAAGTTGGTTTCGAGAAAAGCTGATTTCATTCGGGCGAGACGAAAGGAGGAGGCAGAGAGTTCGACACCTCCACCAATGATCTCCAACTACCCCGTGGCTACAATTAAGTTAAAGCCCACAGCCCTCCCAAAGTTCACTGGTAACAAGCGGGACTTTCATAGGTGGAAGAGAGACTGGGAAGCACTTCAGAAGCAGGGCGAGCCGACCGGTTCCAAGGAAGTTAAAAAGATTCAGGTGTTAGACAGTCTTGATGAGAGGATTGAAAGAGATCTCCGCCTCACCGCTTATAAAACAGCAGATGACATTTTCCGTGTCTTGGAAAACCGCTATGGAAACGTGACAGCTATTGCAATTGAAATAGTGGAGGACTTGCAAAAAATCCCTGCTATCAGAGGTAACCAGCCAAGGAAAATTGTTGAATTAATTCAAGCAGTAGAAAAGGCACTTGGAGATTTGAGTGACCTTGGAAATACTGGTGCTATTAAAAATCCGCTAGTGACGAAGTCAATTGAAGGAAAACTTCCTGAGTCTCTCAAAAAGGAATGGCTTGTCCACGTCTCTGACTGGCAGAGCTCTGTCACACCAGACAACCGGTTTGACAACCTGTTAGCATTCCTCAAAAAGCAAGAGAGCATTTACGAGCAGCTTGAACTATTAAGGGATGAGGAACCAAGCAGAAGGGAGTTAAGAACTGAACCAAGATGGGCAAGAACAAAGTCCACAAAATCGAGCAATGACCAAGCAGGGTGTGTAGTCTGTGGTGACGTTAAGCACAAAAGGAAACTCTACTTCTGCAAACAGTTCCGGTCACTAAAGTTAGCAGACAGGAAAGCTGCAGTAAGAAAACTGGGAGCTTGTAGTAGGTGCCTTGAAATCAATGAGGACCATTCATTCTGCAAACCCAGCTATCTATGCAAAAACCAGGACTGCGAAGAAGAGAGTGTTCCTGAGCATCACTTTTATTTATGCCCAAAAGCTGAAAGAAAGGAAAGCAGCGCTATTCAGAGGAAGAGCAGGCTTTATCCCGACAGAGACAAGGGCAGGAAGGGCTACACTAAAGAGCAGGAGGACTTCCTCTGTAAACTTCCACCAGACTTAGAGCAGCAGTGCCGAAGTGCGTTCTCAAACACTGCAGCAAGAGCATTCAATGTGACGAAAGAACAGCTAAGTTTGCAAGCAGAAGATGAGTTGCTGGAACTTCCCGTAATCATGATGCTTCTCAATGTGACAGCTAATGCTGGACAGAAAATTGGGACATTAATCGACTTAGCATCAGACACAAATTACATAACACACAGTGCTGCAAACCGTCTGAGCCTAAACGGTGAAAGAATTACTCTCGTCATCCATGGAGTCGGAGGGATGAAAGTTCGCGTAAAGACCAAACGATATCTACTAAAAATCAGAGTAAAGACTCTCCAGGGCACTTTCAAGTCACATCAGCTAGCTTGCTATGGATTAGAAAGCATTGCAGAAATTCACAAAACGGTACCACCTGAACGACTGAAAAATTTATTTCCAGACGTTCCTCTCATCGAACTTGAGAGGCCTAAAGTGGTCGAACTGCTTATAAGCCATCGAGAAGGGCAACTAGCCCCACAGAGAGTCCGAGTAGTCGGAGACCTGGTCCTGTGGGACGGGCCCCTGGGAAAGACGGTTGGAGGAACTCACCCTGAGCTCTTCGAAGAGGTAGCTTTATCGGCCCACAAAACCAAAACGCACTTTGCTCGGTCGATGAGAATGGCAGCTCTGAAATATGAGGAGATAGCAGAGTACCATCCACCAAACAAGCCATTAACTAGGTTTGATAAATCAAGCACTCTGACCAGCAGCCGAGACTTTTTGGAGTGGTGGAAGTGGGATTCCATTGGAGCAGCGTGTGAGCCTAAATGTGGTGGTTGTCGCTGTGGAAATTGCCAGCCTGGTGGGAAAGAGATGACTCTTGCTGAAGAGAGGGAACTCGAAATAGTAAGAGAGTTGCCTCACTTATGTCACAGAGGACAACCACAGTAAAGAGCCGCATTGGCACGCAAAATATCCTTGGTTGGAGGACCCAGTTTCCTTGCCGAACAACAGGGGTGCGGTTGAGGCTACGTTCTTGAGGATGGAGAAACAGCTAGCCAAAGAACCTCAATGGAAGGCTGCCTATAGCGCTCAAGTGCAGGACATGCTTGACAGAGGGGCTGCAGTAAAGTTATCAGAAGAAACCATAGCTAACTGGGGCGGACCTGTGTGGTATGTAAGCCATCTTATTGCTCCTAACCCTCACTCAGTCACAACGCCAGTGAGGCTTGTTTGGAACAGCAGCCAAAGATTCAGAGGTGTCAGCATGAACGATTTGCTAGTAAAAGGCCCAGACTTTCTTAATCAGATACGTGCTGTCCTACTGAGATTCAGGAGTGGAGTGTACGCTGCATTAGGAGACATCAAGAAGATGTATAATTCAGTTTGGTTGGAGGACCGTGAAATGCATATGCACAGGTTCCTTTGGCGAGACTTTGAAGATGAGGAACTGGAAGAATACGCGGTCACAAGAGTCAACATTGGCGACAAACCAGCAGGCTGCATTGCACAACTGGCAATGCGTGAAACTGCCAATTTGCCATCCTTTGCTCACCTGGAGGAAGAGCGTAGAGTGCTCCATCAAGACAGCTATGTTGACGACATTCTCACATCACACAATGACCTTCATCAGCTGAGGTCTATTGTGGCAAATGTGGAGCGGATCTTAAAAGCGGGAGGTTTTCTTCTCAAGCCATGGGTCTTCTCAGGTCAAAGTGGGAGTGGTAAAACAGGAAATGACCCCCTAGGAACCAAAGAAAAGATCATGGTTTTGCCAAACCAAATGCAAGCTGATGACAACAAAGCACTTGGTCTGGGCTATGATGTGGAAGAAGACAAGCTCCGTGTGATGACGTCAATCAATTTCTCGAGGAGAAAGAAGAAAATGAGACTTGGTCAGAACCTTGGGCAAGAGCAAGTCAGAGTCCAAACTCCAAATCCACTGACACGAAGGGAATTGTTGAGTCAGGTGTCGGGGGTGTATGATCCTGTAGGTCTAGTGACTCCAGCCAAGCAGAAAGGAGCAATTCTAGTCCGCAGAGCTTTCCAAGAGGATGGAAGGGTGGAAGCATTCCAGTCAGTAAAACTTGGGACACCGCCCTCTCAGATAGTCTCAGAGAATATGCGGTAAAGCTCTTTGAGGAATATGTTCAGCTTGGCCAGATTAAATTCACTAGAGCTTTAACTCCCCAAAATGTCAGTGATGAACCCTGGGCGATAACCTTTTCAGATGGTAGCGAGAATGCTTATGGTGCGGTAATGTACCTCAGATGGAACTCTGATAATGGCTCAGTCACCAAGCTTGTGGAGTCCAAAGCTAAACTAACTCCGTTAGACCACAAAGGAGACGCTGTCAAAGCGGAGATGTGCGGAGCGGTGTTTGCCTCACGGCTGCGGAAGTACTTTGAGCAGCATAGCCGAATTCAAGTTGGGAAGTGGTTTCACATGGTTGATAGCCAAACAGTTCTTGGTGCAATACAGCGAGAAAGCTATGGTTATAAGACATTTTTCGCTAATAGAATTGGAGAGATCCAAGGGATTACCAAGCCGCAAGAATGGTGGTGATACCAGGTCCACAAAACATAGCCGATGTAATCACTAGGGGGGCTAATCCTCAAGATCTTGATGAAAATTCAGAGTGGCAAAATGGGCCAAAGTTCCTGAGCTTACCAGTGGATGAATGGCCAATCAAATCAGCTAAGGATCTAGCAACTGACGCCCGAGAAAGCATCGGTAAACTTCAAAAGAAGGCGTTCGCAGCTGCACTGACAAGGTCTAAAGCAAAACAGCAGGAACCAGCTGAAGTATCAAGACAAAATGAGGATGTTATCCAGATCCAAATTGAACCCAAGAGACCACCTGCAGGATCAGCTGTCCAAAACTTAATTAATATGGAGCAGTTCAGTGATCTAACCAGACTAGTTAAAACAGTAGCGTGGGTTTGGAGAGCAGGAAAAACGTTCCTTGGCAGGAATCGGACCCTAAACAACCCAAAGTGGGAGGCAGTTTCTTCAGCTGGAACCATCTCGATGAGAGAAAGAGTAGATGCCATGCGAGACATTTTCCTTGCTGTGCAAGAAGGTATGACCTTTCCAAACACCACCAGAGACAGACTGGTAGTCTTTAAGGAGTCAGACTCTGGGCTATTGGTTTGTGGTGGGAGAATGCAGGCCTTTCAGGAAGATCAAGTTAGCATTCCGATCCTTCCCTATAATGCCTGGGTGTCCACACTGCTAGCCCGAGAATCTCACGGAGAAAGCCACGGAGGATTGGCCGAAACTTTACTTAGGATGAGGAGGAAGGCTTGGGTTGTCGGGGGTAGGAGAATAGCCCGAAAGGTTGTCGATAGCTGCGTTCATTGTAGGAAGACCAAAGCAAAGAAATGTCAGCAAGTGATGGGTGATTTACCACCAGAGAGATCGCAGCCTGCAGCACCCTTCGAATTTACAGCAGTAGATCTCTTTGGACCCTACTTTGTGAAAGATGATGAAAAGAATTGTCTTTTGCTGTATGTCGAGCAGAGCAATCCACACAGAACTGGCTAACACCCAATCTACCGAAAGTTTCTTATTGGCTTTTCAAAGATTCACTGCAGTAAGGGGCTATCCTAAGAAGATCTATTCAGATCCAGGCACCAATTTCATTGGGGCAAGACCAGTTTTGCAGGAGCTTAACAAGTTCCTGAAGGGCATCGACAAGGCTACTCTAGAGGAAATGGCCGCACAAAATGGGGCAGAGTGGATGTGGAAAATCCATCCAGCTGATTCTCCACACAGGAATGGAGCTGCGGAGGCTGCAGTGCGCATTGTCAAGAGGGCGCTCCAAAACTGTGGAGGCGAGTCTACACTGACTTACAGTGAATTCCAAACAGCCCTTCAAATGGCAGCTAATCTCGCTAATGAACGGCCTATCGATGCCAGAGCGCAAACTCAGGAAGACTGCATCCAGTATGTAACTCCGAATTCTCTACTGCTGGGGCGAGCATCTCAATGTGGTGATGTCAAAACATTCGACTTTTGCAGTTACCCATTCAAACGCCTCCAAGCAATGCAGTCAGTGGTGGATAAATTCTGGAGACACTGGAGCCAACTTGCGGGTCCTAATTTATTCTTAAGGACCAAGTGGCATACCATGCATAGGAACGTTGCAATTGGAGACATTGTTTGGATAGCGGATCAGAATGCGCTCAGAGGACAGTTTAAACTTGGCAGAGTAGTCAGTGTCAATCAAGACAACAAGGGTGTCGTAAGGGATGTCAATGTCCGAACCTTCCCAAGTTACCCTGTTCCTATCACGAAGCCCTTAAAAGCAAAAGCAAAAAACTATCCAGTGTTCAAAGGGCAAAAGGTGAAGATCCCAAGTACTGTTCTTCACAGAGACGTCAGACGACTGGTGGTTCTCCTTCCAATTGATGAGCAAAGGAGCAAGTAATCTAGGTGGAACATTGTAACTGGTCTACAATTAATAATGCCAGGCAGTTTGCCTTCAAAGCATTGCGATTCCCTCTTGTATCCAAGGAAAATCGAGTGGGAGGTGTCAAGTCAAACTGGATAATATAAATTTATTACGAACAAGAAAAGAGAAAAAAAAAAAACGGAAGGAAAATAAACCACTATAGTAGCCGCTCAGCCAATCGGAGTAAGGGGTGGAAAACGGAAGAAGGAAAAAAGAGTTGGTGTGTGTGAGACGAGTCGGACACGAGCTCTGTCACCAACTGGACACGGAAAAAGTGCACGAACTGTAAATACATCGTCAAATCCCGAAGTGGCAGCCGGTGAGAACTTTAATAATTCATCTGCTTCTGTGAATGGAAAAAAATGACGCTTGTGTAGCGGCAAATGCCGAATTAGTTTGTGACGCAGCATATACAGTATGTCTGTGCTTGGCACGTAAAGTTTCTGTGACCTACTTTCTGTAACTGCTCATAACGTGACTATTTCAAGCTAAATTTAGTTATGTGTAGCAATTCTTAATGTTATTGAGTTACTGGTGTTTATTTGTGTACCTTTGATTTGTATCTCGATTTAATCGCGGGAGAGAGAGACGATACAAATTATTTCTAAAGTTCACGTGTGATTAAGGAGATCGTTAAACGTGATCTGATTTCATATACACATTAAGAATGTGATAGTGTATGAAGCTTGTTAATAATATTGTTCGAGAGTGCTGCTTGTCAAAAGAGATACAAAAAATGACAACAACGGATGTTTAATAAGCTTTATTTGCAATTCATTTACATATTTTGTATTTTTTATTTCTGTTAAAGGTTTTTCACCTTTCTTCTGTCTACCTATGTGAACATTCATCATAATTGATGATACAAATAAAAGAAGAGTGGAATCCAGTTAAGGCCTTCGTTGATGATGTGTCTGTCCTTTTCAAGCGGGGAAATTGTGCACAACAAAAAAGCAAAGCTTGACAATGAGAATCTATCTATCTATCTCTATCTGTCTGTCTATAGCTATCAATCCATCCCTCATCTATCTATCTTTTTGACATTTCAAACTTTTTTGATATTTATATACATTACTTTGAATTTTAAAGCTACAATATATATATAAAAAATGCTGTTAGGGGTCGCTAACCTCTTACAATAAAGGTGTAGGTTGATGACTCATAATTCCAGCGGAATTATGGAACTTGTCGTCAAGCTGATGGATCTAATAATGTTTATGGATGAGTGAATACATTGATGTTTTTAACATGACCGTGGCAGGACATGATTGCTAATGAGAGACAGATATCAGTGCCAGACACGAGTCCTGCAGGTATAAAGGGATAAGGACATTTCATTCTACCGAACTACCCGCAAGTTCTGAATTAATATTCACAGAGGTCAGTTTATTAGACGAATGAAACTTGTGAGGTAACATAGCGCTGTTTCACTTGGTCTACAACACTATTACACTAAACTGTATTTGAGTGTGTTGATAATGTTATTCTATGTGTTAGTTTGTTGGCTGTGTGAGACTAGCAGTAAGCTAGATCAACATTAGAATAACATACAGATCATATTCTAACATTTAATCATGTTGTACTATATAACATTGATTAGTTTTATGAAGTTGAAGTTAGTCACGGACGTGGAGCTCTCGGCATCTCGAAAATGCCACGCTGATATTGATCCTCGTTTTAGTTCTCCTTTTTTAGTTCTCCTTTCCCAAAGTCTGCTTGCCATGGTCCATAATGTTTGAACGAAACAACAACAACAGTGTGAGCATGACACTAGATGTAGCACTGTTGTCCACATCTGTTGCCATGGTTATTATGGCAGTACGAGCGGAAACCAGTGATAACACGGATATTACGTCATTGACAGGCGACAAGTGAACACAAGTGAACGAAACATTATTTTAAATTGGAATTTCTCTGAAATTAAAAATCTTTGGGAACTTTTGGGAAATTGTAAGTAGACAACTGCAGGAAATATATCACACTGTGCAAGTGATTTTTGGATATTTTATTACAAAATTCTTACATATTGCACCTTTAAAACATTTTAATTACTTCCTTACATTCTAATTTGAATTCCAATTCTACATCTTGTTTTCTACCTCAATTCAAATTAATTTCAAATTAAGGAGCTGAACTGGTATTTAAAAGTCATTCTTAAAGGTGCCCAACTCTAAGTAATGACTTGTGATCATCAAAGTGATGACTTGTTAAAAAAAGACCAGGATAAAAAAAAAAAGTAATGTAATGCAATGTAATGTAATGTAAAGCTTTTTGGTTTTCACCCAAATTTTTTGAATGATTTATTAAATAACATCAGTTGAAAAATATGATTGCGAAGAGTTCGTAATGTGAAGGCCAGGATGTGATAAAAGCATAATATTTTATTTCATAATTAAGGAGAGGCATGAAATGAACAGTACAAAGAAAACAGTAACCCATCAGTTTATGCAAGAAAAAAAAGTTTTTTAATACATTACAAAAAAAAAAACATTTTCCCGCATGTGAAAAACATCCACACACACTTGCCCACTCACGTAAAAGCTTGTTCATTTAGCCATCCACCGACAAAGGTAAGCCTGTCGGTTACCATTGCTAATGAAGCCGGGAGCTGTAGCGTGCACACACTCATACACAACTTTACATAACTTTAACTGATGGCCAATGTTGAATTAACTAACCGTTAAAACCAATAATGTCCCTGTGACAGCGCAAGGGATGGAAGGACGCAGAGAAGGACTCTGCACTCTGTCAGGAGAGTATAATCAACACTGACAGAGGTATCATTTCACTGGAATATCTCGCCCTCTCTCTCTCTCTCTCTTTTTCTTTTTCACTGACTCACTCTCTCATGCATGCATAATATGACTTCATAAAAGATGGGTGACATGAAACAGCAGAGGTTTGATTGGCAATTCAGCGACTGTCAGTTCTCCACTACCAGATTCATTTAATGGAGAGAAAGAGGGAAAATATCCATGCAGATTCTGAACCAATAGCATTTCTTTTTTCATATAGATGATAATATAACATAATTCTATTTACACATACCGCAAGGTGGAACTCGGATGGCATTTTGATAACACATTATTTCATCTCTGAATAAAATAATAACTTTTTGTTGCCATTGGCAAATATGAAAACTTACACAGTCTTCTGCCTAGTTTTTTTCATACAATTTAACTTTTATGAAAAAGAATCAGAATTGGAAATTATTAACTGCAGAGAACCCAAATGCAGTTTTTATAATGTTCTGTAAAAAAATGTATTTGGCTTAGATGACTCTTCCTTGACAAGGGTGATGCTTTAAAATAAGTTTATTTTATATTATTCTCTTTTTGAAGTAAATATTCGAGTGCAAATGTTTTAATGGGACAGAGCTGAAATCAGTTTCTTTCAAATCTATTTTGCCAGAAGAATCAGCAGGGGTACAATTTAGCATCCCAGGGTAGAAAATCCAATTGATTTTTTTCCTCTAAAAAATAAAATAGTAACAAATTCAGTAGCAATACTAACTGAACATTTTACAATTGTCATAATGCATGAGATGCATTGACAATGTGTTGATTTTGAGATCATTTTGTAGGCACTTCAACAGGAACAAATAGAACATGTTTTAATCAAGTAAATGTCAAAAGGGAATTTTACTGCTTGTTCAATTTGCTTAAATAGGTTACACTTTATTTTAATGGTCGACTTTAGACATTCTACTAATTGTAAATAACTTTGCAAACATATCAACTAAATCTCATTATAGTATTAGTTGACTGTAGACTGTTAGATTAAGTGGTTTTCAAACTTTTTTTGTCACGCTCTCTTTAAACCTTTAGAAAAATCTGCCGTTTGAACACTGCTTGTTCCAACAGTGAAAACGGTCAACGGTCTAAAGAAGAACGAATCAGTGTAATTGCCGCTCGAACCCGCTTTATTAAGGCTTAGTGCTAACCGCTACAGTTAAAAGCCCATGGAGTAAAGATGAAACCACGTACATGTGAGCTGTTCAAAAACGAGGTGCGTTACTAGGTCAAATTGTTTCCACAGAAGGCAGTCGAATGGACCCTCCTGACACTTTTGCCATAACAGCACTTAAGCATAAGAGGCCAAGCACTGTGGGCAGTGGTGGAAAGAGTACTAACAAACTGTACTTAAGTAAAAGTATTGCTACTTAAGTAATAATTTACTTGAGTACAAGTAGAAGTACTGAAAAATAATAGGAATCAAGTAAGAGTAAATAAGTAGTTTGCTTAAAAACTACTCAAGTAACTACGTTACAAAGTACTTTAGTATTATTTTTCTGTTTTTAAATGTCAAAGCACGGTTTGAACACCCCGCCCACCAGCCGAACTGGAAGTTTTGATTGGTTTTGCACCCAAGTTAGACCTATTGGCTGAAGCGCTTCAGATCTGTCTGTTATTGGCTGAAGCGCAGGGCTCCACCAAAGTAAAGTCAAAAGTCAGCTTGCCCTGTGTCAAAGTACTTTGTACTTCTGGGGGAAAATAAATGTAGCGAAGTTGAATGCTTTATTTTTATTCAACTCAAGTAAGTAAAAGTACCACAATTTAATTATACTCAAGAAAGTAGAAAAAAAATTATATATAGAATAGTTACTTTCCACCTCTGACTGTGGGAAAGTTATGAGCTATTATTGCCAGTATATCAAAGACTTTTCAAGGACTGACAACCCCCTTTACGACCTTTTAAAAGACACTACTGAAAGAAAAGAGGGTCCCAAGAAGAGTAAAGGCAGAACAGGAACCAACCGAAAAAGTCAATGTGTGCCTAGTAAGCAAATTGTGTGGATAGAATATCACCAAGAAACATTGTCAAAACTGACTGATTGCTTGGTACAGCCTCCAGTGCTGGGGTTCTCAGACTTTCACAATCATTTGCTTCACACAGATGCGTCCAACCAAGGCCCTGGTGCTTTCTTATATCAGAACCAGAATGGCAAGCTAAGAGTGATAGCTTATGGATCAAGGACCTTGACGACTGCAGAGAGAAACTACCACCTGCGGAAAAGTTTAGAGACTACCTCTATTATGCTCCTTTTATTTAAATTACTTTAATTATAATGAGTTTGCACTGAACAGTTGCATTTTCTGAATTCTGAGTCGCAGTTGGGAGTTGAGAGTTGCCATGACGACTGTGGTGCATCCTCGATCAACATAGAGAGGACCACTGGAATAGGCTCTATGCACGATTGCTTCCGCGTTTTGTCTCAGCCCGCCCAGTTACATCCGGTGCTGTGTCAGAGCCGTTTTTTTGCATAAGGTGGAGATAATGGCAAATTACACTAGCTGTTTACAAGAACTTCCCGCGGTTAACATAAATGATGTTAACAATATTGTGAGGCAGTTAGCTGTCACAAATAAGAGTAAGAAAGAGAAGGGCTTTGAATTATATTTTTTGAGCTACATCGACAACTTTGAGGGTGAGTATTCTCTCATATCATGTGAAATCCGACTCAGTTTATAAAATCGTTGTCTCGTTTCTGAGAAAAATGAATTTTATTAAAGTTTTGCCGCTATACACTTCCCTATAGAACGCGCTATGCGGAAGTAAAGACGCGGGCTGAGATTCTGCCAGAAATACGTCAGCAGCGTTCGCGCATAGAGCCTATAACATACAGTTTTGTCTCTCTCACATGACGTCGCTTATTGTAGCTAAATCTCTAGCAGAAAGCTGAAGTGCTCACTAGCACTGACAATCAGCAATGATATCAGAGTCATCAGAGTACCCACCACAAGTGTCAACCCGGTCGCTCAAATACCGGAAAGATGAGTTTATCTATCTACCTGTTGAGCCACTCGTGATCGACTAGTTATACCGCAAATTAGTTAAAATCTCCCGGAATCTAGAGCCAAGCGTGCATGCGAGACAGAGACTGTGCTCCAAACCGCGTAGCGCACACACGGCAGAGAGGGAAAGCGAGACCTTGCGTGTGCAGAGAGCATCCTGATCTAGAAACAGGACCCCCCGTTGGAGAAAGTCATGGGGTAACAAATAAGGATCGGAGCCTAAATTTTAAATTTTTTCCAGGTATCTCTGTCTCTCTCTCTCATTCAAATGGGCAGTTTGGGCGAGATCGGTCGTAAATATGGCGGTGTTCTATTTGTAGTGACGTAGGTGGCATCTATGAATAGTCGATACACAATCTAAGGCTGCCATCCTTCTTACGAACACATATGATTGGCAAAGGCGCTGGTGGCTTTTTCACCATTACTGATAATTGTGTGCGTGCGTGCGTGTGCAGGTTTATATTACATTGTGGGGACCAAATGTCCCAAATTTTTTCTCTCTGAAATGTTACTTTGTTTTTTTGTGGCATTGCATAGATTGTAATTTTGACATTAAACACGCAGAAGTCCAGTTTTTTAATTTTGTGCTCAATCAATCTGCCAATTTATTCCGTACCCGGACACTCAAATATCCAGTAAATAAGTTGTAATTTGTGCCCACTGGCACAGCAACAAGGTTAAGTCGTAACATATACCGCACAAGCACCTGGCCCAGGGTTCTGGCCAGAATCCACTTAGATTTTCTTGGAAAAGCTTGCTTTCATTAGAGGACGACTCATGCTTTTTACAAGTTAACGCTTTTATTCACAGCCACTGACCATACACTTCTTAGATGAACAGTCCCCTTGGAAGCAACCTGGGGTTAAGTGCCTTGCTCAAGGACGCAGTGGTGATCATTACACTGCCCTTTTGTTCACTGAATGCCTTTGAGGGATTTGAACCTATAACCTTTTAGTAACTACCTCAGATCACTAACCACATGACCTACATTTTCATAGACTCAATGTGGACTGAAAAACTTCACACGGCAGTCAAGGGAACAACACCGGGAATTTAACCATAAGCTTAATATTAAATGTGGAATCAGTAGTTTTTGATGTGCTGTTTGTATGTTAGTCCCTCCTAATTTGGTAGGGCTTCAGGCTGTCAACGGCAGAGCTCTACTTCCTGTTGCCAGCTGCCGATTTTTTCGCTGAACGGTTGAACCCCTACTGGAGAGACTGCAGAAATAGAGATGAGACACAATACAAAGAGAAAATCTCTTAGAAAAACAAAGGAGAAATCACTGGAAAATAAAGGGTTATGTCTGGGCAAGAGCTTTAGGACCCGTGTTAATATTAGAAAAGCTTTCCAGTGCTGGAGAGAGCGAAGCGGGAAGGCCTGAAAACAGACGTGGAGGTTGCTTTGATTCACTCCACCCGTGGGTAACACTGGGTTTGAGAGTCATTGTGTGTCTGGAGCTGCTGTGCTGTTGGCAACAAACAACCAACTGTTTTGTAATTGTTTGTAAATACTATTGTGTACTGTACGTTCGTGTTTTTGTTTTTTGCGCTTTATTTCTGTTGCGCTTCTGCTATGATAAACAAACATCCTCTCTTGGATTGCGTGTGTAACGGAGGCCAGCTAGTCAGAGTCGCGCTGACGACTGCCCGTGAATGCGCTGTTTAGTGTCATTGTTAGTGCACTTGACTCGCTTGCAGGGGGATCGGGGTTCGAGACCGACTGAGTTTTGAAGGCAGAGCAATGAAGAAGGGGTGTGTTTGTTTGGGTTGATTTCAAATATCAACATTGGCCAACAGCAAATTTAAAAAACTACTGATCCCACCTTTAACTCTCTCTTTGTTGACTGAAAGGATGAGCTGTGTTTAGCAACAACGCACATCCTCCGCAACTAAGCAAGAACAACGATTATATTTCTCCATTTATAACAGAAATTGACCATGACAGGAGAACCTAAAGAGGGTTATGTTTGACGTAGATTGATGGATGTTCTCCTACACTGTCTGTAGCCCTGCTTTAAGAATTGACTAATTCATAGATGCCGACAATACACAACTCTCTGTGCCTGTAGACTCTGGGTGGTTTCACACAGGTGATGTGCACCATCAAGGGCAATACAGAAGCATGCATGTGAAAATGCGAAATTCACATTCATGACTAGAAATAACTAGTACCAGGAAAATGTGAAGCCCATCGGTATGATGCAGCCTTTGCAGCAGATAATGGATGTCTGTATATAAGCTGTGTTAATTAGGCTCATTATAACAACTTGATACAATTAATTTACTGACCAATTAGAGCCACTCAACTAATGCATCTCGGTTAGAGAATAGAACCGCATATACCTCTGAAGAGATATATGTATTATAAAAGCTATCAGTATGGCATTAATCAAGGCTATGAGAAAGACATTGCTTATTAATAAAATTCAGAGCGCCATTTATTGCACTGGGGATTTGTGGGTATAGCTTTAGAAAAATGCTCTGTCATTCTAAGATCATTTTCAAATCAGCTTATTACTCCAAAACTCTAATTCATCATGGCTGCATCCATCACTGTCTGAGACAATAGTGATGATTCCCCTGCTTAAATGCTGGCAGCACTGAGCTGATGGATCCTCACAGCTACAAAGAAATGCCACGCTGACTTACAGATGAAAAAATGTGCTGAGGTTTAAACCCAGTTTAGCTTAGTCATAGTGTGCCATTGCTGAACTCAATAATGGCTACAATTTCATACATCCGCCATGTCTAGGCTTGCCATTATGGCCATTATTGATTTTCTGCAGATGTTATGTCAAATATTCTGGAAAGATTTATGAAAACCGCATGTTTTTGTACAACTATCTGTAGTTTGGGGGATTTTTCAAAGACTCTTTCTCCGCACCAGTAGGTGGTGCCTGCCAAATTACTGTCTATATGAGTGATTCATTGAATCATTCATTAAAATGATTCATGTGAAACAAATGAATGAATTAATCACTCAACTGATTTGTTAAACATGCTGTTTTTTTTCAAGGGAAAAAAACAGTGACTATCTTTATAAATGAGTCATTGAATCATTCAACCATTTTAAATAAAATAAAATAAACTGTCTTATACCTTGGGAACTCATTCACAGAATGGAGAGCTTCAACCAATTGACTGGATTGACTACCATGACTGGAGTAAGCCTTGTATTCATTTACAATCGCACCAAAGGGTTTAGCATACAGTAGCTCTGGATGTGCAGACAGGTACTACCAACTCAACTAGCAGTCACGCAGTCAATCAATCACGGCTCAGGCCTGCTGCTTCTAACTACAGCCATCCGTCATCTCAGTATCTTCCTCTTAGACAACAGTGATGGATCATCAGCGGCGCATTCTGTCAGCACCGTAAGCGACAGCCCTCAGTGGGTTGGCTCCATCCCGCTGAAGGATGTACGATATGGGCTTGCAGTGCACAAAAAGATTTAATTGAACTGCTGTTCAGCTACAGTTTAAGGTATCTCACTATAACAGGATAATTAATTTGGATAATACAGACTTAAATGACCTTGGGCAGTTATAAAATAAGACCTAATAAAGTATTTTACAGGAAGACTTTAAAAATCCCCCTGGCTGGAAAGGTCTCATTTTGATTTATGAAAACTGCTGTAGGTCAACGGTATACTTCAGATCATGCTCTCAACCTCTAGCTCACCAACTTTAAATTAGAGAAGGACTTTAACTTGGATTATTGTGCCCTGCAGACCTTTGATCTACTGAAACTTGCACCAGTTAGGGACCAAGAAAAAATAGCAGAACTAAATTGTGTTTGGTTCCATTAAAGGTTCTCGCACGTAATTCTTCTTCTGATAATCTGAAATTGTTTTCTGCAACACTTTTCATCAGCACGTGCAGCTCAATCTACAAGTGTAGTCCGATTCCTGAACAAACAAAGTGAATCAAAAACATAAAGCGCAAACAGGGTAGTCCAATTCCCCAACAAATGACTCTTTTTTTTACAAACTGATTTCTTTTTAGTGTATCAACAATTACAGCGAAAGCAGTGTAGTCTGATTCCTGAACAAATAACTCTTATTAGCTGATTATTTTTTGTGAATCAAACATATAGCTGTAAGACTTCCTGTAAATGAGTGTAGTCACTGACTGGTGGTTTATATAACAGTGTAAATAAAGATACACATTGTGCGTTTCATCAGTTGTATTGCTAGAATTAAATTTATGAAATATGTTACAACTTTTTTTTTCTTTAGCATTTTTTATAGCAATTATTGGATTGCATTTATGGCTTTTGCAAGAGTTGTTTAAAAATAAACAACTCTTGCAATATATTTTGCGACGGCTTCAGACACGGCTTCTGTGCACTTTATAGTGTGAGTAGTCAAGCCATAGTGTGTAAGCAAATGCAATTAAATCCTCTAATACCAGCCGCTGTTTTTAATCCTTCCATCTTCCTTAACATCCAGATGAAAGAGTGATACAAGTCATCTTGTTGTTCCTCTCTCTCTCTGTCTTTTTTTCCTCTCAACATCCTTGTGTAATCTGACAGTGAAAATTAACCAAATGAAAGTTGTACTTATATCCCTTTAGCCTTTGCTTCATGTGGGCTGAAGGCACAGATGGATTCGATTTTATTAGCTGTGTTTAAGTGAGCTTTTCTCTATCCTTTCGTCCCTAGAGCTCTGCCTGGATCTGATACCGTCTGTCAGGAAGACTTATGCCCAACACGCTGCGTGCTTTGCCTGCGAAATGTAAGGCATCTGTGATTGAAAAGCAATTTTTATTATAATGATGTGCCTAAGATTAACATTGATCTGTTTACAAGACCTTTATTGAATAAGTGAGCATGACAGTCAGCAAGACAAGGGAGATGCGCATCAGCCAAAATCAGAGAGTATCCAGAAGTTGTACTTTTATGGAAGGGTCAGTTAAATCATTGACATTCTCCATCCAGGCTTAAATCATTCAAAGTTTTCCCATCTCCATTGGAGGGATTCTCAGGGTATCTGGAATCAATAGTGCTCAATGATTCCTACAGAAGTGCAGTATTATTGAAATATCATTGGGTTTTCCCTACGAGGATCCCAGATTTTTTCTATTCAGAGCCAGTACACTCAGAACTAAGAGACCACCTAAATAGGTATAGAATATATCTTGTTTGTAAGCAGACTTCCTGGCAGCGTTCATTGCTTCATCTGAAAAACCCATTCTCAGTTGGCATGCTTGACAATAATCCAATTGCTATTGCATTGTATATTCCATATTGTACTTTACATTCAATTTGTTTGCTATTGTAATTCTGAGCAGTGTGGGGGTGAATTCATAAAACAGTTCTGACATGCAAAAACCTGTGCTTTATTACACGTGACCCAGTTCCACCATATGCCACTTGGGTGAACCTGATTTCACCAAATGATTACTGATGCTGAAGGAGCACCTTCAGATAATCAACAAGAGTGGAGAGCACTCAGCAATCAATGATAAGAGGTGTATATATATTCAGCAGTCTCACCACAATTGACCCTTCGCGTGGAGCTTGATTGACAGGTGTTCTGACCAATCATACTTCGCCATCCGCCATTTTGTCCGACAAAGCAGTCAGGGGAGTTAGTAGGTTAACATTGGGAGGATTTGAACTTGAAAAACTGAATATATGACGCCTTTCCGCGGTTAAAACAACATTCCTTCTTATGTTCATTCATGTTTATTTGATGCTATAAATGAACTAGAAGGAAGAGATGATCGGTTCACAAGCAGCTTTAACTGATGCTCTACAGCAACCTGTCACGACACATTAAAGAGCCACAAAACGGTATTTTTTGTTTAAATTTCTTTCAAAAAAATGACCATATTTGAAAGGTGAGACTTTGTTTAATATGTTTAATATCAAAAGTAACCGAAAAGTAACCTGGTCTGTTCTGTCTGTCCGTGTGTTGACAGTCTCCTCTCTGCTCTGCGATGTATTTTTCACTGCGTGAGAACATGGTAAGAGCGTGAGAGCGGTGTAGCTTGTCGGACATAGCGACAGTAACCAAGGGGGGCGGGTCTTTGCGAAGGGTCAATTCGTTGACAGTTTAGCAGCATCCCTCCACCACCCCTTCACACTTCTAGTATTAACCATTTACATACGGGGGGAGTACTAGGTTCGGGCCAAACCCTGAGCTCGGAGCCCTCCCCCCGGACAGCACGCCAAATATGCATTAAACTTTACTCCCTCTAATTGTATGTAAGTGTGAACTCGTGAAGTAGAACATGTTCCTGGATAAACAGCCTTGTTGATCCTGGAACAACATTCCAATCAACCAATTTAATGTCAAATTTAAGACCCCCTGCAGTGATAATCAAGTGTTTTGACACAGGGTGAAGGGTGGCTAATTTGCATATTGATGGATCCGCATATACTAAATGAGGCAAGAGAGCAGAGTTACATTAAAGCTATTTTAAAGGATGAAGAATCTACTTTCACAGGAAAAAAAACATTTAAATATGTAATTTTGGTGATCAAAGATGAGTTTTAAGGGAGACAATTATTGGGGGACTTTAAGCTTACAACAAGGGTTAGGTGCTTCTACACCCATCTTATTCTCCTATCATTTCCCTCTGATTTTATGGATACATTATGGGTAGTGTAACTGTCATCATTATGTTCAGTTTAATTCAGTTCAAGGACTTTTAGTTTGTATTTCTTCAGTTCATGTCTTCCTTTGTTTGATTTACCGTCACGGTTTCCATGGTCACTTTATTATTAGTTCTGTCAGGACCACTATCGTCAAATACATTTGTCAATTAGCTTACGGTTATTGGCGGTATGGTTCTGATCTGGGCAAGAACTCCCTGCACATACATGCAGCCTCGCATGGATAAGAGCAGGGAGAGCAGCAATAACCCCCCTTTGGCAAAACAGAACAGAACCTACATGAATGTATTGCAGATATCGTATATTGTAATTAGCTCCTGAGAAACGCGATAGCTGCTGATAATACTGAAGAAGCTAATATATGTATACAGTGATAGGCGTCGTATTCAGGTAGACGTGTATCAGCTGAGAGTCGCTGAGGCGACAAACTACTTGTGCTGATATAATGCCATGCGTGTCAATGTGATTATTTTCAGATCAAACATGCCTCATTTCTATGTAAATTATGTTTGTTCTAAATTGTGTCTACGCAGAAGCCAAATAAGTCGAATTGCCTAAATATATAAATCTAAATATGCAAATCACAGAAAGTTTAAGTCGCCATGAAAGTCACAATAGTCTTTTTTTTCCTTATTGTGACGTATATCCGAGTGAAAAAGTTTTCTCATGTAGGACGGAACTTGATTTTGGCAATTGATTGGATGCTTGTGGCTTGTTATTGTTGTGATCTCATGTGAGTGACAGGTTGTCCTGCCCTAGTAAATACATCATCAGAAAAGAAAAGAAAAAAAAAAAAAGAGAAAGAAAGAAAAGAAAAGAAAAGAAAAAAAAGAAAAGAGAGAGAAGAGAAGAGAAGAGAAGAGAAGAGAAGAGACGAGACGAGACGAGATGAGACAAGATGATGTTGCAAGATGAAAGGGAAGTTATTTCAATTAAAAATTATGAGGACACATGATTTTAAAAAAGTATAATAATAATGATATACACAGATAAAGAATTTATAATAAATACAGCAATATTCCATAACAAAACACAAATAGTCAATTTTAATGTTATAGTGACATTAAGGTTAGGCTGTAAATTGAATTTTGGCTTAAGAGACAACTGTATACATTTTTCAGCAATCATGGCATCAGTAATTCATTGATTCATAAAAAATAAGATTCAAGAAACAAAGTTACACTGTGAGATGTAAAGTCTAAAGTGTCAGATATAAAGTAATATAAAGTAGCAATAACGAGTCATTAAGTCACATTGTGAAATATAAAATACAAATTGTGAGATACAGTTAAAGCTATGAGATATAAAGCTGCAGTTGTGGTATATGAAGTCACCACCTTTGTAGATATACAACAATTACCCTTTTTATACTCTGAGGTGGAAACAGGCTTCAATCTAATAAGTAAAAAAACACTATTGGTGGTCGCAATTCCTTTTTTGTGATTCTCCACCATATGTTTCAGTCTATAATGAGACAAATCTCTGTTAGTTGATGAATTGGGGAAGGTAGATCATTATATACACTATCTTGTGACTTAAAGGTTTATAAGGTTTTTCAACAAACAATTTCTTTTAAGGGAAATATTCATTCATTGTTGTTTTTATTGTTTTCTCCCTCTTTACACCAACCTAATGTACTGTAGGTGTGTGAAATGAAAGTAGAAAAACACATTGCTCTAAATAACATTTCCTCTCTCTGTATTGTGGCGAAACACACAAGAACTATGAAATATGATACAGCCTGCAAATAAATGTCTGCACACTTACAAAAGAAACAGCACTTTCTGCAAAATCCCCCCCACATTTTCCCCAATTCTGCCCCAGAGCTGACAGCATTCCAGATGTCTCCTGTAGGACCACTTTAAGCAGAAACACAATAACCTGTGGCATTTCAAGGAGATCAAACGCAGCCCGCTTCAGAGCGCCTCACACCAAAAGAGTGCCCTCAGAACACAACCCTTCTCAGAGCCGCTCTGTCTGACCATCATTACACATCATCCAAAGCCTCTCTGTAGTGTGAGGTTAGAGGTGAGGATGAGTCAGGTACGAGATAAGGAAGAGCAGGTGTGTGTGGGGGGGGGGGGAGGTTGGGGGGTAAGAGTGGTCTCGACACACTGTATTTTGAAAGCTGAAATACAGATGGCAAGGATTTAAAAAAAAAAGTCATGAAACATGTTGAACATCAATTGGGCAATATATTATATATCGTAGAATAAAAAAATTGAAATACGTGCAAGGAAACGCATGGTGTTGGAGAGAGAAATGTGTTATGAGAACCGCATAAAAAACGTGCTCTTTCTCGACGCATTCTTGAGACACTAAACACGCTCCGTCGAGGTGCAAGAATGCTTGTTAATTGGCCCGTGAATCAGATTGGTTTATCCTTGGAGCCAGATAAGGGATCCATAATTTATCTGAGACAAAAAAAAAAGAGTAAAAGAAATGTAATTATTTTCCTGTTCAGTAGAGCATGTGGAGATGTGGAGGGCTCTGATGATTATTGAATTCTCACCGTCTTCTATTACACGCTGTATCTGCAGCAGGAACTGTGGGGAGCTGGTGAGGGTTCTGTGGCTCCCCGCAAAGTTCATCCGTTCCACGGCGTTCAGAGAGCGTCGCTCTGCGGTTTTATTGGCGTCAGCCATGTTTGTCTTTCTACAGGAACAGCTGAGGCGGATGCGAGATCGGGACTGTGAAAAGAGCAGCTGGGGCAGAACTATGATGTGTACTTGACTCCCTACTGGGACGCCCTGAAAGAAGGGGAGAAGTTCATGGTGCACACAAATGTATGTAATCTAGAGATCCAGGGTGTGTGTAATCAAATAAGCTTTTTTCAAGGTTTGCCATTAATGATCAGAGTTTATTAACTTCAGAGCTAACAAAAAGATAAAATAAACTAGCATAAATAAATTTGGATGCAACACTTGTAAACAATAAACAAACAAATGTACTACAGTAATTGCCCCCCCCCCCCCTCCCCTTTTTTATTTAATTCAAAATAATGTAGTAATATTAAGTTTATAATTATGAAATATTATTACAAATTAAAACAACTTAAACCATTACTCCAGTCTTCAGTGTCACATGATCCTTCAGAAATCATTCTAAAATGCAAAATTTGGTGCTCAATAAATATTTATTATTATTGTCAGTGTTGAAAACGGCTGTTTTGTGGTATTTTTTTCTTTTTTTCTTCAGGGAACAGTATTTATTTAAAATAGAAATCTTTTGAAATATTATAAATGTCTTTACTGTCACATTTGATCAATTTAATGCATCCTTGTAGAATAAAAGTAATATATACTGACCCCCAACTTGTGAACGTTTCATTCATTCATTTGTTTGATTTTGAAAAAATCAATGGTAAAAACTAAAATCAATAAATGAAACTGATCGAAAAGCCCATGTAGTTCGTAATGTAGAAGACAGAGATATAGAGTGACAGGATACATCTAAATGACAGGATAGAAGTCAGGTAGGATAAAAATGAAAAGGCATTAAAAGAAAAGGAAGAAAGCCAGAACTCTCACCTCCATCTGTGCCTAATCTTTGACTCAATTGCAGCTCTAATAACAAGGTGGAGGAGATTACTCTCTTCCACCCTCAAAAACTCTTCCATTTCACCCCTCGCCCAAGCCATGATTACTGTTTCCAAGGCAACAGTTCCAGAATGTCTCCATGGCACTGACAGTGTCCACTTTATGTCCACACTGTGGTCAGAGGGAAAGTGCATCCTCTTCTTTTGGAAGAGAAAGCCTCCCTTGGTACCAGAAGTAGTTTTAGAGCTGTTGGCCTCCACCTCTAGTCCCCTATTGTCCCAGAAAAAGAGAGAAGGAGCGATAGAGAGAGGAAGAGATCACCCGGAAGGCAGGTAGAAAGAAGGACACCTTGCACTGCTGTAATTGAATCACTACTCATCAGTGACGCTGCTGTGATTTTCTTGGCCAGGACTGATTCCAGGGTCACGCTGAGATATTACTGCATACACACACGTTGTGTTTTCATGTTTTATGGGGACTTTCCATAGACATAAATTATTTTTATACTGTACAAACTGTATATTATTTCCCCTTACACTAACCCAACCCCTAAACCTACCGATCACAGAAAACATTCTGTACTTTTACATTTTCAAAACAAAAAAAACATCACATAATTTATCAGCTGTTTTCCTCATGAAGGAAGAAAAAAGGATTTCAGATATTGCCATCTTTGTTGGGATATTGTGTCCCTATGATGTAGGGTTTACCAGTACATTATATGGGGATGTTCTGGTATACATTATAATATATATATATATATTAATGCAATGATGTAATAAAAAGTATAGTAATGACAACTTACAGTAGTTAGCTGAAAAAAATGTATACTGCATGCACTGTAAGTATAGAATTGTACCCAATATTGTATAGTAGGCCTATCTTTGTCTGTATATCCAACATTTGCATGCTGTGAAAATACTGTGACCCAACTGCAAAAGCCAAAAAGGTTACAGTAAAAAACTATGAAAAGCATGTTACAGTACACTCAGAATAGTTGTGCAACTGCAAAATCAAGGTCAGTGAAAGAGATTTTATTTTGCTTCAGCATCATGTCCTCGTGTTGGTACGGCCGGAGGACTTTATCCACATCACATGCAATGTCATCTTTGCAGGCAAAGGGGAAAACCCTAAAGCCATATCTAGCCTTGACAACATTCTCCACACCTTGCTCTTTCTCGTCGTCCTCCTCCTCGTTCACCACCTCTTTTACACATACTCTTCCCAGCAAGCAATAGCTGTCATTTCACTGTCTAGGTTAAATATAGACCCGATATAGTCCTGCTACGAGTAACCCACTTCTAGCCAAAATAACCTTGAATTTGCTTACATGCCGTTTTTGCCCAAATAACTGACATATGATATTCCATTGTGTAAGCAAAGTAAACAGTGATAACAAGGTGTTTGGTTTCATTTATTCACTCATTTCTTTTCTTTATCTAATTGATGACTATAGTCTATTCTATGGTTTAGACTCCTTTTACATTTTCAATGACAGCCCAAATTTTTACTTGTTTTAGCCTAGACGTCTGGGCTGTGTTTGGACGGCTATTAGACGTCTTTTATTGCGTGCTTGGTTCCTTTTCTCCCTCTTAAATTGTTTGCATCCATTATTGGTATCAACATTCAGTGCAACATTTTGAGTCAACTTTGGGACTCTGAACTGACTTTGTGTGTTTGGTCACATCATTAGAAATAAGTGTGAACAATTTTGAGTCGTTGTGTGTAAACGACTGTAAACGTTGTATTTGTGTTTAACTTTTGCCCGCCTGTGTTTAGCATTTTGAAACATAAGTGCATCACAGTGCGAAATGTGTTTTAGTGAGTGAGACTAGAGTTTTGAAAAAACAGTGCCTGAGATTTGCTGTAACTGAACTGCTTTACTCAACAATTTGGTTTACGCCATTAAGAATTTGGTTCAGAGAATGGGGTTTAGTGTTTTAGTGATTCAGAAAAACTGTAATAAAATTTAAAAATATATATCTGATCATCCTCCATAAAGCGTTACTATTTACATCTCATATCATCTGTAAACTCTTGCGTATACCAAGGCCAAGATTGACACACACAAACACACAAAGTGTTTGTATATTGTAAAAATGTATAACACATTTTTAGATAAGCATAGTTATACATTTTTACAATATAAATAAAAAAAAAATAAAACTGATGAAAACATAAAAATGTAGTAAAAATGTTTTCCATGTTTTTCACTGAATGAACACAATTATAAAAATACTAGAACACTTAAAGTCGTCATTAAACAGAAGTTGAGTTAGTCATTTCTTTCCTATGACGTATATCTGAGTGAAAGGGCTTCTTGAACAAGAAAAAAATGTAGGGCATTTTGTCCATCGGGAATTGATTGGATTGCTGAGTCATTGTGGTTTGCTATTTGCTGTGATATCATGTGAATGACAGGTTGTCCTGCCCTTGCACCAGTAAACACATCATCAGAGAATAGAAGAGATGTCGTTGCTATAGGGAAAGGAAGTCCATATTACATAAAACATCCTTTTAACTCACTCATACCCAAGATGTGAGGTATAAGAAGCATTATGAAACTATCCTGACACCATTCCCTTAACCACACTGTAAAAAGTTTAACTATTATTTACTCAATTTTTTTGGTGAAACATTTTTACACTAAAAAAAATTGAGTAAATTTTAAAGCTGTGAAATCAATGAAATATACTGTGCGAATTGAGTAAATGCAAGTAAAAAAATTAAGTAAATCGAAGTAACTGCATCTGGTACATTAAGAAATAAAATTAAGTATAATTTAACATTTAAAAAACAATATTTATGAGTAATATTAACTGTTTTTATTTATAAGTAATATTAACCTCTTTTATTTCCTCTAAACCTTTGTAAAATAGTAGCCTATTTCATACAACAACCATTATACGTTAAATTACATTGGCCTTTATTGTCATTGAGTACAGCAATACAGCACATTTTACACTGTTTTTAACATGTATACAATATTGCCTACATTTAAACTCAATTAACAAACATTTTTTAAGTAAAAATGAAACATTTAAACATTCAGGTAGCCTAATTCAAGTGTAATCAACCAGTCTGTTATCCAATTTCCACCGGATAAGCGCTGGTTTTCGTCCCGGAGACGGACTCGCGCTCTGCGGGTGAACTTCGAACTTTAGACCGCTGTCCTGAATACCGTCCCACTCATAGCCGAAAGATACTGCGAGCGACTGACTGACTCCATAACCTGCCAATAAACAAACAGTGACAGTTCTGAGGACATTTTATCATCCAAATGAATTATATTCATTATCATTAGAAAAAGGAATAAAGTCGTGTGTTTATGCAAGGCGTTTCAATCACGCGAAAAGACCATAACGTTACTGTAAAGACAGGCGCGACTCTGTTTAGGTGTCGAATTACGCCTCTGTATGTTGTTTTGCATTAAATAAAATGATTTAAAGCACAGTAATGATTGTATAGATAAGATAATATATACACAAACCTGAATTTCACAGAGGAAATGCACCAAATCTGCGACGCTGAGAAGAGAGATGTTGTACTGGAGACCGGAGAGCAGTGTTGCCAGATTGGGACGGTGATTTCCAGCCCAAAAGCTCACCAAAAACCGCCCACTCCGAGAAAAAAACGCCCAAAATTTTACTGCCAAAATAATGTGATATAATTGTATTGCCATGTCATTCAAGGTTGATAAGCACCATTTTTATCTCCTTAAAACAAAATAACGATGATAAAATACAATAAAAAATAAATAAATTTCCCAGAAAAACGGATCAAAACAGGGCAATAATTAAGGAGAATAAGCAAATATGACTAAAATGTCCAGGTGGACACTGTCAAAACGGCAATCAAGAAATGTACCGATGACTTTAACCCTCAGAAGTAGCTGTTACACATTGTAGATAGAACAATGCAGAATTTAGCAGTCAACACTGATTCATTGTTGATCAAACCTTTTTCAGCAGCTGTCAGGGACAGTTCATGCAGTCTGGATGGTGTAAGCAGATGTCTGGTTAGGCTAGTGCACATGGACCGTGGACAGTCTTCCCATATTCGATTCCAATTCAAGTATTTCAACTGAACTTTGCTCTCCTCTCAGAGTTAACCATCGAGTCATCTCCCACCACATGTGTACGTTTTTAGAGTTGATCACTATCTTACTCTTTACTGTAGATACAACTTACTGTATATGTAGGTCACTTTGGCATTATCGATCACTAGAATATACAGCTGCCTACAAGTTATCGCGCTAAATCGCGTCTGCCTGCTGATCGCTGATTGGCTATAAGTGCGTGCGTGCTCGGTGACGTCAACGCCAACGCCAGCTGACTCTGCATGGGCGTGTGTTTGTCATGATGACAGCACATGCACACTTTAGCTTAGTTTTTTAACCAATTAGACTTTAATAAGTAGATGTTTGAAAACCGCCGAACTGACCCCAAACCAGCCCAAATTTTGTCCACCCGCCCAAACCCTTTTTTACCCGTACAATCAAATTCAAAACCGCCCAATTGGGCGGGAACCCGCCCAATCTGGCAACACTGCCGGAGAGTTCAAACAGCCCGCGCTCACTCAACCAAGAACCAACCGTCGAGTTGTCGTCACGTCAGAGGGTGGGGGAGGGGTGCATTGTTTTAATTGAGTAAACTTACTAAATTTCTTAAGAGTGTGAAATATATTAATAATATTGATTTGAATTAAGTAATATTTTTTGTTTCTTGAAACAGATCAGTTTAATTAAACATTCTCATATTTTTTTATAGAAATTTCACAAATATATTAAGTGTATTATAAAGAAATAATTGGTTAGTCAAATACTAAATAATTTGATTGAAAAAAAACTTAAATATATCTGTAAATTCTAGATAAAATTAACTGTTGAATTTTTACTAAATTATTTTGGTATGTTTAACTCAAACAATCAAGTTAACGATATTCAGAGATTTTATTAAGTTAATAAAGTTAAATATTTCTGTAATATTTACTAAGCCACAGAATTATTTTTTACAGTGCATGTGCATCAGAAGATTTACGATTCTTTCAAAAATTCCTTTTATGACTTAATGTTTTATCGCATTGCATCAGGATAGAACACTGTGTAACAGTACTTGTCTAAAAAGTCAAAAGAATTCACAGTTACTTAGCAATGTTACTTAAATATATTGTCTAGGGTAAAACATGTTAGTGGCAGAAAAAACTCGTTTGGCACGAGTATCAAAAGAGACTCAAGCAATCCCTACAATATCCTTCAGCAATGACCCAGACTCCACACCCACAATAGACAATATACTGAATGCATTATTAGTCTGCATATTTTGCTGTTTCGGCTTCAAATCCTTTTTTATTTTATTTTGGTTGTAAAAAAGTGAGAGATCAATATTTCCAATGCAGCAGCAACCGAAAGAAAGGAGTTAGTGTTTGCAAAGGCTGGCGTCTGGAAAAGTGACCTGAAAACAACTGACTGTTAGAGATACAATGACCCGACCGTCTACCTTTGATGACACAACAGAAGCCGCACCACAAACGTAGGCAAGATATTGTGCTGTTCCAGACACTGGTCTCCTCAAACAGGGTAGGACGCTGATATTCTGCTGCATACAGAGCAGTCCAGCTATGGATTTTAAAAAGAAGACAAGGTTCAAAGAGAACTGAAGGATAAAAAAGACGTGAGAGAGTGCAAGTTTGCAATTGGTTAGAGGAGACAAACATAGAGCTGGCCTGGCACACACTTAAGATACACTTCAGAAAATTGCTAGTCACAGTCACAGACACACGCATGTGCACGTGAAGAAGTCGTGCTGGGCCCCTGCTGATTTGTTCGTTGTACACATACCAACTGTAAATCACACACAGGCACATCAAGCCATTAAACTGCATAATTGCTTTGCACACTCTAATCCTCAGTCGCTAATCAATGGCATGATTCTCCCAGATGCCCCATGCTGTTCTCATGGCAAACTGGTGACCGATCGTTTACACACATGGCACTGACACAAATCCCGCACAAACTATTTAAACCTACTATCGATATATAGCAAATAGTCATTGACAATGTAATTATACGCAGATGAACACATACACACGTACGTTCACACTGTGCAATTCCCTAGTGGCTTGCTGCTTTGGAATAAGTTGTATCATGACATTTAAAAAAATACTGATTACAATAGTTGTTTTTATAATTTTTGGATGGATGGATGGATGGATGGATGGATGGATGGATGGATGGATGGATGGGATGGATGGATGGATGGATGGATTAAAGAAAGAAAAGAAAGAAAGAAAGAAAGAAAGAAAGAAAGAAAGAAAGAAAGGATGGATGGATGGATGGATGGGAAGGGAGGAAGGATAATGGATGGAAAGGCTGGGTGGATGCAAGAAAGGAAGGATGGCTGGATGAATAAAGGATGGATTGATTGATGGAAGAAAGGATGGATGAAAGAAAGTATGGATGGATGGAAGAAAGAAAGAAAGGATTGATGGATGGATGGATTAAAGAAATAAAGAAAAAGGATGATGGAGGATGGATGGATGGATGGATGATTAAAAGAAAGAAAGGATTGATGGATGAAAGGAAGAAAGGATGGATGGATGAAAGAAGAGGATGGATGGATGGATGGATGGATGGATGGATGGATGGATGGATGGATGGATGGATGGATGGATACAAGAATGAAAGCTTATGGATGGACGGACAGACGAACGGATGAAAGAAAAGAAGAAAGAAAGAAAGAAAGAAAGAAAGAAAGAAAGAAAAGAAAGAAAGAAAGAAAGAAAGAAAGAAAGAAAGAAAGAAAGAAAGATGAAAGAAAAAGATTTATGGACGGACGAACGGATGAAAGAAAGAAAGAAAAAAATATGGATGATGGTATGGATGGATGGATGGATGGAAAACCACATTTTTTGGAAACCAAAAAAACAAACCATTTTGAACTCAAATGTAAAATTCTAAATCAAGACTTGTTTCACACACTGAACCACAGAACCAGAAATCACATCTGAAGTCAATACCACCAAAGATCAAGTGCAGTTTACACAAATTGGTGCATTTACAAAAATGCCATGGCTGAGATTTGAAAGAATTGTTTTCAAAATGGCTTGTTTCAGTCATTACTACACTCATGAAATCATTCCTACTTCTCATTGCTTTCACAATTCGTTTAACAGGCCACTTGTGGACCCCTGTGATGGACGAACTCCTGCCTTGCACCTTTTCACTGAAAAATGCTGTTTGTTCTGATAAAAACACTTGAATATATCAAATTGTAGCGGTATCAATCATTTTTTGTGTAAGCTAGGTGCAACAACCACTGTCTGCAAGAAAACACACGAAAAAAAAACCTGTGCCATGGTGCACTATATGAACAAGTTTGGTTTATTTCATCTTAGCCAATAAAGCAGAACGCTATAATCCAGAAAGCCTCCTGCTGTTACACTAATTGAGTTCAATACGCAGTCAATGTATCCATCCCTCTCCCTCTTCCTCTCCCTCTCTCTCCATCTCCTTCTGTCCCATTTATTTCCTATCACTTTCGTTGTTCGTCGTCCTATCGTGCTTTGTTGGCAACTCAAAATTTGTTGTACAAAATGGGGGGGCTGCTAAGGGGGCGGTCGATCTTCCACTTATCCATAAATGTTAACTTACTAAATAGGATGAAATACATAAAGTTAATGCTAATTCCATTTCATTTCTAAACCTCAAAGTTGTTGTAAACCTTTTTTCCTTTGAAAATCTCCTTGCTATCAAATTCAGCTTGCAATTCTACTTCCTGTTTGCTACCGTCTTGATTAAATTATAATGTAGGCTACTCATGCTAATGTGTAACAGACAAAATATTATTTTACCATAGATATTCACCCATAACATATACAATTCCGTTTAAATAGAGCTTGTTACGTCTCCAGATGGTTAAAGGTATGAGGAAGACGTACATAATAAAATGTAAACACTTTCCTATAGTTTTGATCTCTGGGGAGTATTGTGGGCGAATGAATCAATGACAACAAGTTACTGCAAACGGGTGGTTCGCTTTATTTTCAATACACACAATGACTAAATGGAAACAAACAAATCAACTTATTTACAGCTATATACAACTTAAGAAAATAATTGAAGAAAATAAATGATAATAAGAATAAGCCACAAAGAGAAAGAAAATGAGCGGTGCTAAACAAACAAAACAACAAAACCAAAACACTCAATTACTAATCCCCCCACTCTCTAAACTCACTGAAAACAAAACAGAAAATAAAGAGATCTTCAGCGCCAAAACGCCATAACTAAAACTTCACTAACCAAACAAAAATTGACATAGAGTTGCACACGCTCCTTCCCTAGTGTGTTAAACAATGGTACTTCTAAATGCATGTACAATGTAGGTCACGTGACGTACTTCCCTTTTCTCTTCTCTCCGGGCTGGTGCCAATTTGAGATCAGAGCAATCCTCAGTGAACAAACACACTCAGACTAGTAGGAAGACAAGCAAGCGAACCACCACAAGGTCAGTACTTCTCAGCAACAACAATAGTACAAGCCAACAAACAGTCCAAGCTCCTCCTCTTCCGTTCTCCCGAGGGCCTTATATCAGAACCACAGCCGATGATTGGTTGTCTCCAACCAATAGCAGCACCTACAACTCAAGGATAGCAGAGAGCGGGAAAAACAGGAAGAAACCAACAGCAGAGGGAAGAAATGGAGCAACTAATAAACAAAAAGGGGAGGGAAGAACATGCTAGCACGTAACACCCCCACCCTTAAAATTAAACATTATACATATAATGTTTATATACTATACACAACCCGACACACAAATTAAGCTCTAGAAAGAGCATCGGCAACCACATTTTCCACTCCCCTTTTGTGCCGAATCTCAATATTATAATTTTGAACTACAAGAACCCATCGCATCAGCCTTTGGTTTTGATTGTACATTCGACACAAGAACGTAAGAGGGTTGTGATCGGTGTACACAACTACAGGATACGAAGTCGACCCAACATATACTTCGAAATGCTGTAATGACAACAACAAAGCCAAAGCCTCCTTCTAAATTGTGGAGTAATTACATTGATGTTTGTTAAATTTCTTAGAGAAAAAGCAAATTGGGTGATCGATACCTTCCTCGTCCTCCTGCAACAACACAGCACCGGCTCCAGCTGCGCTTGCGTCCACCTCCAACTTGAAGGGTACAGAAAAATTAGGGGCAGACAACACAGGAGAGCTACATAGTAAATGCTTGATGGTTTCAAAAGCACACTGGCTCTCGACTGACCAAACAAATTCTTTTGCGGGACTGAGCAAGTCTGTCAGGGGTTTTGCAACAGAAGAAAAATTCCTACAGAAACTTCTGTAATACCCTGCCATTCCTAAGAATCTTCTCAACTCCCGACGAGTAGTAGGTGCAGGGAACTCTTTAATGGCATCAACTTTGGCCTCTACTGGACGAACTTGACCTCTTCCCACTTGTTTACCCAAGTATGTGACCATAGCTTTACAAAACTCACACTTAGCCAAGTTCAAAGTTAATGAAGCCTCAGCAAGTCGTTGAAAAACCACGGACAACACTGACAGGTGTTCAGGCCAAGTAGACGTATAGACAACTAAATCGTCTAAATATGAGCTACAGTTAGGCACATTTGCCAATACTGTATTCACTAACCTCTGAAAGGTCGCAGGTGCATTTCTGAGTCCGAACGCCATAACATTATATTGCAGGAATGAGTCTGGAGTTACAAAAGCAGAGATGTCTGATGCCCTTGGTGTCAAAGGCACCTGCCAATAACCCTTAAGCATATCTAATTTTGTAACAAATTTAGCAGAACCCACATTGTCAATGCAGTCCTCCATCCTTGGCAATGGAAAACAATCTGGGACTGTTACAGAATTGACTCTGCGATAATCCGTACAAAATCGACTTGTTCCGTCAGCTTTAGGAACTAGGATACATGGAGAGCTCCACGGACTCACGCTGGGCTTTGCAAGATCCTCCTGTAACAAATACTCAACCTCTTTCCTCATTGCAGCCCTCTTTGCAGCATTCATCCGATAAGGATGCTGCTTAATGGGAACAGCATCGCGGACATTAACCTGTTAAGCTTCACCCCCAATTTTGAAAAATCCCCAGAAATGGCATACCCAAACTGAAACAGAACCAGTTCATGAACCATTTGTTCTAAAAGCACAAGTATGATCTCATTTGAAAGCTGACACCTGGCAGTTTATTGCAAATGTAGAATTAATTATTGTCATAATGAAAAATAAATGTTATAAATAGCTTCAAAGTTTTGTCAAGTTATTAGAAATTTATTTTTAAGAAATATTTTCATGAAAATAAAATTGAAGTTGGCCCTGTAGCAATCTAGAAATGCACTGCAGCTAAAGCCACATGTCTGACCATGTTATATTTAAAATCTGAAGATGATATGTCTAAAACTCTTTATTTAGTTAAATGTTTTTCAAGATCATGTCATCCGACTTTATTTTGATTAGACTCTAAAAAGCAAACTGATGTTTATTGTCATTTTCTAAGCATCTATTCAGTCTATTTTCTCTATTGTGTTGTGGTCTAAACGATCTCCATTCAGTGTCAGTCTCCCCTGCACACATTCACACCTCTCCAGCCTCTGGTTATTGCTCTAAATATGCTTTCTTTTGTCTGCATTATAATTACTAACGACTGGCTATTCACACTGTTTCAACCCCTAATCTCTTTTAGGGAAAGTTCTCAAAGTTCTCACCTTACATTTGAAACTATATAAAATGACCTTCTTGAAAAAAGAAACATTTCAGCAAGCAGTCCTATTTAAAAAATATTCATAAATATAACAGCTAGGTAGCAGGTGCACCAAGGGCTAGCTAGCATGTTAGCTTAGCACACCATCAATACACGACAATTTATGAGATTAAAACCATGTTTGTGCTCTAAAACTTACTTTATAGCACAAGTTGAGTGTTTTAAATAACCTTCTGTGCTCTGATTTGGCTTCAGATAAAAAAAATTGACAGAAAATATAGTATTTTATAGTATTATTCACAATGAGTCTATATCGATTAGCATTACATTATAAATATAATCTATTATTATGAAAATACCTGACATGGCTCGAAGAACACAGGTAAACCAAATATCATTGCAATCATGTTTATTGTCTTCAAAACATCTTTATCTGCATGTTACAGCGATCTCTGTTAGTGTTTACGTCGTGATGGACTTCCTGAAATGTCACATGATATGATTCTTCATCGTGTTCCAAATTTGGACTGCATATGTGCACAGGGCGCCCTCAGGCTGCCAGTATGTATTGAAAACACAGTACATCAGAGTCTCCAGCGCTCATAATGATTAAATCGACGCATTTGGGTAGATATTCAATAAATATGATTCCTGTCTATATAAATCTGATGTAAACCTATGAGAATCTATCAATATTTCTCCAAATCTGTACACTTTTGAGCTAAAAGCCCTGATGGACGTTGTTTTGTCAAGCTCTGTCGTGACGATCTCACTGGAGTTTTTTTCTGAATGGAAGCGGCTGACGCTCATAATTCATATCAAAGGTATCGACTCATTTTTTGATTACATAACTCCAGACACAAATTAAGACATAACTGTCACTATAAGATTCTCAGAATACAATAGTGGTCAAATACTAAACCTTCAGTCTTATATCTTTTTAATGATGTATAGTTTGTCAAGGTATTAACATTGAATCTGATAGTATTTTTGAACGATTTAAAAAAAAAAAACGCTCAGAGCGCCCTCGCTCTGGCGAAGGTTAACAGGTTAATGTCATGATAAAGCACATCAGTTTGCCTCGGTACATCCCCGAAAATCTGAGGAAAACTTTGAATCAATGCCACAATGTCTACATACTGATCCTCTATCAAATGACACAGCAACTTAGAAGGATCAGCTAAAATCTCAGAATTAGACAATGGTGTGAAGGGTAACGGGTCAACCTGTAATCTCACCCCATCAACATCAAACTCAGCATTAACAGGAAATGATGGTTCTGTCTTACAGCTCACGGCAACAGACGAAATCACGGGCCCTGTGTTCTCCTCTGAACAGTGAGATGCTTCCTTCCTGGAATGATAAGCTTTGAGCATATTGATGTGACACACACGTTTCTGCCTCTTACGATCAGGTGTTTTAATGATGTAATTCGTGTCATTTTGTTTACCCACTACCTCGTAAGGACCAACAAAACGTGCAGACAAAGCAGACCCCGTAATTGGTAACAACACGAGCACCTCATCACCAACTGAAAATGATCGTGACACTGCTGCCTTATCAAAATGCTGTTTCATGCTAGACTGAGCTTCAGAAAGAGCTTCCTTGGCACGAGCACAAGCTTCATGAACTCGTTCACGAAAACGAGCCACATACTCAAGAATGTTCTTTGTAGGACTCAAACTGTCATCCAGACCAAGCATTTGCTCCTTAAGAACTTTCAGTGGTCCTCGGACACTATGTCCAAAAACCAGTTCAGTTGGACTGAACCGCAAGGACTCCTGAGGGGTTTCACGAACAGCAAAAAGAACAAGTGGCACACCCTCATCCCACTCATTCCCTGTCTCCCAACAATATTTCTTCAACATAGACTTAAGAGTCTGGTGGAATCTCTCGAGCACACCTTGACTCTCTGGATGGTAAGGACTGGAAGTACGGTGACGGACACCCAGTGAACTAAGAGTTTGTGTGAACAACTTCGACATAAAATTTGTGCCTTGATCTGTTTGTACCAACTTGGGCAGACCAAAAGTAGAACAGAACTTCACTAATGCCTTAACGACCGCTTTGGCCGTAATTTTCCGCAAAGGCACCGCTTCTGGGTAGCGAGTCGCCACGCACATCATCGTGAGCAAAAACTGATGTCCAGTCTTTGTTCTCGGCAATGGGCCGACACAATCCACGATCACGTGCTCAAAAGGTTCACCGAGCACCGGAATTGGAACTAATGGCGCGGGAGGAATTACTTGGTTTGGCTTCCCCATAACCTGACAAGTAGAGCATGTTCGACAATAATCAGCAACATCCCCTTTCAACCTGGGCCAAAAAAAATGACGCAACACACGGGTGTATGTCTTGGTCACCCCTAGATGTCCTGACATAACATGGTCATGGGCGAGTGAAAGCACATGTGCACGATACTCTACAGGCACAACTACCTGACAAACAGTAGAACACTCCACGTCATCAACTACTCTAGGCCGCCATTTCCGCATTAACAAACCATTTTCGATGAAGTATGTTGCATCCCCTTTAACATTAGACACCGCATCAAAGCACTTCTTTAAAGTTTCATCATCTCGTTGAGCTTTGATTAACTTTTCATGACTAACAGGTAACGAAGATAACGGATCACTAACCTTTTCTTTCTCTGTTTCCTGAGGCACATGATCTCTGACCACATCACCATCTGTACACATAAACGTGTCGTCCAATGTAAACTCTGTCCCCATCTTCTTAATCTGAGCACGAGTAAACACACAGGCCGGAAAAGCCTCAGGATACTTCAAAGTTAAATCCTCTGTAACAGAAGTAACCACAGGTTTGTCCAACACTTCCAACACTGGCAGCACTCTACCCCCAGCCAAGTCGTTGCCCAAAATAAACTCAACACCAGGCACTGGCAACGCAGGTCGCACACCGACGTCCACAAAACCTGCAACCAACTCAGTCTGTAAATACACACGATGCAATGGCACTTTCAATATGTTCATGCTAATACCTTGCACCAGGATACTGGAATCCAAACAGGACTTCTCTGAAAATGGCAGCACATCCCCACGTATAAATGAACGTGCAGCTCCAGTGTCTCGCAAAACCCGAATCTCAACTTGATCATCTGGTTGGCCACTGAAAGATACAAAACCTTCCAACAAAAATGGTTGGTAAACAGAGTCAACAGATACTGGAATTGTTTTAACCAAACCAACAGGGTGTGCACTGGAAGAATTCTGCTGTTTCCTTTTGAGTACTGTACAATCGGCAATTACATGACCCATTTTGTGACAATAAAAACACTCGCGCTTTTCTTTAGCTGGTTCTACCCTTGTTTTAGTTGTTACCGTATGCGGCGGACATGTAGAACCATTTCTATCACTACGCATAGTACTACTAAACACATTTTTATGAGTCAACGTAAACTCGTCCGCTAGTACAGCAGCCGCAGACAGTTTCATCACCTTCTGTTCATTCAAGTACAAAACAATGCGTTCAGGCAGACACTTTTTAAAATCTTCAAGGAGCACTAGTTCACGCAAGGAAGGAAAATCATTAACATGACTCGAAGCGCACCACTTGTCAAACAGAACCCCCTTCTCACGTGCGAATTCAACGAAGGTCTGATTACTACTCTTCCTATGATTGCGAAACTTCTGTCGGTAAGCTTCCGGCACCAATTCGTATGTGTTCAGAATAGCTGCTTTCACAATGTCATATTTCAGACTATCTTCTATAGACAAAGTAGAAAAAACTTCCATGGCTTTTCCCACAAGCCTACACTGCAACAGCAATGTCCAAACATCCTTTGGCCAATTTAACGAAACAGCAATTCTCTCAAATGCACCAAAATAACTGTCCACTTCCATCTCCCTGAACAACGGCACCAATGAAATTTGTTTACTTACATCAAACGCAGTGGTAGAGAAACCACGCTCTGTTGAATCTTTGCCAACTGAATCAGAAGCAAGCAGGCCAGTGGACCTAGATGAGAGCTTCCCCTCCTCTAACTCCAAACGGCGCAGTTTCACTTCTTTATCAGCCTGGATCTCGAGCCGCCGGATTTCAAGCCGCAGATCAAATTCAGCTCGCCGAGCATGAGCTCGGTCTTCCGCCTCCATGCGTATTCGAGCAAGACGAACCTTTACGTGTGCGCTCCCACCAGAACCTGATGTATACGGGGAGAATGGCTCAAATGGGGGTAAGCCGGTTTTAACCTCAGCCTCCGCGTCCGCCTCAACAAGCTTAACCTCCTCATCGTCAGCCTCCGCAAGTTCACGTGTCGTCATTCCCTCACTGATTTGATCTGCTTCTTTAACCGACTCAGGCACACTCAAAACATTTAATTCCGAAAGACCGTCTAAAACGACAGTTCTAATCTCTTTTTTCAATGACTGCCGACGAACTGAGATTTGGAAGTGTTCAGCTATTTCCAAAAGATCATCTTTACGACATTTATCAAACAAGTCTAACGACGGATTCTCAATAAATCTCTGTGCATACGCAGACATCACGAAGCTTACAAACAAACACTACACAAAGCTTTATGCTACGATACTGACAACACTACCAGTCACTTGAGTCCATCCACCACAAATACTCCCAGAGTAAAACAAGGGATTATGCCAACTACCGGATCTTCCTCATTACTGGAAAAAAAAGAATCCCGGACGAGCCCCCAAATTATGTTACGTCTCCAGATGGTTAAAGGTATGAGGAAGACGTACATAATAAAATGTAAACACTTTCCTATAGTTTTGATCTCTGGGGAGTATTGTGGGCGAATGAATCAATGACAACAAGTTACTGCAAACGGGTGGTTCGCTTTATTTTCAATACACACAATGACTAAATGGAAACAAACAAATCAACTTATTTACAGCTATATACAACTTAAGAAAATAATTGAAGAAAATAAATGATAATAAGAATAAGCCACAGAGAGAAAGAAAATGAGCGGTGCTAAACAAACAAAACAACAAAACCAAAACACTCAATTACTAATCCCCCCACTCTCTAAACTCACTGAAAACAAAACAGAAAATAAAGAGATCTTCAGCACCAAAACGCCATAACTAAAACTTCACTAACCAAACAAAAATTACATAGAGTTGCACACGCTCCTTCCCTAGTGTGTTAAACAATGGTACTTCTAAATGCATGTAAAATGTAGGTCACGTGACGTACTTCCCTTTTCTCTTCTCTCCGGGCTGGTGCCAATTTGAGATCAGAGCAATCCTCAGTGAACAAACACACTCAGACTAGTAGGAAGACAAGCAAGCGAACCACCACAAGGTCAGTACTTCTCAGCAACAACAATAGTACAAGCCAACAAACAGTCCAAGCTCCTCCTCTTCCGTTCTCCCGAGGGCCTTATATCAGAACCACAGCCGATGATTGGTTGTCTCCGACCAATAGCAGCACCTACAACTCAAGGATAGCAGAGAGCGGGAAAAACAGGAAGAAACCAACAGCAGAGGGAAGAAATGGAGCAACTAATAAACAAAAAGGGGAGGGAAGAACATGCTAGCACGTAACAGAGCTATTCAGGCATGATGTTTATTTGTAGGCCAAACCAGAAGCAAATTTGCTAACCTGGAAAGCATAAATTGCAAACAAGTAGCCCATAAAGCCTCATCTGTGTGGTCCTTATTCAACACTTTGTTAGATATAACAGTAGATTACCATTTTGACAGTTTCAGAATTAACGTTTGTGATGTGTAATTTATGTAGAACAAAACTTGAAAGTCTCTTTAAGTAAATGTTAACCACATACCTTATAGTATAAAGAAAAAAACTATATTCTAAAAACCCATAGCAAATTCTAGCAATAGATTTGAATGCAAATTCGTTTCTGCTTTTAGCTATATAAATGTGACAGCACAGAAGAAGAAAAATCTGCATTCATCAAGCAAGCTTTAAATCATGCTATTGTAGCTAATGATTCACACCAAAGTCCAGTATGCCATTTTTCTTCAGTTCATTTAAGTTCTCTGCGATGTTCCTTAATCAAGACCTGAGGAAAAGAGATGTAGCAGAGAGAGAGAGAGAGAGAGAGAGAGAGAGGAGAGAGAGAGGAGAGAGAGAGAGAGAGAGAGAGAGAGGAGAGAGGAGAGAGAGAGAGAGAGAGAGAGAGCAGGTGCGCATTAGCGTGAAACCCGAAACCTGCCCACAACTCCCAATTAAACGCTTGATGGTCATTATGCATTCAGGTGATGATGAGAACCTTCACACTTGAATCTGGCTTTCGTATTCCCTCATATCCTTTGCTTTCCCCACATGCATATTAATCACCGGATTTAAATCATGAGACCTGATTTGTCTCTAATGGACTGTACAATGCATCTGACATTATTTATGTTATTTCCTTCCTCCCCTCCTCCTCTTTCCTTCCCGCGTTCTTTTGGCAGGTAGTGAGCTGACACAGGAGTGTGTAATTAACTCAGTGAAGCTGTAGAAAGCAGTGTGATCTGTCACCAGCCGGGCCCCGTCAGCGTAACACAGCTTTACACCACCTGACTGCTTCTCATTAGGAGAGATGTGCGCGCCTGCGCGTGTGTTTGTAAATGATTTAGCTGCCTGATCCGTGCATCTCTTCACCAACACACCCTTAAACCTCCTCTTTATTCATTTCAGTAGGAGCACCTTATCTGCAGTCTGAGGTTCGAGTGGCCTTCACATGATGATACCCAATTAGCTAACATGAGAGACATCAGAGCACATAATTCATGCATTACATGTGACCTGTCACCTGCTTAAAGGGATTGTTCAACCATTAAAAGAAAAAAATAATTTTTTGCCATATATTGTTCACCGCCATGTTGTTCCAAAAAATGTAGAACTCTCTTTTTTCCATGTATCACATATTTTGAATTATTTAATGGTCACTCTTTTCCATGCAATTACAATGAATTGGAACCAAAGCTGGAATTTAAAATAATCACATGCACTGAGCTTTTAACCTCCGTGACCGGATCCTAGAGTTCATATGATAACAGAATCATTCAGATCATTTGGTAAACTAGATCGATTACAAAGATCTTACTCAAAATAATTATTTGTTTACGAATCAGACTTTATTCTCAAAAACTGCAGGGTTAAAATAGTTCAAATTAAATTAAACTAATTAAAAAATAAGACCAAATTGATCAGACTAAAATGGTGATTGAAAAAAACTTGAATAAAATAGTAATCGACAAAAATATATTTTTTCATATTCAAAGTTTAGATATTAATTTATTCTCTATAAATATTATTATCAAAAAATAAAATACATATAGAAATTGATGTGTCTATAAGATACAAACTAAACTGTAACTATTAAAACTATTGTTTAAACTAACTAAAACTAAACTTAAATGTAAAGCAAATTTGAATGGCTCAAATTGAATTTGAGACCAAACAATATCATGAATATATTTTATAATGCACATAATATAATTTATAGAGCACAAGTCATTTGGATCACTTTCTGTTATTTTTTGACAGCCCCAAAGTAAACATTCTTCAAAATAAATCAATAAAAGGGAACCTCTTGTGCCCCAAAAACGAAAGAAGGTCATACATGTTTAAACCAAAATGTGGTTGAGTAAATGATGACAGTATTTTTATTTTTGGGTGCACTGTCCCTCCAACCCTCCATTCCTTTCATTTGACTAGCAACACTCTCCCATTTACAGTCTGAGATGCGAGTGATTGTCGCATGATGATACTCATTAGCTAACATGAGAGACATCAGAGCACATAATTCATGCATTACACACCACCGGCTTAAGGCTACTTATGCCTGACTAATACATGGAAAGAAAGATCTTTGTGTTTCTCATTTCATACTCAGGATTGGATCTGCAGTAAATTGCATCCACCTATCCTCACACAGAGGAAAATGGAGAGAGAGAAGGAGGGAAAGGAACTGAAAGAGCACCAGAGGATTCTGCTGAGACCACATTTAGTGGTGCTGAAAGTCTAATTACAGTGGGCAGCTGCTCTTAATAGGGTTTACACAGCAGCATGCTGAGTACAGGTAGAGAGGTCAGGCTCTCAAAGCCTCTGGAGGACAGCGAAGAGGAACGGACCGCATGGTGGGATGTAGATCCTAGAGTAGAACAACAGTTTCCCCTTAGTCTTACAAACATTACACGCGGGGTGGTTATAGCCTGGTGGATAGGGGTTTGGGTTGGTGGGGCGAGGAGTATACAGGTTTTATATCCGGTATGGGCAACTCATAAAGTGGAGTTATTGGAATGTTCAATCACCATTGTGCCCTTGATCCAGACAGCTCCAAAAGGGAATAGTGCCTGCAATTAGAAAACTGTAAATTGCAATGCTGTAAAAGTGTGATATCTAAGGGATAATGTACATCCAGCCGGTTGTTATCTCAGAATAAATCCCGACAGGTGATGAGTCGGGGTCTTGCATCAGCCTGAAGGGGGTTCACTCTGTGATAACAGCCGGCTGGATGTACATTATCCCGCTTATTACATGCCTACTTGCCACATAAGTAAATAATTAGACATGAAATATTGATCTGAGTTGAAATATTTTATTAGGTCTTTAAACTGAAAGTTTCCGCGGAGAGAGCAGTTGCTAGCGCGGCAAGTTCAAACTAGACGGACATTTAAGAGATAAGGTACACAGTCATACCACTTATTACACAGCATTTCGCCACATAAACAATTATGGAGATAAGAGATATTGGTTTCAGATTAAACTGTTTTAAAATCGTAACTGTTTTTATCTTATAATCCAACAGTGTACAAAACAATAGTCACACGTTACTTAGCAAGTGTATAGAACTGCTGACTTCAGTAACACGGATGAGCCTGTGTTATCTGTTTTCAGCGGTTGTTATCTGGGAATAACATACCGTGTTAAGGAGTGATTGACCAGTCAGAATCAAGTATATACAGTTGTGGTCAGAATTAATGGCCCCCCTGGTAAATGTGATCTAAAAATTGATCTTTCATTCAAAATAATTTGCAAAAATCTAACCTTTCATTGAAGTAATAGAATTGAAAGTTGTGGGGAAATTACATTTTGAAATAAATGTTTTTTCTCCAAAACATGTTGTTCACAAATATTGTCACCCTTTTATTAAATACTTGTTGCAATCTCCTTTTGCCAAGAAAACAGCTCTGAGTTTTCTCCTATAATGCCTGATGAGTTTTGGAGAACACCTGACAAGAGATCAGAGAACATTCCTGCATACAGAATCTCTCCAGATCCTTCAGATTCCCAGATCCATGTTGGTGGTGCTTCTCTATTCTTCAGTTCACTCCACACATCAGGTTAGGGAACTGGGACTTCAGTTTGTGCTCCGTAACAGATTTTTGTGTTGATTTTGATGTTTGTTTTGGATCGTTGTCTTGATAGAAGATGCAACCACTGGCCATTATAAGATTTCTAGCAGAGGCCGTAAGGTTTTGATTTGTTTATCCGTTGGTATTTGCTAGAATCCATGATACCATGCATCTGAACAATAAGTCCTGGACTTCCAGCTAAAAAATAGGCCCACAACATTAAAGATCCAGCGCTATATTTAACCGTGGGTTTGGGGTACTTGTTATCCCTGTTTGCACCAAACCCATCTGGTTGCTTTGCTGCCAAAAAGCAATTTTTTTAAGTTTCATCTGACCATATAATCCGGTCCCTTTTGAAGATCCAGTCGTGTCTGACAACTGAATATGCTGGAGTTTGTTTTTGGACGAGCGAGATGGATTTTTCTTGAAACTCTCCAAAACATGTGGTGATGTAGGGGTTGTTTGGTTTTTGTTTTATAGGTTTTCTGACCTAACTAATCTCTGCAAAATTCTATCTGTGATCCTTGGAGAGTCTTTGGCCACTCAACCTTTCCTCCTAACTGTGCATTAAGGCAATAGAGACACGTCCTCTTCCTGGCAGATTCGTAACATCTTTATTTGGTTGGAACTTCTTAATTACTGCCCTGATGGTCAAAATGGGTTTCAATTGTTTTGCTATATTCTTAAAGCCACTTTCTATTTTGTGATGCTCAACAATCTTTTGATGCACATCAGAACTATATTCTTTGGTTTTACTCATTGTGATGGATGATTAATGGAATTTGGCCTTTGTGTTTCCTCTTATTTAAACTCCTGAAACAAGAAGTCAGAGCTAGACAATTTCATGTTCCTAGTCACCCTGGTGTGCAAAAAAAAAGGTAAATATTAATGTGAATATACTTCAGAGATATTTTACTCGTAAAAAAATGTAGGGGTGCCAATAATTGTGGCCAACGTGTTTGGGGGAAAATATTCATTTCATAATGTGATTTCCCTGCACACACTTTCAATTCTTTTTCTTCAATGAAAGGTTAGATTTTTGTAAATTTTTTGAATGAAAGATCAAAAGGATAAACGATGCAGGTTTATTTTTTACGCCCATTTTTGATCATATTTACCAGGGGTGCCATTAATTCTGACCACAACTGTATATATCCACTGTATAACTGTATATATGTGAGCATAATAAACACTCTCCCTGATGAAATAAAACCAACACACAGGCGGAACTGCTATTCATGTGAGTTTCTTGTTCAACTTGAGGTAAAATGATTAGGTTTGGGAGTCTGTCACCTAATACACATGTGAACCAAACCACATGCTAACATGTTCGGATCACACCAGCTGTTGTACTTCTTCGAAATCTACACAGCGGTCTCTTACGGCTGGCAGATCGAATTACGGCTCGACGGAACACCACAAGCTAAGAGTGCCGAGAGTCTCCCCAGTCAGCATGTGCTCGGATTAATATGCATGAAAATTGAAACACATACACTCAATAATCATTTAAGCACCAGACTAGGCTTGCAACAGTCAAATCCGCTGAGATTCATGCATGTCATGGACAAAGTAAATCTCTCTACAGGGTTTTCTTCTTATAGACCCGAGGGAAAAAAAATTTAAGAGTTGACAATATTTTTCCCATTACCACTGCAGGGTCTTTTAATATTCTTCCTTAAGGGTGTACAAATGTATTTCAGGATTAAATACGCTTAAGTGGAGGAGTCTCAGAGCAACGGCATGGTTAAAGATGTCACATTAGGCTGGTTAGAAGTTCTAAGGTCCTTTTGAACTTCCTATATATATAAATATACATACCAAGGTATAATTCCCCCACGTTCCTTTTGGCCAATCAGGATGTTCAGATTTCCCTTTCAAGTTAGACACTAAAGGCAGACTCTGCCTCTGACTGAAAGTCGTATGATCTGTCCCTTCCACAACTCTGTACAGATAGACCTTCACCTATTTATTGACATACTGCTACTCTAGAGCAGTGCTTCTCAACCCCCGGGATTGCCCACCATGGCACATTTTGGATGGCTCCCTAATCAGACACACTCAAATTAAGGCTCCGTCCGAAATCGCATACAGTCTTGAGAAAGTATTATTTTGATTAAGTATTTACTTTACGACATCATTTCTTTATGAGTGTGTGTAGTATGAATGTAATCTGGATGTACTACATTCACCACGTTGTCATTATCATGTGACCTACCAGGGTCAGTTACATCGCTTCACTGCCATTCACAAATCCTATCCCGTGGTCTCATGCGATATTAAAGGGTGTGTAAAGGGTATTAAACATGTGTGTTAGATGAAGAAGAAATATAAGGGATGTTTTTCAATTCCAAGAACGCAAATCTCATGAAATCAAAAGTTCTCGTGAAAGTTCTCATTTTTCCTAAAAATGAGAGAAAATACAGGGTATTAAAACAGTATGCACTAAAAATAAAGTCAGTATGTGAGGCTAAATAGATGTGTTTTAGTCTGAATTAGGTAAGATGTGTGCTTCCATTTCAGTTTCTACAAATCCCTTCACTCGATTGGGATGTTCTCTTGTGTTCTGGGCGGCAAGTGCAGTAACTGTAACATAAAAAATTCTTCACAAAGAACACAAAGAATGGCCTTCTCAGCTGCCATAATTGCAACTCTTGCGTCATCAGAACAGTGTGTTCAATGCATCACCGTTTCTGTTTAAAAAACGTGCAACGTTTTGTCGGGGCTGAACGCAGCTCAGCACTTCAGCCAAATCTGCGCCAAAGCGCCAAATCTGAAGCGCTTTAGCCAATAACAGACAGATCTGAAGAATATTGAAGCCTTTATTTTAAAATGCAGTGCAGCTGCACAGCAGAGAACTGTATAGTTTGCTAATTGGCTAGGCTGTGGGAACTGCACGAACCTATGGCAAAGCAGCAAGGATGCGCGATCCTATCAGGACGCTTCCCGCAGATGCGCGCCAGAATGGCCGTGGCTGCTGACTATATAAGCGGCCCATTTCGCCATAGGAATCAGGTTAAATTGACTGAAGCGACAGACCTGAAGTACAGCTTAATAGCATGGCTGGCTACGCAATACTCATTCCCTACTCTCAGGGAACGTTCCCTTTCAAGAATGTTTAGAGAATCCATGGCAAGAGCTGAGGTGGTCCTGCAGGGCTTTGATGGTTGAACCGCCGTAGCTCTCCATCCAAAGGTGGTGGGCGGGCAAAGGTGTGCGGTCACCGCTTTCTCCAGAGTGAGTCGTACCCTCTCTCTTCAGCGCCGACGCAATACGTTGTAACGTAGTAACTTGAGAAGTTTTTCAGCAAACTATTTACTCTTACTTGAGTCATAATTTACAGTACTTCTACTCAAGTCAATTATTTCTTAAGTAGCAATACTTTTACTGAAAGTCACACCGCAGACTTTGTGCATGACCTAAAGAGTTGACGCATATGAGTTATTTTAACCCTCTGATGGTCTTCAAAAAAAAGTCAGACTCGTGGTCTTCGGGGTCTATTGGACCCCAGACAATAAGATTTAATTTTGTAACAAAACAATATATTTTTTTTCAACAAATATAATTTTACTCTGTTTATTAATGTTTTTACTCAACATTTGTGCAGTGTTTGGAGGATTTATGAGTTTTTTTAATTTTCTATAAATAAATAAATAAATATTTTTTAAATAGGATTTTTACAAAAAAAACTGCATTTTATGTTAAATAAACTTTATAAAAGACCCAGATTTCTAACTTTCATTCCAGGGGATACCATGGATAATTTTACAAGGTTTAATGTAAGATTTTTTGCCCATTTTTTGGAAAATACCGATTAAAATTTGTAATAAATCACTTTAACCACTAGATGGATAGGGCTCCACTATAGGCCTATATACTATTTGAATTACTGAAAGATATAATTTCTAAAGTTAAATTCAGTTGGATTCATATCTAAATATTATAAAATCACAATTATAACAAAAATAAAATACTTTTTGTCAAAGTTTAGCATTTTTTGTACTAAAAAAACAACAGTTTTTCAATAATGTTACATTATGATTAGAATCAAACCTGAACAACATGTTACAAAGAGAAATGTTGGAGTCTTAAGATTTGATCATTTATTTAAACTGAACAACAATAACAAATTAGCAAATAAAGCAGTAAAAATAAAATATTTGTAAAAAATAGAAATAAAAAAATAAATAAAAAGAAAATAGTTTGGAACAATAGAACAATAGTTGGTCTCATCTCTTTTATTTTTTTATAGCCTTACAAATGTATTCCTGTGTGTGTGTGTGCATATTTTCAATGTGTCTTAGTGTTACCAATTTATTTTTGCGGTGGTTCTGCATTTTAGATTATTTTATTTTACAAATGATAAGAGAACAGTTTTTATAGTCTGTATGTATTCCTGTATATTGTATTCCTCTATATGTGTGTGTTTGTGTGTGTGTGCGCGTGTGTGAGAATGATAACAGTGCCGGCCCGAGCCTTTTGGGGGCCCTAAGCAGAATTTGATTTGGGGCCCCCTTCCACTACGCGGAGTCACCTGTGCTTGACGATTATTGACACAAATGTCACGCAATTATGATACATTATAAATTAATACAGTGAGGTTATGTATTAATACAAAATAAATACTTAATAAAAAATAGATGCCTACTTAAATAAAAAAGTTTTAACTTTTACTTTACTCTTTTACTAACTCTTTGAAACTTCTTAAAACAAACTGTCTCAAAGCATAGAAAATAAATTATTTGCTAAAATAAAGAAAACTGAGAAATCAGAAACATAATAAGAGCAAGGATTCAATGACAAGTATTGTTGAAAACTGTAAAAATATTATTATTTCTCAACTGTCTCAATACAGTGTAACTGTCCTCAAAATCTTTGTTATTATTATTGTAACAGACTTTGTTGGATTGTACATGACAGAATTCAACAAAGTCTGTTACTATAATACCGGTAATGATGTACTGGCGCTCGTTGTATATGTGTATGCAATGTATTTTTCCCCTCGGGGCTTGCCGTAGATAGGAATGGGTCGCGCGCACTTGGTACTGGAGTGTCGCGGGTTTTTGGAGTTAGTGATCTGTGTGGTATAATAAAGTGGAGAAGAGATCAAACTGCTATGTTTATTATTTATTCAAACTGCTACCCTTACACCAAGGTTAAGTTCCCCTGCGGCTGTTTTCTCCAACTTAAACCGATACCGTGACTATGCGCAGTTGCGCATACATTGTCTATGCACGCGCAAGGTGTCTAGATTATGCGGATGACTTAAACGCTGAGACACAGCAGCAGGTGTAGGCAGGTATATTGATTATTAAATCAGAATTTCCTTCTCTTGAATTATTCATTCATTCAGTCATATTCATTCATTCATTTATGTCACTTGTTTAAGTCATCTAAAAAAAAATATATATATATATTTTAAACTCGATTGGGGGCCCCCCTGGTGGCCAGGGGGCCCCAAGCAGCCGCTTAGTTCGCTTATGCCTCAGGCCGGCCCTGAATGATAATATTGGATTGTGGATGTTTTTTGCATTGTTGGAAGTGTTCCACTTTATTTCTGTCATTTCTGTCTGTGTTCTGCGTTCTTTCTGATTTTGATGATGAATTTTGTCTATTTTGAGTCCAATAATAAATAAGTATTTATGTATTTATTTATAGATATTTAAAAGATATCATAAATCCTCCAAAAACTGCACAAATGTTGAGTAAAAACATTAATAAACAGAGTAAAATTATATTTGTAAAAAAAAAAAAAAACTATTGTTCTGTTACAAAATTTAACTTAATTTTTTGGGGTCCAATGGACCCCGAAGACCACGAGTGTGACTATTTTTGTCACGCCTACATAAAAACAGATAACATTCCATTTTATTTTATTTTTTGTAGATCTAGAAATTGTTGAGAGCCGTAGGAAGTTTCATACCATTTGGAAAAAGAGAACATTTTTTTTAATTCAAGCAAAAGTCATTTGGGGTCCAGTGGACCCCAAAGACCATCTGATTAAATGATTCCTCAGGCCAATATACAGCGCTTGACACGATCAATGCTCCGAGCGGGGCTGCCCTCTTGAAATACCGCCTATGTAAGTTTGGAGAAGGTACACCGTCTTTGGCCAGGTCATGTGACCTTGAGAATGCCTGAAGAACGTCTCACTTTTCGACCGTCACGTGACCACAGGCTCTGATATACTCATGGAGCTAAGGCTTTTGCTACTATTTTTCCGCCTGCTCGACTCCTGGCCATGGCTGAGGCAAGGAAAACGTTTAAAACGACTAAAACAAGCAGGGACGCGTTTGTGTGCATTTTATTTTGTGATTTCACCAGAATGAATAGAGAGTCTCCGCAACGGCGATAGATTGAAGAGCGCGTCCGAGTGAAGACTATGCGCGCGCCGTCACAAGAGACACTATGTATCCATGACACTGATAGCAGCGGACACGAGCGATCGGGTTGAGTTCAAAAACACATATTAGCGCTAGATCTCTTATTTAAAGGCACAGTAATTGCACAAGATTTGTACTTTAATATAGTTGCACAAGATTTGTACTTTAATATAACAGCTTCAAATGGGTATCAGGCCATGAGTGCAGAGACCAGTCTATGGCAGAGACGCACTGCGTGAGTGGTATTTACGATAGTAACGTTAAATACAAGTACTCCACAGTGACTCTAGGGGTTGCTGTTTGACAAAAGCGGAATTCCTGCATAATGTGCCTTTAAAGATGAACTGAACTGAAATTTGAAAAAAGGTGATATAACAGATGTATTTTATTTATTATCATTGGTACAATTATTAAAATGGCAGAATTTGTTAAAAGGGATAAAACTGTACGTTGAAAATGTTGTTTTTGTTACACGGGCGCCGCCAACATTCGGCTACATCACTGGCATGGTAGGCTTGTCCGTTGCCAACCAACACCAGCAGAGCATCCATTGAGCCATAGCATGTAAATAGTCTGAGGCTAGCTGACAGAAACCAACAGGTCTGGGGGGGTTCATACTGTACTGCCCCTGGCTGTAGTAATTAATTGTATAGGGCTAAGGCAGCTGGGGCTGCAGACATCCCAAGTCTCCCGGAAGTTACTTAAAATCTGCACGCACGGCAGAGAGGGAGAGAGCGAGAGACCTTGCGTGTGTGTGCAAATGTGTGTGTGCCTCATGAAATGCATGTAAGACACCCCCCAACCCAACAAAAAGAGATACCTCCCTGAAATTACTTCTTGCAGGTTGGGATATCTGCAGGCTGGATGTAACGTCACATACACAAAACATGTACATATTCACTTACACGTACATAGCGTTCAACAAAACGGAGACTGACACACTCGGCATTAATTGAAATTGAGCCACAAAACCAAGCTAGATATGAAACATCCAAACTTGGGAAAGGGCTAGCAGCTAAACACGTTGGAAGAACTTTTGTCAAACTCCACAGTCTAGCCATCACTCCGGCCACATTAAACTGTATAAAATGACTCAGACGATATCACAGATCGATAATAATGCATTTACTAGCTGCTAACTAAACCACAGCAGGTCTGTAAATGTCCCTCTCTACTCACCCTGAAGCTAGCTGATGTTCATCTTCTCAGGGCACATAGTTGATGCAGAGGGAGTTCAACTCGCAGAAATATCTGCAGTTCCATAGTAAGAGGTTTCTGTGCAGTATCCGTCCGTGCAGTATTTTGTTTTATCATTTTGCGTGCAACTAACTTAACAAGCGATCCCATTGGATGAATTCGTCCAATCACATTTTGCATTTTACAAAATGCACAGGACCTTAACCATGTTTTTGTATTTTCTCTAAATGCACACGACATATAAGCAGTCTCTATTTCCTAAATGCATAAACTGATCCTCCATGTGGTGGTGGTGGTAGTCAGAATCTACTGTTCCTCATAGGTTCAAATGCATAACCCATGCTGTTAAAAGTGCTCATTTTCGTCTAAACTGCCAGGGTTCTTATACTAACAAGCGCAATTTTTGTGTTGCTTAAAAAAAACTATATTGATATTTTTAATTAAAATTTACTTTTAATTGTCATAAACAAAACGTTATCAATGTTGATTTTTTTCAGTTCAGTTCATCTTTAAGTCAATTATTTTAGTACTCTTTCCACCACTGGTTATTTATAAGGCGGCGTAGAATTAAATGAACAACAAAACTCAGCGTTTTGCTTGCGTACCCCCCTATGTCACCTCACCAAGATTGGGAACCACTGATTTAGTGCATTGCTATGTGTTTTTACCAATGCATTGCTAAGCAGTTGTAGTTGCAGTAAGAGTGTTTTGAGTGCATTGCTATGCAGTTTTAGGTGGATCTCTGGGTGGCTGCTTATTGGTCAAAATCAAGAGAGCTCACCAAGTCTCGATGATATTCCTGACACTTGATGTGGCACAGGTCCCTCCGTCAGTTTCTATGGGATTTTCTTTTACCGTTTTTTTATTCGCCAGTCAAAAATCATAAGGAAAAGTCAGATTGCTCATAAAAATAACACTCCCCTAAACTTTATGTCTGAAAAACAGTAACCACACAGGATGAATAAAGTTTAGTACTTGGGCTTTAAAAAAAGCACAAAATATTGGCAAGCTCTGCTATTTTTGAAAGCTCCAAACTGAGTAAAAATGGAAGGTAAACACAATAAAAGCAAGGAGAGGTTGGCACATTGTGGCAACAGACAGAATTTGACAGTTAAAAAAAATACTGGAATGACAAACAGTGAAAACTGTATGTTAGAAAATAAAACCAAGACTAAGGCGGCAAAAGAAAACGCGCACACACACACAAACATAAAATAAGTCTTTCCCTTCCCGTCATCCCTTATCTCTATTTAAAAACACTGGCATACATTTTCGGCTTATTAGTTTTGTCCGCAGTGGTGCATTAGGCAGCGCGTCGGCCATGAAGCACCGTGTGGGGCTCAGCCTGCTCCCTGGGGATCTTTCTATTTACTGATACTATCGGTAGAGTGCTGTGCAGAGGACACAACCTCCATCACCACCCTGCTTACGGATGCCTGGTCACGGTGCAAAGATAGACTTCCTCACTTCTCTTGCTTCTGAACTAGTGCTGCTTCTCCTTTTGGGGGGCCTGAAGCAAGTACAGACAGGCTGACTGACAATGAGGCAAACATTACATGAGACAGTAGCTACTTCTGCTGCCTGACTCAATCGTGTTGAAAGTGACAGTGAAGGGGTTCAGAAGAGGAGGTAGAACCACAGCGGATGTCGTTCTGAGTCATGAGAAAGCCCAAGAATTTGTCAAAGTCTGCTAATAAAGAAAAACACATGCGCCTACACACAGCACCAAGGACACCCAAGCTCAGGAACTCGCCTTTCAAGTACGTTTCGTTCAAAAGTTTATCATAGGGAAAGCGACTCCGGGGGGTTTGTTTAACAGCCTGTTCCCTTTATCTCCGCTTGAGCTGGAATCATTAAACACGTCCACTGGACAGTGAGAAGAACACACATGGCTTGTTTGTCAATTTCAGAGCGAACAGAGCTTAATGAAGAGAGGCTCACAGCGAGCCTTTGAAGTCGCTAAGCCGGCGAAGGCACTCGGCAAACACTCTATTGTACACTATTGAATGAGTTGTATGAGGTCGACATAAGTAGAGCATCTCTTCTCGATGATGAGGAGAATTCTCTCAAAGCTCAATGCGTTTGACGATTGGTGAGAGGGTGGAGGGAGAAAAGGAACGAATGGAAGAGAGAAAGTAAGGATGTGTGTGTACTGCAGAAAGGGAAAGGGAAGAGCAGGCATTACGTGAACACATCTGCAACATCGTTCCTTCCCTGCTAAAAACACCAGCAGTATCTGCAAAAAACTTAGACAGATCAATGTCTTTAAATACTACAAATAAAAACTACAAAACCAATTATGCATTGCATAACCTCTATTGAAAACTTTACAATCTGTATAATGTGAATGAAGCCCTGTTGAATGAGCCGCAGTAAAATGATTGAAGTTTGTGGTTTCCAGTTAGCCATTTTGTGCGACTTTGTGTGGTGTGAAATGATTTGACCTGTGATGTTCTCCTCCTTCATTCTGCGCTAAAACTCCGTCAGACAGCCCAAAGGTGCTGTCACCTCTTCAACTAGACAAGAGAGAACCACTTACAGTCAACAAATGAAAAGAGATGTAACGGGCAAAGAGAAATCTATACATGGCTTTAGGCTATGCTTTTATACATTTATGTATTCTGCCTCTCTCTCCCTCTCCCTCTGTCTGTATTCTTACAAGCTTCACAAAAGCTTGTAAAAAGTCTGATGGAGAAGGAATGCCAAGTTACACTGGTTGAGGGGTAGTTTGGGATTCCTGGTGCCTGGGGACAGCTGTGTATGAAGGTTAAAAATGCAGAGCCAAGCTTGGAAACAAGGTCAGGGGGAGTATGAGCAGGGAGCGCTTCAGGGCAACGGAGAATAAAGACAGACAGACACATATGGAGTGATGGAGGAGAGTATATTTCAGACGAAATTAAACTGGGTGAGGGATTTCAAAAGGGGCAGGTGGTTTTACGAGGGGATCGATTCGGTGCTTGTGTATGGGGCTTCGTTCACCAGCCCATGCCTGTAAACAGGGTTATTATGTAGTATGCATCAGTGACCATATATATTGTAGTGCATGTTAATGTAATGGCTATAACAGAAAGAATAAAGAGCAAAGGATTATGGGAAAGATCCAATCAGCCAGATCGGAATTAAGAAAACAAGGACGAGGATAGAAAGGTAGAAAGGTAACTAAAAAAAAAAGAAACATCACATTTTAAAGATACAAAATAAGGTATGTAAAATACAAATAAGGAAATACTTTTTTGGAAAGACTTTAAACATTTTTTTTCATGCTTGTTTAATGAACCATAAACAATTATTGCACATGCACTTGTTGAACAGTCCTTAAGACACTAACAGTTAACAGGCGGTAGACAGTTAAAGTAATAGTCACAATAACTTAGGACACTAAGGAGACCTTTCTACTGATTCTGAAAAAAACTAGGAGAAAGATGTCTATGTTCCCTGATCACCTGTGTGAACATGCCATAGTCCTGCTGGAGGCATGAGGACTGCAGATGTGGCCTAAGCAATAAACTAGCAAACAGCAATGTCTAATGTAAGAAGCCAGTTGTACAGGGAGACAAGAAGGACACCTGATTTCCCTTGCAGTGGCAAACCAACCTCGTGTAACCAAATGCCACCACTACATGGAGTGGTTTTCCATGGCCGAGCAGCTGCATGTAAGCCTCACATCACCAATGCCATACGTCATATGGACTGGTGTAAAGCTTGCCGCCACTGGACGCTGTAGCAGTGGAAGCATGTTTTGTGGAGTGAGGATTAACTCTTCTCTGTTTGTTAGTCTGATGGGCGAGTCTGTGTTTGTTGGATTTCAGAAGAATGTTACCTACCTGACTGCACTGTGACTGTGTTAATGGTAATATAATAATGGTATGCAGCTGTTTTTTTAGGGTTCCCTTACTTCAATTCAAGGTAAATCTTAATGCTTCAGCATACCAAGACATTTTGAACAACCAGCTTGACTGTTCCCCAGTGCACAAATCAAGGCCCATGAAGATTTTGGATGAGTTTGGTGTGGAAGAACTTGACTGGCCTGACCTCAACCCAATCAAACACCTTTGGGATGAAATGGAATGGAAATTGCGAGCCAGGCCTTTTCTTCCAACACGAGCAGGGATGTAGTGGAGGCTAAACGCACGTAAACGCCGTTTACGCACCTCCCAATATTCGGAAATAGCGTTTACCCACCTCAAAGTGCGTTTATCCACATCTAAATTGCGTTGATCCACCTCTAAATTGCGTTTATCCACCTCTAAATAGCCTGTAGTCCCTAATACATTTTAAATGAAGCTTCATGTTGTTCATAATTAGTTTCATAGGTTGTTAAACCTAAGAAGAACTCTTTCATATCGCGGTGCATTACTGTCAGTGTTGTTGACTATTACTGACGGTAAGTTGCGCTGTTCACGTTCGCGCAACTTCTCGAGGACAAATCTACACACATGAGCGCAGCACACACACACTCAGTTAACAACATACTGCCTATAAAACATCTAAATGTGGAGTTTTTATATTTTTAACATATGTTAAGCAAACTCAATTATTTTTCCTGAACACCATCACGATTGAAAATGTGACATTGATTTCCTAAAACAGTTCAACAAACAGTTAAAATTAAGTCACTTACATTTAAGATGCAATATTGCCTGTTTTTGTTGTTTCAGCAGCGAAAATAATTCCAAACAAAAATCACAGCAGAACCACGGCGCATCTCACAGGAACACTCAACCTGTTTTCATTACTGAATGATTCAGCATTTTGAATGAATCGATTGAGTCAAAGATTCAATGACCCATTCATAAACACATCTGTCTCATTCTTGAATGGATCATCCGTTTGAACAAACCGTTTGAATGAAAGAATCAATGACTCACTCATTAAGACGGTTGCCTGCCACCCCCTACTGGCGGTTTAGTGTTATGTTTAAAAGTAATATCATTCTTTCCAACGTTTCTTTTATGTTAATTTAAATCTATTTCATAACATTATTTTATGCAATTTTAATTTTTAAGTGTAAATGATTTAATTTGATCAGCCCCTAGGGCAACAGCCCTATAGTGTCTTATTATTCGAAATAATTGAATTTATTGATCAAATTTAGGAATTTTAATTTAAAATGAAAGATGAAGCATACATTTAATAATATTGGGGGATGGGGATGTCCTTTAAAGGTGCACTGCACTGCAGATATTACAATATGCTGATTTAAATATCAAAGCTGATTGAACACTGATGAGAATATTGTTTCAGAATAAATTAAGAAAACAAAAAAAAAAATCCGGACGGGCAACTTTTTTACTCGGACAAGTGAATGACAGATTTACTTGTCCTAAGAACAAGCATATGAAAAGGCTTAATGTCGAGCCCTCCCTATAGCAATGTCATCAGGATACACATACACCGGTATGTGGCCCACCTTACCGGGTGACCACGTCGTGGTCCACCAGAATTTATAGTTTACCCACCTCTTTTTTTACCACTACACCTCTGAACACGAGTGCCTGACCTCACAAATGCTTTACTGGATGAATGGACAAAAAGTGTCACAGAAACTTTCCAAAATCTTGTGGAAAGCCTTTCCAGACGAGTGGAAGCTGTTATACTGTAGCTGCAAAAGGAGGGACCAACTCCATATTAATGTCTATGTATTTACAATGCTACAATTTTCTGTCAATCATTTGTTAACAAACAAGCATTCATTACTTCAATGAGCTTATTGTTTCTGCCTTAAAATATTACAATGTTTATTAATACATGCCTAAAATATTATATTGTTTAAATAAATAAAAAAATGTAGCCAACTGTGATTTGTATATGTACATTTCTGAAATACATAACTTAGACAACTCTGGTAACAGATCACTCTAAATGAGTATTGTGAAAAGCGCTATACAAATAAATGTGAATTGAATGCAATGTCATTACACTCCCTGTTGGTGTAATGGTCAGGTATCCCAAAATTTTTGTCCATGTATGTGTATGCATGTATATGTGTATACATATATACACACACATACATACATAAGTTAATAATAATGCATCTTTTTTAGTCACTAAAACAGTGACGTCACTGCTCAACCATCCATTTATTTATGCATCTGTCTATCTGTCCCCCCTATTATGGAAATCATACTTAGTATGCAGTTTAATCAACTTAGTATGCAGTTTAGGTACTTTGACTACCCCCTATAGGGCTGAATGCATCACTAGACTGTCATCTGCAGGGGGTCATTCTGATGCATCCCATTTGTTTTACTTTTTATTCTAAAACAGAATTCTCTTATTTAAGGAGCCAGCTTTGCTACACAAAGTCTCTCTCTCTCTCGAAGCAGTGAAGTGCAGTTTGTGTGTAGCTATAGACTGCCAGAGGGTATAGTGCTATTAATTAGCTTCCGTTTATTGATATATGGTTTCCTCTTGAGAGAAAACAATGCATTCATCTCTACTCCCTCCCATCTTTCAATTCCTCTCTCTCTTGCTATCTCACTCTTTCCTGTGCACACTCACATTCACAGGCGTGCAGGATAAGGACCAGTAATAGGCGTTTGAAATCGCTTTTCTTTACAAAGCAGGTGAAACAAGCATTCATTCTGAAACAACAGGCATTGTTCTGTTATTGACCACTTACCTAACAAAGAGCTTAGACTGCCATTGTTGAGTTATTGAAAAGGCAAAATGACAACTGTGACATTTTCTGAACCATATTTAGAGTCCTTCTATATTACGGTTTTAAAGTGGACATCCATTGAGCAAGATTCATTCTGTGATGTTAAAGGGACAGTTCACAAATATGAAAATGCATTTACTCACTATTATTATTATTATTATAAAATAATAATAATTGAACCCAGTTAAATGTTATCCTTAACAAATCTCAAAATGAATATCCATTTCCATACTGTTTATTATAATATAATGTTTAAATTCACATGTGACATTTAAAATAAAACATTTAAAATATATATTTTATTTATTAATTTAGACAAAATAGTATAAAAAGATACATAGAATCAGCCATTTATCAGTTAAAGGCCATGAATTCAATTATGGATTTATCTGTAACAATAATAATTTTAATATACTAAATGTTTTTGTATATATGTTATGTTTTTGTAATATGACTAAATGTTTTTGTTTCACTCTTAAATGCGTTTCATTACAGAAGTAAAATGGGTTGTGAATAATGTACAACATTAAGTATGAATAAAGGTACAAATCATGAAATATATAGTCCTATAAAATGTTTTAACAGCACAATATTTAGCATTGACTCTAAAATATTAACACTACAATATCAAGTGGTCCATCACAGCTTCAACACAAAACCCCTATCACATGTACCCTTTCTATGCGGGATAAAACCAAATTTCTATTTGGAATGAAAGGTGAGGGAAAACAATAGGACAAAGGGAAAGAACCTCTGTCAATCAACACCAATAACCATTCAACAATGCTCAGATGCAAAGCACTGCAATGGCTGGGTATCATTTAAAAATCAATGTGGAGAGTGCATCAGGCTCTCGAGAGAAGTCTCTTATTACATTGTTCTTTCCCTCTCAGGAGAGACGTGTCTCTCTAACACAATCCTTACAAACATTCATCTTTCTGTCCTGCTGGCATTATGATGTCATTACATTCCTCAAAGGTCACGCTAAGGCCGTGCTAAACAACTGTTTTCATTGACCGGGCCGCTCTTCAGGGCTTCAGCAAAACATTAGTGAGCTGTTGACCCTTGACCCATCTTCATCTAAACAATGGCCAATCGGCCTTTGTCTGTTTACATACACACTCCCACTGGGGGGGGAAAGTAATTTACTTCTGTATGGACAAGTGCCAGTTCTTTTTTCCATTCTTTTTTAATTAACTATTGCATGTGGAGCGGTTTATAATTAATTCACTTCATCAAGTACAAAGATGTGAAAAACATATTGTTCATACAAGCACACTCTAGGCCACACGGCTTTAATAGACAACAGTTTGTTTGAGAGAAATGTCAGGGATATTTTCATAAGAGTGGAAAAGAGAGAGATAGAGAGACGGAAAGAGAGAGATTGACAGAGAACGAAGGGGATGAAACGCTACGAGAGAGCAAAGAGTGGGAGGGGAAGTCCATGCAAATTGGCGGTAATGCAGTCGTAAGCTTGTGCTGGCTTATCACTGGTGCATGTCCAATTTTCTGACTCAAAGCGAGATGCAGAACAGATGATTTCCTGTTTGTTTTACAGCTTCATCCTGTTAAAATATTTATTGCCCATTCACGACGAGAGCACACACACACAAACAATCACAGGCATGGTGTGTTCCCATTGTTAAATGTTTAATGCTGACTAAAATAATATTAACATGCTGATATCTGTTTTGAAAATTAGATTATTTTATTCAAATTTATTTTTGAATGTGATTTGAATATCTAAAATAATCCAAAAAATGTTTTTCTAATTTGTATCTTAAAAACGATCTTGTTATCCTGTTATCCTCCTTAAATGCTTATGATAACCTCAAACATTCTGAAAATCATACTGTTTATTAATACTATTTATTAATAAATGTTTACTCATCATAAGAATGAGTAAACAATTATAGAATTGACATTTTTAGGTGTAATGTCCCTTTAGTAAGTCATGATCCAAAAAAACAATGACCTTGGGTTACAGCCAGGTTGTGATGACGTTACCAGCGGTTCTTAATATTCATTTAACTCTCATCTTTCCAATGCATCCTCCAATGATAGAATTAATGTTTGTCTTTACAAAACAGCAAACAAACAAGCATAATCTCCCATCTCAGCCAACACGAAAAATAAATAGAATTTGGCAGCTAAATCCATGACCAGTATCGTCTCTATTGAAAGAGGGGATAAATATTAGTTTGGCAATGGGAAATTGGCTGTGTGACACTTTTAATAACATAGCTCTGGTTTTAAAGCCTAGTGAATTTGGTCTATAAATAAACGCCTGCAAACACAAAGATATATTCACAACAAGACAAAAAAGACAAACAACCAGGTATTAATATGTGCAGTAAAGACACAATATATGAATAACTAGACCACTTCCAAACAAGTCAATTATACATGCATGAGCTCATTTACAGTTAGTAGTATTTGAGTATAATCATCATACGGTCAAGAATTTGTTCCCAAATCATCATTACTTCTGGAAAATACACATTCACTAAGAATTTATAGTGGCAGATGCCATTTGAACCTAGCCTGGCTCCATCCTTCTACGTACTTCTGCTTAATTGTCATTTTCCTTCAGTACGGCCCTGTCCCAAATGGCGCACTTCATGTGGACTTAAATTGCGTGTTCTCGCTGAGTCATTCATAATTTTAACGCTCTGAAGTGTGCTCAGCAGCGCGCCCTTTGTACCCATTGATGCGGGCTCCACACACTTTAACTACCCAGGAATCTTTGCGAAAGGCCAATTAGACAACGGATGGGAGGAGATTTCGCTCACGGACAATTGTTAACATGGCTGAGAAGAAAAAATTTAAGTGTAAGTATCATTACAGTTTTTATGACCTGACCTAGGTGTACATTTTATACAAACATTATGGTCATCGACAAGTGGTTGATGTCTCAAACATAGGCTAATAGTAGCCTGACTACGTCAGACTTCCTACTTCCGCTAATTTCATTTCACTCCTGTAGTCAGTCTGAGATAGCAGCCTATCTTTCTGTTTTCCACCGGCCTGAAAACAGCCGGGCCAATCAAGGAACAGAAGGCGGGCTGAGAGCCGTGACGTAGTCGCTAAGCACCGAGTTTAAGAGTTAGGTCAGAGAAAACGACCGCAGATATGGACACACGGATGCAATTCGCTCTGTTGTGGAGAATATTCCTGGCATTAGCAAACTGAAGCCCGAAGAAGAAGAGTGTGTATTAAACATTTTGAATGGAGGTGATGTTGTGGCCCTACTCCCTTTGGGAAAAGTTTAATTTATCAACTATTACCGATTGTCAGCGCGAAACTGGGGAGCCTTTTGACAGGTCAGTGTCTCCTTTCTTTTCCAGGTCTTTTGCCCAAATCGTCGAACTGCACCGGCTTGTATTTGAGACAGGTGTCTATATGAGACAGGCCTTTATAATTTAGTGTTGAGATGTTGTTCATTGAGATGTTGTTCCTAGAGTCTCTAATCTCTAAAAATCTCCAAATGCTCCACGTGAAACTGCGGTCTAACGATCTTTTACTATCTTGTCGATTGATTTTGATTAATATGCGCGAGGGAGAGAGAGCAAGATAGCGCTCGTGTTGTTTGAAGACCTGAGAGTGCGCGCGCGTCTGTCTCTCTCTCTCTCTCTGCTAGTTTGCGCCCTGTCAAAGATAGCGCTCGTGTTGTTTGAAGACCTGAGAGTGCGCGCGCGTCTGTCTCTCTCTCTCTCTCTGCTAGTTTGCGCCCTGTCAAAACGCAGCAGTCATTCTATTACATCACTCACCGATCAAAAGTCGTTTACAGCCGTGTTCACTCCGGTATTTCCCTCGCATCATCAAGTGTTTACAGCAGGTTTACAGTGGAACTTCGATCATAGATTTGAGTTCGATGCATGATGTCTGTGCTCCGATGCAGCTGTGTCAGCGCGTAACATACGTCATAAATAAACTTATCTGATTGGCTTACGGTTAACCAATGATTTTAAACATCAGAAATCGCCCCCTAGCGAGAGAGAAAACACTTCTCTATTATGCTATGCCAGACTCTGTCTACGAAGCAAAGTGAAGTAGCAGAGTCTGGTATTACCAGGCTAGGCTAATAGTAGTGCGCTGAATAATACGATCACATTATGATTAATTAAATAAATAGAACCGAATGGCAGGGCTTTATGAGTCATATGTAAACGTAGTATGAGTATTTAAACCTGTAAATTAATCTGAAACTCACACACATTTTCATTATGTTAAAATTGTAATCTTAGTTCAAATGGAACATTATGTATTATTATGCACAATACATCATTTAAATGAATATATTGTCTAATGCCCAGGTGGCATACACAATATCAAAATATAGAACTGTAAAACCAGGCTGTGTAGTTGACATGGAGATAAGATTTGGGAAAAGAAAAGAAATCCTGTTCTCGATCAATGCTATATAGTATAATATTTGTATATGATATTTATGATTTGTATCTAAGAAACGGACTGAACTGATGAGATGACCTTTCAGTTTATTCGGCTCCGTATGGAGAGGGATAAGGTTTGATCGAGTCGGTCCCAAAAATACCTCTCAATGTGCCCTTGTGGACTCGCGCCAATGGCCCTAGGTCTGCACTACATGACGTCACCAAAGTGTGGACTCTAAGGAAGTCCACAAGTCCGGAGTGTGCCATTTGGGACAGGGCCTACAACGTCTGGGTTTGCGGCATATTCACAGGTTTTCTCCGGCTAATTGTTACCAGTCCAGTCAGCGAACACAGGGAGTGGCTGAGAACGATAACGTTGAGGTCATGCGCTGGTTTAGTCCAGAGCCGTTAAATATGACGTTTTTCAACAGCTCTGGTTTAGTCCAGACTCCAGAGCAAACGTTAAGGATTGGTTATGGCAGATCCAGAGTGGCTCTGGGCAGATCCAATAGTTTTAAACTTCAACAGAGTACCCACCTTCAAGGAAGTTAATGCTTGTCAATGGGGAGTGGCCAGACTTTCTGTACAAATGAAATGCACGAGTCTGGTAGGACCTAATTTGAACCCCAATAACATTTGCATTTGACTATAGCAACTTATACAGTAAATAGCAAAATTACTAATATTATAAATAAAATCTCTAATGGTATGTTTGCAGGACCAGCATTCCTTCAGTAAAAAGCAAAGACCTAATAAACCTGACTTTCCTTCTAAACGGATTATATACAGTACAGATCACTATTTTTTTTTTACTAGTTAAAAAATATATTCATAGTCATTTAAAAATGTGTCAAGCACAATGCTGTGTTGAAGAACAGTTTGTGAGGAAAGAAACATACATATATTTTTTTATAAATGGTATACTCACCGCAGGGAATCTGAATAAAAAAATGAATCATTGTTTTTGAACAAAATGACTGAGGGAACAATTCAGTGATTCGTTCATAAAAGACAGTCGCTTGTTTCCTTCATGAAGAATTCAAAATTAGATTGCATTACTAGTAGTCGTAAAGCAGTATGTGAAAACAGAATCATGTCAGAAATCACAGTATTTAGTACAGTATGTGAAAACAGCACCTCTATATGTTTCCGGTGAGATTCTGAAGTGCGACTCCAAAGGACATTTCACTATCCCATGAGGTGACAGGAGAGGATTTGTGAATGGCAAAACCTAGAAGACTATGCAGTGTTTTTGAATGACTCCTTTGAATGTTTCATGTCTCATGTTGCGACCAACTGGCGTAACAATGTAACTGTTCAAGTAAATAAATCAAATTTGAGAACTGAAACACACACACACACACGTAAATAAATAAACAAACATAAAAAAGTTTGAGAACCAGAAGTTAAATTAGTTCAAATAAACTAAACAAAATAAAATTTAAAATAAAATTCTTATATAAGCCTTTATACAGCTAATTTACACAATATAAACAAGACCATCATAATGTCAACCTGACCTAGACTTCCTTCTGCTGCAAATAACAAATACCATCTCATAAAAGGGATTCACATACTGCATCTCCCTATATTTTTTGTTGTTGCTCTGGTGGCATTTCCATCAAAATCACACTGTAAAGTAATTATGCCGATCTGCGGAAGTCATCCTTCAGTAAAGCCATTTATGAAGTTGTTTATGCATTTTTGAAAAGAATATAAAGCTCCCAGTCGTTCCTGAGAGGTGCACTTTGCTTTTTAAAAGCTGATGGCTCAGTCTCACAGCTATGAGAAAGGAATTTGTCCTTCACTCACAACAACTGCAGTGTTTCTGCTGAACTAAAAAACATGTGCTAGACCATAAAAACAGCTCTTTAAACTTTTACCCTGTGTAATTTCTGTACTTTTACGCATTCTCCGCCCCATGGTCAGACTGTGTCTTGACGGAAAAATTGCTTTTCTCTCTGTCCCCATCTATGGCTAATGGAACATGTAGAATGGGAGTCATTAGACGAAGCTGTGGACTATGGCAACACCTATTCTATGGCTCCTCGCTGAGACGGCCTCGTCTATCACTGCTCAGCCAGGGCCACTCACACAAGGTCAGCTTGTACTAATGACGCGTGACCACTGCCTGCCAAAGAGAGAGAAAGCGGGAGACAAGAGCACTCGAAAGACAGAGTTTATGATAGCCAGATGTAATGGAGAGAAATGAGAAGGTTAAAACAAAATTACAGAAGGATGGTAGGATTATTAGATTCATCAATGGATCAATTATCCACGATGTCTTCATAAGTGCTGGTTGAAGTGACAACCTGTCCAGAGGTCAGAGGTCAGTTGTGAGGAAAATCTACCTGTCCCATGAAATTGCTTGATGAACACAGTTTTCCAACTGAAATAGGGCATTGATCTTGGTTTTAGTCCTAATGGTGTTTAACCCATGACCCCATAAAACTGAAAACATAATGCAGGGAGACCTGTTTTTTTAAATTAGGACTAAATCCTGTACATTCGTTAACCGTTTTTACCGATTTAGAAAATATAAAAATGACATCACAAACCAAACTGAGTAATTCATTGAGCGAAAAATCCAAAGAAAAGGCTTAAGGGAATTTTTGATATGTGGAATAAAGGAATTTTACATTTTACCAAACAAAAAGACAACAAATTTGACTGCCGTTATGCATTCTAGGGTTAGTGTGTGTGCTTTGTAGAAAAGGGCAAGAATATGTTGGATTATTAAAGGGATAGTTCACACGAAAATTAAAATCCTGTCATCATTTACTCACCCTCACGTTGTTCCAAACCTGTATGGGTTTCTTTGTTCAGTTGAACCCAAAAGAAAATGTGTAAGAATGTTCGAAAACAAACATAAGCTAGTCACCATTGACTTCCATTGTATGAAAAAAATACTATGGAAGTCAATGAGGACCATAACGTTTTTGTTTACCAATATTCTTCAAAATATCTTATCACTGCAACAGATTGTAGCCAGGTTTATCTTTTCATACTGCTCCCAAATTCAGTCACTCATATTAACCAGCTGTCTACTCCAATGCAAGAACGATTTAAAATAACAACTCGATCAGCTGCACATGATGTCATAATTGAACAGTATTGTGATGTAATTGCAAAGCACTTACAGGAGCCATGCCTACATTTTGAGAAAACTCACTGCTGTCTCTGTCTTTTATAACGTTTCCTTCCTCACAGCATTATTCCTAATCACAGTTTGAACCCCCAAAAGACTGCTGCCTCTCTTGGCGCGTGCACACGCGTGCGAACGAGCTGTTGATCTGCAATGTGTTTCACGCCTCCGAGTCGAAAAGAAGCACACTTTTGTTGCGCAATTATTTTCCTGAGGAGCGGAACACAGCGGCGCGAGCGCGAGACGTGAAACAAAACAAGTCCTTGCTGAATTGATTGGCAATTATGATAAACTGCCTTAATTACGGGGCCTAGCTCACCGGGGGATATTTTGAGGGAGGTCTAGGTCTACAAAGCGACAGATTTTCACTCGTTATTCTGCATAAAGCTCCGTCGCCGTGGGTCCCTTAACGCTGGAACCACAGCTGGTGAAGGGTGACAGGAGAGACGCTTTGAGAAGAAAACAGAGACAGTTTTACATATGCGCAAGCTAATTGTGTGATTATAGAGTGTCTATAGATTTGGCCTACTAGTCCAAGCTCCCTTCCATGTATTGTAAACACACCTCTAGCATACAAACAATGGCATATGTCGTTCAGCCGAGCACGTGTCGAAACATCAGCACGCAGCGCTGCTTTTAATACATAGTCATTTGGTGTAATTAGCTAAACACAGCACGCGCAGGTTGCTGTTGGGATGATTGCAAGCATACTGTCAAATGAATAAGGCTTTCGAATGAAACCCAAGGGGGTGATATGACAGGTGTCTGCCATTATATAAAAGAAAAAAATGTCAATTTAATAAGAATGAAATGAGTAATTTGTTCTAAACAGTTAAACCTTCTAATTCCGTGAAAGGGATTAGTACTTACTTTGGGTTTGTATAGCTACATTAATTCCCAGTCATGTGATTTGTTGTTCCTGGGGTATTTTAGTACAAATTATAAGTGCATTCAGTATAGTACCTATAAAGGGAATAGGGAACAAACAACAGCAGATTTCAGGACCATAGACAGGGCCTTGGGTGACTGCAGTAGCTGCATTTTTGGTATATGGAATTTTATTATTAAAGTTATGACATTTGGTTATAAATAAATGAATAAACAAGGTTGAGGGTCAGTGTGGTCTTTGTAAAATGTCAAGTTTGTGTAGACTAGTTTTGTATTTTTGTACACTATTCATTGAAAGTGGCATTTGAATTTCATTTTTTCTTTGTGATTTTGGCTTTTCTCTAAATAAAAAAAAAAAAGGTTTGGCATTCAAAAGACTAAATACAGTGAAATCAGTTTACACCATGTCAATACACATCTTAGAGACAACTACACACGCAGACAAACAACTACATATATACGCAGACAGTCAGACAGATAGAAACTGACACCCGCACACAGAAACGTCACAGATCAGCAGCAACTGAGCGGTGAAGGAATAATTGCGTGCATGTACTGTAAACATATGCAGAGCGGGAGAGAGGACAATCATCAGACGGTTTTGATAAAGGTGGCGAGATAACCTTTTCCTTCCCTGCTTCGCATGGATGAACACGGAAAATAAGAAAATCTCAATTATAACCAGTAGAAAGAAAGACAGAAAAATACAAAAAAAAAATAGCAATAGAAAAACGAAGGATGCAAATGAGATGAGAAAAAAGGGGTAAAGTTTGAGGAAAGTCAGATACTACAGGCAAACAAACAAAAAAGGATGCAAATTGAAATTCAGGTTCAGATTATCCTCGATGTCTTTCTCAGACAACTCATATGCAATGCTATAATGCTAAGAAGGCAGGAAGCGGAGGCTAATCTGAATAAATCACATTAATCGAGTTCATAAGATCATGCTCCTCAATCCAGCAACAACAACCTATATAAAAATGCACATCTGCCTTCGCTGATAATAGATGCAAGCAGAAATGGTTTTGAAAAGGATCCATTATAAAACTGTTTATGTAACGTGACGCATCTATCCTGCGGTTTTCAACTAAAGTTTGACTCAAAAAATGGGTGGCAGTTTTGAAAACTGTTTGATACAGTTGCAGACAGCAGGGGATAAAAAGATGTTAAATGCAAATAATACAAATGCAACCAACCATATAATCATGGGTAATTAAGATAAGTAGCAAAATAAACAGGCTTATCAACGTTTATATAATTATGTAGCTTTTTTTATTTTATCATTTATTTTTTGTTATAATTTTGGATATTATTATGTTACAGTTGGTCACCACTGATCTTCACAACTTTGTCTATGCAACCCTGAGTTTCCAAGCACATATCAAGGTATTTCTAAACTACATGACTAACTGAAAGGCTTATTGATGTGGATCATGACACACTATTATCCATGCCAAAATCACTGAAGAAATGTTGGACTAAAATGTGAAATTGATGTATATCTATGGTTAGGTATGAGTCAGCAGTAATTCTAGCAATAAAAAGACTCCATAACACCCAGAATCCTTTTTTTTTTTTGCCTGGAAATCACAAAGCAACTGAGGAACATAGTGCAGGTGGTGTCATTCCTCAAAGAGATGGGGCACATCTCATTATTGCTCTAATGTTCTCACCCACCCATCTGCTGTGCTCTTCTCCTGTTCTGGGGGGACAAACAGGGGGGAAAGAAGTGGAAAACATTAAAAACAAGGGATAAGTCAATAAGCCAAGACAGCTGAATGGCTTTAGCATGATAAGCACAGCAAAAAAAAAAAAAAAAGTTGTAGTCTTAATTGTTTTAGAGTTGGTAGGCAGTGGTTAAGGAGTTCAATCGATGTGATTCATTATTTAAAAATATATATAAAAATAAATAAATTATCAAATGAAATTATTGAACTCCCTGGCCCATACATGAATTCAGTAATTAGAAATGTTCCTATCATCTGAGCATTAATAATGACAATAAATGCAATGCCTTTGAATCATTTGATGATCAAGTAAATCACCAGTAATTAATATGATGCTTTTTGCTGAACTAATCAGCATATCAAATTAACAGCCTTAATTATAATTATACGCATGCACAGCATAAAGGTCTATTTGATGATAAACACTTAACATCAGAAATAGTGCTGTGTGGGTGTAAGATTATTAGTAGCATCAATAATGTGATTAAGACAGAATGAACTCATATCTGAAGCTTATTTGTGGCACAAGGTAAAACAGTAGCACAAAAAAAAGTTGGTTGCTGAAGAGTTTGAGCCATAGTAGAGCAGAATTTCTGTTTGAGGTTTCAAAGAAAAATGCTAATTTGAAATAGTTCCCTGAGATAGAGTTGTTTTTGTTATGTGATTTGAGAGTATATAACTTGTTCAATCCTTGCTTATCTAATTAGCATTTTAAAAGGCAGTCACAAGCTTAATTCTATAAGGGTTCTACACTGTCAAGAGTACAACACATTGAATTTGCATTTACTGACAGTAGAATTATGTTTCAATCAAGCCTTCGACTTTCACAAACAAATGAACTTCCCTTTACTTTGGAAAGAAACCTAATCACCCCCTTTTCTCCTCCCTTTCTTTCTCATTTCCTCTCATTCAAAGTTCTCTCCTGACATTGTTTTACAGAGCGACCGAGAGTGTCAGTCTCTCCTGGCTCAATCTGTTCTGACTAGGAACACTCTGGCTCAAACCTCTCATTCATCAATGCAGAAGTGTATTTTTTTTTTTCCACTTCTAAGTTCTTTCATTCTTTTCCACACAGCTTGAGGGCAACCTTATGCACCCAATACTACACTACTAGGAACTAATACAAAAACTATTTCTGCCCGACACGACAGGGAGAGGTTGAAAGGTGGAAAGGTGTTCGGAGTCAAGGAAATATAACCCAGAGTTGTGAGGGGTGAGATTGGAAAGTGTGACCCTGGTGGGCCACATCAGCAATAGCTCTGGAATCTCGCACAGATATGGGCATGTACGAGCACGGAACAAAGAGTGACAAAAGTGAACAGGAAATCATTGTTGAATTTAAACTAAGTCGCATTGTACGAGACACAAATGTTCACAAGCAGAGTAGGAGACCAGAGCGGTTTGAGGGTCAGTGAATATTCAGAGTGCAGTCCCGACAGTCCATGTGTTTGACTGACAGGAACATGAGACTCTCAGTATTACTGGAGCTTAAACTAAAGCCTCAGTCTCTGCCTAATATACACTTAAAGGAAGGTTTACTGATCAGTTTACTGTTAACAGCAACTTTGACTGTAAAAAAGTGTGTGTGTGTGTGTGTGTGTGTGTGTGTGTGTGTGTGTGTGTGTGTGTGTGTGTGTGTGTGTGTGTGTGTGTGTGTGTGTGTGTGTGTGTGTGTGTGTGTGTGTGTGTGTGTGTGTGTGTGTGTGTGTGTGTGTGTGTGTGTGTGATGTATGAGGACACAAATGTGTATAATGACATGCATATTACACTGGTATTACAACTTATACACATTATATACATGCACTTATATACATTGCATGAGTCCTCATATTTCAAATTTTAGTGTGGTGTGTGTGTGTGTGTGTGTGTGTGTGTGTGTGTGTGTGTGTGTGTGTGTGTGTGTGTGTGTGTGTGTGTGTGTGTGTGTGTGTGTGTGTGTGTGTGTGTGTGTGTGTGTGTGTGTGTGTGTGTGTGTGTGTGTGTGTGTGATGTATGAGGACACAAATGTGTATAATGACATGCATATTACACTGGTATTACAACTTATACACATTATATACATGCACTTATATACATTGCATGAGTCCTCATATTTCAAATTTTAGTGTGTGTGTGTGTGTGTGTGTGTGTGTGTGTGTGTGTGTGTGTGTGTGTGTGTGTGTGTGTGTGTGTGTGTGTGTGTGTGTGTGTGTGTGTGTGTGTGTGTGTGTGTGTGTGTGTGTGTGTGTGTGTGTGTGTGTGTGTGTGTGTGTGTGTGTGTTGTTTATGTGATTTATGAGGACACAAATTTGTATAATGACATGTGTATTACACTGGTATTACAACTTATGGTGGTTTATGAGGACACTTCAAAGTCTTCATAAATCAAATGGCTTAAAAAACATAAAAAACAATGTTTTATTAAAAATGTAAAAATGCAGCATTGCTCCTGTGATGGTAGGTTTAGGGATAGGGACAGTGTAGGGGATATAATATATAGTTTGTCCAGTATAAAAACCATTACGCCTATGGAGAGTCCTCATAATGCTGTTCCACCAACGTGTGTGTGGTGTGTGTGTTGTGTGTGTGTGTGTGTGTGGTGTGTGTGTGTGTGTGTGTGTGTGTGTGTGTGTGTGTGTGTGTGTGTGTGTGGTGTGTGTGTGTGTGTGTGTGTGTGTGTGTGTGTGTGTGTGTGTGTGTGTGTGTGTGTGTGTGTGTGTGTGTGTGGTGTGTGTGTGTGTGTAAAGGACATCAGAGTTCAACAAGGTCACTCCACTGCTGAGTATCATGAAACAGGCATAATGAGAGCATAACATTTTATTTATCATGTTACTTTAAAATCTGCATTTTTGGTTTCTAATTTCCACCAAGTGTGTACATAATTTGTTTGGTTTTGATTCCCTAATATCCTGAATTCTTTGAGCACAGCTTTTTAATACTACTCCAGGGTTCATTTCTTAAATGTTCGCTTCTGGATTGACAGAAACTCTGAACAAAAAGGCACAAGACATTTCTTCAACTCTTCTCAGATCTGCAGAACAGCCGTTGTTCCATAATTTAAATAAGTGCTTCCACTTAGTTGCTGAATACCAATGCCAAAAGTCAAAAACTTGGCTTCCGAAACTACATCTGAAGTATAGAGCAGACTGAATGACTTAAATGACAAAAATGAGAGACATAAAAGCTTAGCGGGAAAGTCCAGGTGTTCAAGCTTTACTTAAAACCTTTTGTGGGTTAACAACTGGAAAACCAGAAGACATTTTGCATTCTTAGCCAACAGTCTCTCTTTTTTCCCTCTACAAATTCATCGCACTTAAGAACTGCAGAACATCTCCGATAACATTTGTTATCTGAATATATATTAACACAATAACCTTTTATTCGCACCATGTTTCAAATGACTCTGCAGTGAAGTTTGTGTTCAGAAAACTCTTTCACATTCTCCATGTCTGGTTGTGGTCCTGGTGGAGCGCTTGGTAATTAGCTAATCTGCCTAGTTGTGATTACGTGTGCTGGAACAGAAAAAGGAGAGGGCGGGAGGTGCGCCGACAGATTAGGGAAAAGTTATGCATGAAAAAAAAGTTACTTTTCCAGCCCATGCTGGGAACACAACACTGGAAGATTAATTAAACTCGCCTGTCATCCCATCAGGTTAATTAGGGTTAAGGCATAATTAGGACACAATTAAAAAACTGGCACACACTGAGGTCCTTCCATAATCTGGCAATATCTGAGCGTATGTGAGAGCACATTTGCATATTTGCGTGTTAAGTGTTAGAGGCCTTATTGCATATTATGAATGATCCGACCTTGCCATTAGATCCCATAAGAGGACTGTTGATGGTTTCGGTTCAGCCTATACAGCGGAAGGTTTGAGAGACAGCAATCTTTCCACTAAACAAGCCTGTGGGGTGGGACTAACGCTCCAACTTCTCTTTAGCAGTAAAACTTCACATTGGCAATTTCATCTGTGATTTAAAATGAACATCGCCTTCACATTAAGGATACCACCTTATGGGCTACAAATATTTTTATTGGACATAGTTTGTTAAAAATGTGCTATCAGGCCCCCCACTCACAAACCAAACATCCCAAGAGTTTTAAAATAAAAAAATATATAAATAAAAAAATTAAAATAAATAAAACGATAAATTAAAATAAAATAAAACAGAAAGAAATTTAAATAAAATATAGTAATAAAACAAAATACAATACAATAAAATACAATAATAATATGAACTGAAATAAAATACAAAATATAATAAAATCAAAACAATAAAATATATATTTTTTCATTAAATTAAATATTATAATAAAACAAAATACAAATAAGTAATAAACTAAACAAAAGACATAATAAAAGCAAAACAAAATATAGAAAATAAAATAGAAAATATATAATAAAACAAAACAAAATACAAATAAATAATACAATTAACAATAAAATAATTAAAAAAAAACAAAATACAAATAAAACCAAAATCAAAGAATATAAAATAAATCAGCCATGCAAAAACAGAAGCGTGATGACGGAACAAATTACTTTTTGAAAAAGTATGTATGGGAGAAAAATCCATCGTGAGAGAGGATTCCCACTACTCTTCCCAGCATGCAAATATGACTGCCGGATCACCCTGCTGGACTGTAATATCCGAGCATTGTGAAAAAGAGTCGGTTAGACTGACCTCTGGCTCAGATGATTTTCAGCTGGGTTTTCAAGAAACCTCCATAAAGCTCTTATAGAGCCCGGGCAGAGAAAATATTACTCTGGGCCATTAGGGCTCTCTAAAGCTTACGAGACTTACACATGTAGCGTTCTGACCTGACACAGGCCTCCCTCTAAACAAATTGCCCCCAATTTGGTGCCACCAAATGCGACCCTCGGATGTTCCAGTGACAAATTGGAATTGATTTGTGCCTTGGCTACGACTTCAGGGGTCACGACCCCCGGCTGCTAAAAAGCATTCCTGTCATTAACATTCTGGACGCCCACCTCACTGCCACGGCGACGAGAATTTCAAGGCATGAATAAAATCAATCACTATTTTTCTTTTTCTTTCTTCCTCTCCACGCCCTCCAGATAACTACACACACAAACAGGCAAGCAAACACTTTCTATTTTGGTGTCCTCTGCATTTCAATACAGAGCGCAGGCATTTTAATGGAAAAACATTATTCCATATGTAAAACTCACATGAGGAATGTAAATTACGTATACTGATAAACAGATGGCCAGTTCCGAGCTAAGAAATATGAGGCTTTTTTCAGAGATGTATGCCTATTTGCTTCTTATTTTTCCACTCAGCATATATATAGGGGAGGGTGTCATTCCTATTACGCAGTATCTTTTGAACTCTGTAACTTAAGACTTTCAGAAATATGCTTATGTCAAACTTTTGCCACTTACATTTTCTTAATTACTGCTTGCAATATTTTCACAAAGACATTACATGAACAGGATGGAATCCATTCAGCAGTATAGCTGAAGTTAGCTACTGTTGAAAAATTGACACTTAGCTTACATAAGGATGTTCATTTTTATGTATATTAAATGCTTTCTGAATTTTGATATTTATGCAATCAATGGGGTGGAGAATGAGACAAACCAAGTAATCTCATAAAACATCCCAGAATTAACCAAATCCAATGCTTACTAAGAACTTTGTGTTCACTATATTGTCATAAACTAAGACAATAAAAAAAACTAACTTAAATAAAAAAGTAAAGTAAAATGAAAAAACTATCTAAACTTTATTGTGATAAACTAAGTTAATGAAGTATAAAGTAAATTTAAAAGTGTTAATTGTTCAGTTTATTGTGATAAACTAATTTAGTAAAGAAAAAAATCAGCACCACTAAATCAGAAACTGATGACAAAGCACATTACTTATTGAAAAAGTACGAAGGTACAAAAAAGAATTACTTTTAATAGCATGTTTTCTGACCTACTATTAAAGACACACAGTACATAATGGATACGTGTCTGCGACTCTGCGTTGTAAGATACTGCATAGCAGGAATGAACTTAACAACATGTGGCCAAAATAAGTCGATGCTAATGGCTCGATATGAAATTAGCCATCCCGGCAGGACGTTTCTGCAGATGGTATGAATCTCAGTCCATCGGGTTCAGCTTCAGTGGATATCAATATCAGTCAGAGGCTGAAAGCGGCCATGTGCTCGGTGTTATTTACAGTGAGTGAGATTATATCTGTGATACGAGGCAGTGATCGGAGAAATGGACTGAAGGAGAGCCACTGATTTCTGTGTAATCAGTGATTTTACAGTCCATTAACTCTGGCCATCTGAGACCGTGACTGGACATCTGCACAATGACTTGGGTGTTTTCTGGCTCCCTGTCTGAACGGACACATGATCATGCATGTCATTGTGAATGTCAGGTTTGAATAAACATTCAAATGGCCCAATTTTACACTACACAATCAATTAATTTTAAGACGATGACTAGTGACTAGTCTTTTACACTTTTACCGGTATTATTATTTGAATGAATGGAGGAACATTGCTCATAGTTCTCATAGAGATGTGACAGTCATGATCTTTGAGTTTCTGGTGTTGAGGGCAACAAAACAGTTGAAGTGACTAAATGTTTTGAAGATAGAAAACATCTGTGATGGAGGATTCATAACCCTAGAGAAGAGAGCAACATAACAGTCATCGTGACAGGGCATTCAAGGTGACGCCAAGTTGTTATGGTGACAAGCACTGAGAGTTTGAGCACCTCTCAACTTTTCATATCTTCTGTGTGGGAGCATGTGTTATCTCATGCATTTGTGAAAGTGTGTGTTCACAATAAGTCATCTGCTCTAAGTGCTAACTCTCTCTCACTCTCATCATTTATTTTTCTGCAGTGGTGCATTTATTTAACGTTCATCATGAGATGGGCCTGAGGATCGGAGTCCACTCCAGCCACAATCCTGTACACAAATAATTCTAATATGTTTTTGACACGCACAAACCTTTGTCCAACTCCCCTGTTCAATGAGAGCCAATTAAGCTTACCTCACCTGGGAGTTTGAATGAACACCTAACCATGTCATTTGGGTCCTTTCCTTAGGATATGTTAATCAAGTTTGTTTTGCCAATTGTATTGTTTGAATTTGTTTATTTGAATTGTGGGATATGTAAAACTACATATAAAAAACAATATGAGAGAGAGAGAGAGAGAGAAAGAGAGAAAGAGAGAGAGAGAGAGAGAGAGAGAGAGAGAGAGAGAGAAGAGAGAGAGAGAGAGAGAGAGAGAGAGAGAGAGAGAGAATCTTAAAGGGATAGTTCGCCCAAAAATGAAAATTCTGCCATCATTTACTCACCCTCAAGTTGATCTAAACCTGTATGAATTTCTTTCTTCTGTTGAAAACAAAAGAAGATATTTTAAAGAATGTCGGTAACTAGGGATGCACCGATACCGATACCAGTATCGGTATCGGGCCCGATACTGAGCTCATGTACTTGTACTCGTACTCGTAAAAATGCCCCGATACCAACAACCGATACCAGGCAGCATGTGTACAGTGTCAGAAATTATAATGGGGATAAAAAAAGAAGGCTGTATATGAAATAAATGTATCTTATCAGTGGAATATTAAACAGAATATATTAACGCGTCGTCTATTTAACTATATTGTGCGCAAGCTGATAAGAGAAAAACACGGAGAGGATTGAGCGCGCTACGACACAGACGCGCGAGCTGGTCGAGCGCAACCCTTTTTCACAGACGTCAGTGGAAAGTTTGTAGATCAGTCGGATGTCAATGGCAAATCAAGTAAAACGAGGCATGTAGCTTATTAATAACGTTAACTGACGAGAGAGAGAGAGAGAGAGAGAGAGAGAGAGAGAGAGAGAGAGAGAGAGAGAGAGAGAGAGAGAGAGAGAGGCACTTCTGTTGAATGCTGTTGATTGCGGATCATTCACTCAGCACGTGTTATTTGGATTAAAACTAAATCGTATATGTAAGTAAAACATGAACTGTTACCTTACTTATGTTTAACGAGTGGTAGCCTACATTATTACAGGACATTTGCAGGTCAAGAATTTCCATGAACTTCAAACATCCACAGCGCGCGCCCCGAAAACCACCAGACAGCGCGCGAATACTGAATGGAAGTCTTTCACGCATTGCGCTTGTACGGACGAATTCACACAAATCTATGTAAAAACACATTGGCGAGTATCCTAGTAAAAGTCTGTTATATATCTCAAGTGAACGTAGACAGTATAATTCAAATGGCGTCCGTGCGTTCGGCCTTAAAGGGGCGGCACTTTAATAAATCTGCTGCTGTGTTTTAATGTTAATCAAACAAAGGACAAATAAATTACTCTCTGCTCTTGGCTAAATAGGCTACCTCTATCAACTTTACAAAAAGATCCATATATATTTAATTTATGCAGTAATAAATATGCAGTGCATGAAATATATATTTGTTGAACTAATTAAGTTTAAATTTAATAAACAACTAATATGATTGATATTATTTTGTTTTCTCTACCAATACATTTAAAAATTACAAATGCATGAATTGAAAATTAACTGAAAATTAAAAATACAGTTATCGGTTACCGTATCGGTATCGGCGAGTACCAAAAATGAAAGTATCGGTATCGGACTCGGTCTGGAAAAAGTGGTATCGGTGCATCCCTATCGGTAACCAAACAGTTGACTGTAGCCATTGACTTCCACAGTAAAAATTTTTCCATACTACCATGTAAGTAAATGGTAAAAAAATTAAATTTTGGGTAAACCATCCCTATAAAACCCATCGAGCTTATTCAGTTTGATTTAGTTTTTGATGGATATGTTGGATATATTTCATATATAAATGTGTCTTGATTCAGTCATGAGTCTCGGGGTAGTTAATTTCAACAGCATTTATTGGCATGGAGTATGAAATATACATAGGCTTGATTTTGGTGGACAAGATCTGCTACACTGCTGCAGCTGAGCAAATGCAAAAATGTGTTCAGCTTAGTCAGAATAACAAACAAAGGACAGCCTGCTGCAAGAAATGGTAGAACCCCCCGTAGAAGATTTCTACAGTTGACGCTGGGGAGGAGGACATTTACATTTACTTTTTTACATTTAATCATTTAGCAGACGCTTTTATCCAAAGCGACTTACAAATGAGGAGAGCAATAGAAGCATTTAAACTAATAATAGGACAACAATATGCAAGTGCTGTGACCTATCCCAGTTTAGTCTAATGCAGTACACACAAAAAATGTTTTATTAGATATACAATAGAAAAGAAAAGAGAGTGTTATATTAATAGATCAAGTGTTGCCAAAAAATATGTGTCTTCATCCGTTTCTTTAAAAAATGACTACGGACTCAGCAGCTCGGGTTGAGAGAGGCAGGTCATTCCACCAGCTTGGAACAGTCCGGGTGAAGGTCCGTGAAAGTGATTTTGTGCCTCTTCGAGATGGCATCACAGGGCTTCACTTGCAGAAAGCAAGCTTCTGAATGGCACGCAAGTCTGGACTAATGAGTTTAGGTATAATAAAGGGGTGCAGAGTCAGTGGTTGTTCTGTAGACAAGCATCAGTGCCTTGAATTTAATGCGAGCAGCAATTGGCAACCAGTGCAATTTTGTGAGGAGAGTTTTGACGTGTGCTCTCTTCGGCTGGTTAAAGACCACTCTAGCTGCAGCACTCTGGATCAGTTGCTGAGGTTTGACAGTACATGCTGGAAGGCCTGCCATGAGAACATCTATCCATCCATCTATCCAGTCTGGATACAACAAGAGCTTGGACAAGGAGTTGTGTAGCATGTTCTGATAGGAAGGGCCTGATTTTCATAATGTTGTGGTGAATCTGCAGGACCAGGCAGCACTAGCAATATGGTCTGTGAAGTTTAATTGATCATCAATCATAACTCTAATGTTCCTAGCTGACCTTGATGGAGTTATGGATGACGAACCCAGTCCCTGAGGGAGGGATGCTCCTGAACAAAAAGGTCCAGAGACAAGGATGAGTCCCACAGCTGCCCTAGTGCAGGTTCTGATAACTCACTCTAATGCACCATGCATAATGTTCTAAGATTCGGTGTGCATGTCGGGCAGTCCACGTGGCTCCAGCATAAGAGTGCGCTTGCGGGGAGGAGTGGGGTGGTACTGGTACAGGGCTGCGGGAATCCTGATAAGGGACTGGATAAACGTAATGAGGTTGTGGGAGTGTGAATTTTTGCTTACTTTAAACAGGGAAAGCGATTCTAAGCATAGCCCAACAGCACCTTGGTTATTTGCTCCAGCAGCTGTGGCCTGGAATAATAATCAGGAGGTTTGTCTCGCAGTCAGAGCACACTGTCAATGTGTGTATGTCACTCTAATCTGTACGTGTGTGCTTGGTTAGTCATGAGGCCAATATTACTTTTGCCTTATCTGTGGTCCAAACCGAACCAAATCTTTATGGACGTTATGGAATGTCGGAGGTGTGTGTGTGTGTGTGTGTGTGTGTGTGGGTGTGTGTGTGTGTGTGTGTGTGTGTGTGTGTGTGTGTGTGTGTGTGTGTGTGTGTGTGTGTGTGTGTGTGTGTGTGGTGTGTGTGTGTGTGTGTGTGTGTGTGTGTGTGCGCACATTTATCCTTTAATGTTGTAATAAGTCATTCAATCACCACAGCCGGCAAAACCGACATGGAGCTTAAACCTAACTATCCCTCTAGCAGACGAATGAAGAAAAGCAAGCATGCATACACTCACACAGCCCATTTGATCAACAACTACGGTCCAAAACGCACTTTATAGTGAAGCGATTAAGCAAGATGCTCTTTCCAGAGTGAAATAAAGTAAGATTCAGCTAAAGAAAAAAAAAAGATTTTATCAAAATTATTTTTATAAATCAATAGTTGGAGTCTGACAATATTTGTTGTCCTTCTTTACATGGTCAGTTAGTTTTTTTTAATTGATCGAGCCTCCAAAACAAACAAACAAACAAAAATAGCATACTGCAATATTTTGGACTTCACTACTCCAGTGCAAAATAATGTGCCGTTTCATTTTAAAATCTTCTCAAACATGTTTTTCCCTCAAGCCAAACCATCAGACTTGGTGTGAAAAGACCTTGAGGTTGCAGTAGTCAACAGAAGCCAAGTATCAGAAAGCTATTTGCTAGAAATAGAGTCCTGTTATTTATCCAGCTACCTCTGCAGATGATCTACAACCAAACCAATCATCTTTACCTCTAAAATCTGCATAAAATGGAAATTCACCCTGTCTATGCAATATTGATCTTATTGCATGTTTTATTTTTAAAAAATATTTTTGAGCTTGTAATTTTAAATCGAAAAATTTAACTATTTCCTAAACTCCATTGCTATGTCTGTTATATTAAGACCTGTCGCTAATTCTGTTATATTATGATTTGAAAAAACAAGTATTACTAATTTTAGGGAGTAGATTGACACATTAAATGTCCAACCTCCTCTTTACCATATTGTAATAGTAGCATACACGGACGGTTAACATCTAAAAGGACAAAAATGCACTATAAAAATAGTCTGTATGATTATATATAATAATAATAAGAATACATGAATAAAATGTAAAACAATATAAATCAATAAACAGGCATTTCAAAATAAAAACAGACAAGTAAAAGCTTTTCTGAAATATGTATTAGATTACAGTTAAATATATTTCAAGTATCTAGATCAACGTACAATAAAGCAATACAACATATTCTACCATGATGCAGGTTACAATAAAAAAATATACAACAATAATTTTCTTGCATTATGGAAATGAGATTTATTTAACTGTCATGTCAAAATGCAGAATGTTAAGTGTTAACAGTGCTAAAATAGGCTTTTTTTAATGTAATTTTTTTAAAGGTCTATGACTTGCACTATATTCCAAATCTTCTGAAGCCATATAATAGTTTTGCGTGAGACTGAAATGTAAGTATCCCAAATTCCCCATCCATAGCTCTCACATCTCATTTGAATTCTGCTCAAAAAACCAAAACATAAGTTCATGTACAGCACAAAAACCTGAAAAAGAGTTCTTCATACACACTGGTAAAATATAATATATTTCAAGTCCACTAACTATAATGAATCCAAAATACCAAAATTTAAAAAATAATAATGAATAAATAAATAAAAATCCTGAAAATTAAACCCTCTGGCTAGGAATATATATTCGTTTTGGAACTGTAAGCTGGTGTCTACTTACCGAAAACCTTGCTGTGAGCCAATTCATCCATGTCCGACAGACATGTAGCTCAGAAATCTCTTAACAAAAATGTTCTCATGGAGAGGTCCATGGAGTGGGATACAGAGAAACGTGTGGATTAGGTTTTCCCAGGAAAACCTGGAGGGCAAACGCACTAACAACCTTACACCAGAAGAATGCTAAATATATCAGACCGAGTTTTACACTCTCTCTCGTGTAAAGAATTGAGTACATTTTTTTTTATATACAAATTGTTTTACCTTATAGAGCTACGTACTTCACAATTAACTCTTAAATACCAGAACCTACAAAGCTGGACAACATCACTGGCATTTATATGATAAGAAATATGTGATGTATCGAGTGAGTGAGTGAGTGAGTGAGTGAGTGAGTGAGTGAGTGAGTGAGTGAGTGAGTGAGTGAGTATTTACTTATTATAGTATACTATATGACTCATAATAACTTTTCATTTCTCATTTCTATCACAAAGCTATTGTATGACTGCAGAAGATAACATTCAATAACCTCCAGCTTCCGTTCTGTTGTCCTCCATTATGAACTAAAATAGAATACATTTATTTATCATATGAAAGGATAATGGGAAGGTACTGAGAGGCATTTTGCATTGAGGCCTTTATTATGTAGTATTCTGAGGTACATTAGCTTTTGTTCAAAGTGTCCGCTAGCTCATTGTAATTCCGGAGATGTGTAAGGCAGCGTGATTATGCTTGTATCAGGGAGAAGATGCGAGATTAAGCAGAACCAGCCAACGGCTTTTAGAGGCTGTTCCTGTGGGCTTTTAGTAAATGTTTATGGTGGGCATGATGAAGCTCGTACAGGCAGTTGAATGAGATGAATTGCTGTGACGGAATTGACAACAGCTATGCAAGCATTGTTCATGAGGGTTTGTGTGTGTACAGAGAAGTATTACTTCAGCTTGAATACCCATGTATATGATGACTCATCACTAATTTTTAAAAACTGATCTGCATATTATACGGTGATGATAGTCCATAAAGACCTGTCTGAGCACAACATGAAGACATCATAATAAGTTCTCATAAATTGTGCTGTCAAACTTTTAACAGTGGGATGCAAATACTTACAGCTATAGCTTTGTATTGATCAAAATAGATTTATTGTATTGATTAAAATAGAATATAAAAGGACAACTTCATTTCAATAAAAATAACTGAATATATTTTAAGGAAAATAAAATAAAAACAGTAGAGATGGGGCAGGAAATAAACTGAAAAGAGGAAGAACAGGATGAGAATTTCTTGCCAGATTCAAAACTCCCATCGCCCAAAGCTCTAAATCTCAAAGATCAATATGTTGCAGTACATGTGTTCATCTATGACTTTCTGGGTTCAAGTAAAAAAATAAAGTTTGTCTGTGAGTGTGTTTGATCAGACTCCTGCATGTGGACACAAGAACAATTGGAAGAGTGTTAATCCATCACAAAATACCTGGAGCACACAGAAAAGAAAAGAAAAAAATGGACAGTGGGAGCAGGGAGGGTGCAAAACACAGGGAGAAAACAAAGATGTGTCAGAAAGAAACAGAATTATGAGAGAAATATGTGGACAGATACACAATCACTTATAAGATGCAAGTAAAGTTCAAAAGGAGCAATACAAGACCCTAAATTAATGATTGGAGTACCAATGGCACAAAAATGTTATCTCAGCACAAAGACTCATAAGCTATCACAGGGATACTGAGGGCAAAATCCAATTGGAAGTGAGCATCCCAATGCCCTACTCACTGCGAACAGCAGAACATGAACATAAATGGTTAAAATTACTTCCTTGAAGTGACCATTGCATGTTTCCTTCGCTAACGGACCTGTGGAAGGGCCCTTCATTAAGGGATTCAGTTGTTCACTTTCGAAGGGAACGCTCCTACAAATGGTGTCCCCTTCCCGAAGTGCCCTTCAAAGGTGCAAAAACACTCTGAAAGTCCAGTCTGAAAGTATGAATATTGGCTGGCATAAAGTTATTACTAGTCAGTCCACAATCATGAGTCTAATTTTAAGATTTCAGTTGAGGATAAGTATGACACAAATCAGAACACTACTGTTATAAAGTAGTATGCAGTCAGAGAGCACGTGTCTACAAAGAAAATGAGTGGCAAGATGCAAAGCGACAAAACTAGATGCGTGCCACCATTGAAAATCAACAAATGTGTCTGCACTCCAAGTGCTTGTAATTGAGCAGTCTCGTTTCAATGTGTTGCTTGTATGCAGTGCAAACTTAGCAAATCTATGCATTCCTAAAAGCTTGTATTTTTCAATAATTAAAGTTATCAAAAATGAAGAAAAGTATCAGGATATGCAAAAACTATCACCAATGATTACTGACACCTTGGAGACGATGTTGAAAGTTTGACAGCAAAAACAGAAAATAAAACGTAAAATTGATAGATTCCTAAACCACTGCACCAAATTTGATGACTACCAATTGATTATATTGAATGCATTTTCTGAAATATTAAGACATTTACAAACAAAGTAAAGATAGTCAAAACTACATAATGTATTTGTATGTAAATAATACTTAGATTCAGACTTATTTTAGAAAATGAAAAAGGTCTTCTGACCAGCAGTTCTTTGGTTACTGCACAACAAATCAAGAATCATGAAAAGTCATTACATACCAGGTAATTTTACTCACTGATCCCTTGATCACCTTGCATTTTCTAAAAGTTGCCCCTGAGCTGTGCATTATGAGAATTAGATGGTTTCTCTTTGCATTTGAAAGGTTTTAAAAGTTGTGCAATGACCCTTGCTGTATTAAACCTTGAAACTGGACCTTTATCAGCTAAATAAACCAGCCCGGTCTTCAGATTATTCAATAAAACCACACTCCTATCGATCTCCGATAACATTGTTGTGTGCGTGTGTACGGTGTCCGTGTGCATTTGTGGGGCTGCAGCTGTTCATAAATCATTCTAGGAGACAGTTGTGAGCAAGTCCTTCATCTTATGTGGTCCCTGTGTGTTTAAGCCTCTAACCATGAAGGGTGCTACTAACCCATAGTATACAATCACACGACTGCTGCATGTACGCACACGCACACGCACCTGCAGGACTCAGAGAGAAAGACAGGATGAAATGAGCAGTTGAAGGTAGAGAAAAGACAGAAAAAAAATGGATGAGCGGTGGCTGGGAGAATGAGAAAAAGACCCTACAGCATAGTAATGTCAAACAGGAAATGGGCTCGGTAAAGCACTGAATCTCTTTCCAACCAAAATAACTGAAAACTGCAGGTTCCAGTTCAGATTCACCTGTCTGTGTTTCACCTTCTGTTATTCAAACAATTACCTGTTCCCTTTCAGTCGCTCACGTTCAACATAGTTGACTGATTGGGATCACGCCAGGGAGCCTGTCATCTTCAAGTACTGTTAAAACGAGCCAATGCACATTGGCGTGCGTGAAATGCATCACACACACTCCGCCTCCGCGGCGCGAGTATAAATACGGAAGTGGCTGCACAAACGAATTGTCTTTCGCTTCGGAGCCAATCGTGTTTGATGTCTCTGAAAAGTGTTGTATACAACGAGCGAGTGTGTCGGTGTTCTTCTGGAAAAGACTCTCCTGGTGCTGGTGGTTCTACAGTGCAGTGCAGCGGTGATCGCAAGCTTTTGACCTGGCGAAACGGACGAAATCAGAATGGATGAAACTCAACTGCTGTTTTAACAGCAAACTAATTTCTTTGTGCGTGTTGACGGCCGGTTGAGGGCAGAAAAAGTGAGTGCTTCACGGCTTCAGTTCGCTGAATTCAGTGTTGCTCTGGTCATTCCCTGTGTGCTCCGGCACTGGTGACGGGTCCCATTTTTCAAGATGCCATTCCATCCTGTGCGTTTCTGGGTGTGGTAGGGCTCAATCCCCCTCTGACGGTCACGAGAGTTGTATCACGTGTTTGGGTTTAAAGCACGCTGAGGCAGCTCTTGTAAATGAGTCATGTTCCCACTGCGCGAATATGACCATCTCGGTGTTGAGGTCGAGACTCACCTTCGTTCTCGAAGGTGGAGTCCCCATCCCCAGGTCCCGCTCTAGTGTTCCTTCTGGGCTACCTTCCTACCTACCTTACAGTGAGGGGTAATCCGCCCAGCAAAGCCCCGTGGATCCCGCACTCCTCTTTCACACCGCAGCCGGTGGAGCTCCCAGATGAGCGTGTTGGTCTCTCTGTGATGGACCAACCAGTCGAATCATTGATGGGGAGCGGTGAAGGGTTACGAGGCTATCCCTCCAGTGGAGTGGCCTGTTGCGATCCAACTGTGTCCAGCGACCGCTACCTTGTGGAAGGGGGATCCTCGTCTCCCCTGTAAGGCCTGTAAGTTTTCGTCCATTCTGATTTCGTCCATTTCACGATCAGTCTGACGATGTTCACCCTGGTGGTCCAGGAGTGCCATCTCTGACTAAACCTGGCTGACATGAGAGAAGCGGACAAGGTTCGATTCCTGGACTCTCCCATTTCACAGGTTGGGCTATTCGGCGACGCAGTAGAGAACCTTTCCCAGCAGTTTTCTGCGGCCCAGAAGCAGACGGAGGCCATCCGGCACATCCTGCCCCGGCGGCCTGCTGCTGCCTCCACCCGTCCGCCGGTGGCAGATCCTCCGCCTGCTCGTCGCCGAGGGCGTCCGCCTGCAGCCTCTCCACTGGTGCTGGACCGTCCAGCATCCTCCACCCAGGACTCAGCGTGGAGCTGGCCGCAGAAGGAGCGAAAAACAACTAGCGCATGCATCCACTTCCATATTTATACCCGCGCCGTGGGGGTGGAGTATGTGATGCATTTCACGCGAGCCAATGCACATTGGCATCCGTGAAATGCATTTTAATAGTACTCGAAGATGACAGGCTCCCTGCCGTGATCCCAAGCAGCCGACACGTCAACGTTCCCTCCTTCAGGGAACGGGGGTTACATACATAACCGAGACTTTCTTGCTTATGTGTATGCTAATTGTTTGTATTCAAAACTGGTATACAAGTAACATATTGCAGCTAGTGCAACATTTTCCAAAGCGGACAACACCTGCTTGTTTTGCACTAAAACCTCTGGATATGCCGCCAGGGTATGTGTTTGATCATATTGATGGATTGATTAGCGGTTTGATGGGGGTGGTTAATTGGAGCCTTGGCTTTTCCGTGAACGAAGTGGGAAAGGTCATGGATGAAGTCTGCGGAGGCGAGTGGCATTTCCCAAGCCGAGGTTGGTGTGATGTGGCCAAAATGAGGGAGTTTAGGATGGGAGAGGTAGAGAAGTGAAATGAGAATGTAAGTTCTTCGTCAGCGAGGGTAAAAATGTCAGTGTGTTTCATCATCCCCTTCCTATACAGTACACACACTCATATGTGAGCACACATAATAAGAAAGAACCGTGTAGGAGTCATAGCTGTCAAATAAGCACTCATTAAAAACTGGTCAGGCATGCGTGGTTGTGCTGATCAGCCAGGAATAACGGGTTACGATTCGGAATAAGGAATTATCAGTGAGAAGGGAAGGTTACAAAATGTTTCACCAGTGCGAACAAAGTTTTTGTACAACAAGAAAAGCTTCTCACTGTGTTTCAGCCCAGAGCACAAACCTCAGAATTAAATAGACCTTAGCTAATAAATAAATAAGTTATTTTGCAGAAAAGCCACACTTGGGACTTCAGAGAAATGGGGAAAAAAGTATTTTTTGGCAAAAAAAAAAAAAAAAGAATTGCATATAAGGGAAAAAATAATACAATTTTCACCTCATTTAGTGGTCTAAAGCGTATATATTATCTATTATAATAAAAAAATATATATTAATATTATGCATTTTCTCATTTAATCATATTTAATGTCTATTATATTAATAATAATAAGTGAAATACATATGAAATATAATATGAAATAACAAATGACAATTTTAAATATTATTAAATATGTCCTTATATTTCTGCATACATTTGTGCTCTACCCCCAAAGCACTTAACCGGAGTCATCTGAGTGTAACTCCAATCTCATAAAAAGGCAAAAATCTCCCATTATTAAAGCTCCTGATAAGACGAGAGGGTCAAGCGCTTGCAAATCCATCCAAAGCTGATTGATTTTGATTTGCCTCATTCACAGCTCCATTCAAAGAGCATTGTGCTCTCTGACGTATGGATAGAATTAGACAAAGAACCTTCGTGAGAGCGAAATAATCATTTCATGACAAATTGCAATCGTATTCACATTAGCGTCAGGCAGAATGAAAAAAGAAAAAAAAAACAGCCTTTTCTTCTGGGCTCCTAATTATCCTTCATTTTCGCAAATTCACTCTCCCTTTTTTCATTCTCTTTGCTGCCTGTGAACCCCTTCATATCTCTTGCTCTCCACTGGGTCATGACCTCTTCATTGCAAAGTGGTTTCTGATCGGGGCAGAAATATGTGCCTGGTGTGAGGGGAAACAGACTCAGGAAGGCAGGGAAGGTTTAATGTTATTCATCTCTGCATGTTATTGTAAGGTAGAATAGAGGTCTATACTCTGTGATTACACACATCATACCTCCACAGAAGGTCAGAATCTACAGAATAGGTCTACGCAAATGCTTTACATGTGCCTCACTGCAAATGGTTTACTGTTGAAAATGTGCAACATTACGAAGTAGACTTGTATGTCTGTACACGTATAAGGTAGTGTCACTAGTTTCAAATCATCATTTTAGTAGTTCAATAATTGGGTTAGCACTAATACTGAGTAATGTATATAACATTACATTATCCCTGATAATATTTCAGCTATAAAGTCATGTGACCAGCAGTTTCTTCTGTCTGGATTCACTTAGCAATGCCCAATTCATAAATAAATCAGTTCTTTTTAACAAATTAGTCAAACAGGGATAGAAACAGTCTGAATTCAGTCTGAATTATTTGGACAGCTCATTCACACACAAAATTATTTGGAATGGTTTCTCATTTGGTAAAACAGTAAGGGGACACTTCACAACACAGATAACAAAACAAGCGCAGAAATGGATTTTCATCTACAATCCACTGAAACCAAATCTGCAAATACATTGTCTTTAAAGTTTACTTGCATCTGAAGCTTGTGAATGAGTAGGTAGCAACTATTTTCTGATCAAGAGTATCAAAACACTAACAGGACATAAAACCATGTTGTTGTTTTTTTGCACAATGTACTATGGCATTGCTCAAATATTTTGGAGTATCATGCAAATACTACTATATAAAATCTTTTGCTAATGTGACCGCTCCCTAAAATGGCTCCTATTATACTATTTTATATTTTCAACCTTCTTTACTGTGTAATATTGCTGTTTAAGCATGAACAACTGTTGGAAAACTCTGAAAGCCGTCCATTAGGGATCTGCCCAAAGCCAAATACTATGATTGGGGATTATGAAATCGGAGGAAGAAATATATCAATGCTTTTGTGTTCTCTCACAATTATTTAGTTGGGTAATTATATTGTATATAATCCTCTGACATAGTCCTGTCAGTCGTCTCTCCTTATTACCTTCATGTGATAAGTGAAATCTGATGTATTGGAATACGATAATATAAACACTCCGCAGAATATGTTTTTCATTTTTTGTGCCTTTCCAAATTCGGAATTAGGCTTTGGGTACATCCCTATATTGTCCATCATTTTGACAGATTACAGGCAGGATGATCTATGGTAATTTGAAATTTGCTATTATCTAGTTATTTGTCTCGTCTTTGATCTCAGTGCGTGACTTTCTTTGTCTGGTCTATGGCTTTAGTCACCGCTATGTACAATTGCAAAAATGTCAAGGCAACTGAGTGTGAAGCGTTTCTTCAAACGGCCAAATAGTTGTGATGTTGCTGATAAAAGAGGTGAACAAAGAGGGACTGATGCAGTGGAGGATGAAGGACAAACAACAGACTGTCGCCAGCACAGGCACGCATCCAGTTTAAGTCTATGCTGACCAGGAGGAAGGTTTGAGTTTAGGCAGATACAGAAAGTTTACTGAGTTTAACTTGGATTCATTTTTTATGCGTTTTGTTCATATTTTAAAAGTATGTAATATTGCGCTGTTCACACTTGCCTGTTCATTCAGGCACAACGGTCGTGTTTTAGGCCTCAGCTGTCACTGTGTTAAAAATGTACCAAAAAAAAAAAAAGATCTGCTTTGTGTGGTGTTGAACATGAAAAGTGATGCACAGTCTTTAGCCTGTATGCTCTTCCTGCAAGTTCATGATTAAAACGAAAATGTGAACAAAAACAAAAGCTATTAATTGTCTTATCATCATTCAAATGTGAACATTTTAATTATGAGTAATAATAGATTATTACGGAATTTTTAAGTCCCTGTCCGTCAAAATGACGGACAATAAGAAAGTCTAATTCAACAACTGGTTTAAACTCACAGGTAAGGGATGTGACATTTCTGAAACATGCTCTAAGCGATTGACCAATCACAACACACTTGTCCAGCTGACCAAGCAGACCACATTGCGCTTTCCTGAAAAGATGGGCTTCATAGAAACTGGAACTAAACAGGATTACTGAAATCTGTGAAGAGAGGTGCAGCAACAACCCCTAACCCTAATCCATGTGTTAATAATAATATTAATGTTTTTGAACATTCAAGCATCAAAACCTAGTATTCTAGTAGACACCAAAATCAAGACTTGAGAGCATAGGTCCCCTTTAAGCCATATTGATTTTTTTATTGTATTTCAATGCAGCCTAAGTAAAAACCTAGTTTTATGTGCGTATGCATATGTACAATATATTTACTGATGGCAAACACAGGTTTGAAAATGACAGGTTCCTGTATCCCTTGGTGCTTCCTGCATGTGTAGTTGTGTATCCTGGCATATGGGACCAGCAGCCCAGCTATTCCCAGCAGTCATCAGCAATATGATTCACCAAACAAGCCAGCCAATACACTACACATCAACATCTGAGTGCTTCCACCTCAGAGAGAGACAGAGCGGCTTAACAGACAGTTCTTTTGATTTTCATCTCATTTCAAGTGTAGATAAAACAGCTGAAAATGTTTGTGCCAAACTTTAAATTGAGGCACTTTACACCTGATGCCCTGCGTGGGTGTGTGTATATGAGTGTGATTGTGCTAGACAGAAAGGTCAAGCAATGTCTGAAGGGATGCCAGCTGTCCCTCTCCAAGTTTGATTTTCTCATAACCTACAGACACACACACACACACACAGTCATTCGTGTGCACAGACACACGCATGAACATAAATACAAATGCCTCCTGCAAAAGGTCTGACAAATGTCAGAAACCAGGTTGTGAGATGGAAGCACAGAATATCATAGAGAGATAGAAGTAAATGTGGGTGAGCTGGAAAGGAGGTTTGAATGTGAAAAAAAAAGTTACTCTGGAACAATATTTCTAGCTGTGGTGTGCAGATCAGTATATTTCCATTAGATTCCCAGCACTCCACCTCTTTCGACCTGTCAAGTATGTTGCATTTTTGACGGCGAGCTTTAAAGATTCAGTTTGAATGCTGTGCATTTTTCCTGACACCGAGACATGTTTACAGCAGGTGTTGGAGTCAACCTGCTGCTTGGTTTCCTGAGTGTGTATCATGGGGAAGAAAGAAAGAAAGGTTAATAAATAAAAAAACGGTAACACTTGTGTCTTACCTCAGACTCTTTTCTTCTCACACACACACACACACACACACACACACACACACACACACACACACACACACCACACACAACCACACACACACACACACACACACACACACACACACACACACACACACACACACACACACACACACAACACACAACACACTACACACACGTCCTTCAAACTATCCTTATCACACGGCAGGCAGGAGAGGCGAACTGATGCTTGATGACGGATGATTACAAGCGAGGTGTAAAAGTGATGTTTAAGTGTGTTTGATTGACCTCTTCCTCTGAAGCATGTTCTGAATACCTGTTTGTGGCTGAATAAAAGAAAGTGTTTTTTTCTCCTTGTGTGGTTCATTTATTCACCTTTTTCTTGTTTTCTTCACACAACACACATTTTGTCTAAAGCATTTCTTCTTATTCATGTAACCTGCACTTTTCCTCCCATTCCTGCTACTTTTATGTATATCCTAGTGGGGGGGAAAGCATTATTGTATTTCAAATAGATTCCCTTTTTCAATGGTAGGCTACATTGCAAATATACTAACACAATGTTGTAATATCTTTAAATATATTAAAAGCATCATGCTCATTTTGCTTTTACCCATTTTCACAATTCAATATTTTCTAAAAATATATGTTTCAGTTAATTTTTTTCAAATTCAGTTTATTTTTTAAAAGTGTATTTATTTGCACATTATTTAAAATATATATTTTAGGTATATTTTTAACTGTGTGCTGAAAATTATCATTGAAACAATGCATTGAACGTATACTTTCAAAATACATTATAGTATAGCTAAGTAATATTTGGTTATTAATGTGTATTTGTCATTGAAGACAAAGTGTGCAATTTGTAGTATTTGGAATAACCCAAAGGTATTACTGATCATATACTTTTTACTCAAATATAATACTTATGGTATATTGCTTGTATGTTTCGAAGACACTCGTAATGAATTTATAATGTAATTGTAACACAAATAAAGTACACTTTAATATCACTAATTAAGCATGTAATTATTCCCTACACAGGCATTCTTAAAAGTATACTAAGTATACTTGAAGTTGTTCCAATTTAGCACACAAAAGTACACTAAATACACTTGTTATGCTTTATTACAATTTAATTACAACTAAAATAGACTTAGTACAAAATGAGTTGTTCCAAAATATGTTGTTCCAAAATATCACACTTTAAGTTAACAAATTATTAACACACTTGAAGTATACTGAATGAGTCTGGCAGCAAGTATGGGATATCTTTTTTTCACCAGGGTAGGGATGATGTAAAATCAGAATCGGGCCAAATCAAAAGATACTGTACATTCAGAAACTAATCCTATTATTTCTGTAGTATGCCGTATGTACAGAAATACCATGAGTGAGCTTTCTGTATGAATATCTGGATGATCTGCTACATTTGTTGAAATGCACACTGCATGCAACACTGTGTGATGCAATGCTCTGTATGTGAGCTTCCATTTACAGTGTGACAAATGAACCTAACCTGCATTATCTGCTATGATTTTTAACATCTCCCACATTACAGACTGCAAAATGTTAAGACATTAAAACAAAATTATTTTATTTTATTATATTATTTTTGCAATATAATGAGGTATTGTGTAAGCATAATATTGTTTTAAACATTTCTAGTGGGATAACTTTTTCACATATTTAAAAAAGGACTGTGGACGCTAAAATAATGAGCCAAAAATTAAAAGAAAAGAAAATGTGTCTAACACAATATGAAATTGGGTGATAAATAAATGTAAAAAAAAAAAATTAAATCTGTCCATCCATTCTCCAAACCTCTTGTCCTAAGAAAACAACCTGGACAGAGTGCCAATGCCAAACATCATATCATATCATATATATCACATATCATATAAAGTAAAATAACAAAAAAATCATTATGAAAAACACTTGTCCTGACCTAGAAACACACAAAACCCTGGACCTATACGCTTTTTTCCACCCTGAGTGAGGGGTTCAAGAGGGGTGGACTTGAATTCGCCACAACATCAGACACACATCACCAATACCGCCACACCACTTCTCCAGTCTGCACCCATTTTCAACACAAATCATCGCCTTCTCTTTACATGTCATTCGGTTTTACTGTACTGAGAGAGAAAACACTAACAACACACCTGATTCCATTTCTGGGTGGCATCAAAACAGTTTTTATTACTGCACAGTTGCATTCATTTCAATCAGTCGTTGAACAATGAAGCAGATGCTGTCTGTACAGGAGATACAAACCCAGTGATTAAGCTCCTAGAACATACACCCAAAACATTTCTCTTCATAATCGCCTGACTCATTATACAGTATTCATTAAATCTAAACGCCTTTGGATGTGATGGTCGATGAACATAAAAAGAAACGAGTCAGTCATATAATGGCATTGTGCATCATGTTTATAGAGAATTTTAAAAAAACACATTGTGAAAACGACAGATGATTCCTAATTGGCTACAGAGTAAATGACGTGTCAGAAACGTGAGTGTTGATCACATTCCTCGCAAAAGCCCTGACAGTTTGTTATCATGATACAGTTTAATTGATTATGCCATAATTGTGCTTGACTTAGAATAGTTTGCTTGTCTTCTCTAAACAGTTGTGAAGCAGAAAATAAATTACATTACAGATCAAACGATGCCTTTTACCGGATTTGTTTTTCCTACTCCGTCTCTCTTTTTTTTATGTGAAGATGTTTTCTACAGCTTTGAAGCTCAGTATTTCTATATATTTTGCAATCTTCATTCAAAGTGAGACCATGCTCATACACAGCCATTCATAATTCACAAGGTCTGAACTCTCAACAGGTTTTCAGGTTTTTCTCTCGAAAAACAATGATCATAATTCATAAGGGATCAACACAGTAATATCACTGTCTACTGTGTTCTGTTCAGCTACAAGTAACATGGTAATGCATGTCATTAGAAATGAACAATTAGTCATTGCACCACTGAAAACTTAAAAAAAAGGCCTTTCATAGCAGCATTTCACAGATCAAGGGATTGAGATGACAATCCACAAAGGAAAGAGGAAAAGAATGTGATTCATGGAAAAAACAACTGTAGTACCTTTAAGAGATGAGCAAACTTTCATTATAAATGACATTTTTGATGCTCAGAGAGAGCAACGTGTCCTGATCTCTACACCACCCAAACCCTCACAGACTGGGTGTGCAATTAGTTTAGAGAGATTAAAGGGATGAGAAAGAGACAGAGAGAGAGAGAGAGAGAGAGAGAGAGAGAGAGAGAGAGAGAGAGAGAGAGAGAGAGGAGAGAGAAGAGAGAGAGAGAGAGAGAGAGAGAGAGAGAGAGAGAGAGAGAGAGAGAGAGAGAGAGAGAGAGAGAGAAGTAAATTGACCACACATGAAAAGACAGATCTATCACAAACAGAGAAAGATTGACAAAGATGAAAAACTGCACTTCTCTGTCAGGTCAGGTACAGGGAATCGTTTTATCAATATAACAGTAAATAGTACAGTAAATAGTATTTAGCGATAAAATTCAGTTTTGTTTTACTCTTGTCCCAGACCCATTCAATCTCAAAATAGGAATACCCATCATAAATTTTAAAACATGATCTAAAGAGTGAATTAATAATGTGTACACAAAATACAACCGTCACTTTTTTGCATGACGCATTGACGAACGCAGAAGAGAAGAGGATAGAGCAAACAAAACAGTCAAAAACGAACATTTTAAAGAGAAATATCAGAGGAGCTTGAGTTTATTCCCCAGCCCTGCTTGTTTGAACCGCAAGAGGCATCAAAGCTTACGCTACTTACATTCTACGTCATACATCGTCAAGTGTTACTCTTTTGGCGTAAGTCAACTTGCATAGGCCGTCTGCCGGAAGCTAGTTTTTTAGTCGATAAAGTTTTAAATATGGATATTTTTCTTACACAAACGCATCGCCTCACTTCAGAAGGCCTTTATTAACCTCCCAGAGCCACGTGGAGCACTATTATCATGGATACTGTAGATGCACTTTTATGGACTTTTATGGAATACAACTCAGATTGTATTCATCTGAAAGTCATACACTTAGGATGGCTTGAGGGTAAATCATGGGGTAATTTTATTTTTGGGTGAACTATCTTTTTAAGGGCCAATTTACACGTGGTCAATTCATGCATTTTCTTTGATCTTTCCAGATGAAACTGAATAAGTGTAAACGCATCTGGTAGTTGAAACCACATGTAAATTTTACTCCTCTTCCAAAAATGTAAAAAATTTTATTAAAAATTAAACGTGTGAGAGATGTTATAGGTTTTATGACATGTTATTATGACCAGATATGGCATCGCTACTGCAACACACATCACTGCAGATGAATTGCTGTTTTTTCTCTTCAGCAAGCTAACGTGCAAACTCCCGCAAATAAAAAGTAAGTCACAGACGCTCAACACACAAATAATCTTAATTTAAAGCAGTGAGACTCCATTTACACTGCAGGTCTTGATGCCCGGTCAGATTTTATCAGACAAGCTTACTACATCTTAAAAAAGTGAAAAGAGTAATCTTCTAATAGTGACCCATATCTGATATCTGCACTCGGCGAAACAACCCAAGGTGGGCGTGCTGACCTGAAAAAGCTTAGGCCGAAAAGAAAGTAACAATTTGTGCAATTTGCAATGGATGCAGACGAAATAATAATACAAGCTTTTGCGTTCCGCACCATCTATAAAAGGTCAGCAAAACATTGGTCTCTTAAAATGGAGAAAAACAAAAAGAGGAGAGCCCTTGTTGCTGCATGGGCATTGAAAAGAGTCATGTGATCACAGTTGGTTTCCACCTGAGTTGACATCATTCGCCATCGTCGCTTTTTCAATGACGTACGACTCACATTGACAGGGGAATATCCAATCTGTCCGCTTACATGGCAGAGGCTAATGCACGAATCCAATTCATATCAGATTTATTTCAAAATATGAATTGGGCCTGAAACCGATCTGAGAATAATCCATGTGCTCTGCTTACACGTTTGTGGGTCATATCCAATCTGTGCCACATGAGAGGAAAAAACAATTTTCTGAATTGGGTCAATCCAACCATGTAATGTACATGCGGCCTAAATGATCTTACCATTGCTTCTGTCGCTCTTTCTCCTATAGTCTTTGATCTTAAAATTAGATTATGCTAAAGTGTCTATTTACACCAAGTGCAAATAGTCCACCTTGTTGGCAGAAGCTATTTACATTAACTCCGCCCACCATTGTCTGATTGAGCCAGATAAAATTACAAAAGAAATCCCGCTGATTACAGAAGTGGCATTAAGAGTAGATTAGGTCAATGCAAATACGCGAATACATGCAAATTCGCACTGGGTGACGCAAATTGGGTGCCGTGATTGCCTCGAACAAGTGATATTCGCCCCAATTGCGTCTTCTGCGCAAGTTGAAAAATTTCAACTCAAGCGGAAAATTCACATTATGCAAGCCAATCAGTGAAGAGCTCATTGCATCTGTTACTTTTACATTACTATGAACTTGTTAGCATTGGAATTAGCCAAAGTTAGCTTAACCCTGCATTCCAGGTGACAACAGGAAATTTCTCTGGATGTTTTAATTCGCTGGATGTCTTTAAGATCACTAAATTCGAGGCTTCTGGTCATTCCTAGGATATCTAAGTCCACTAGAGGAGGGAGGGCGTTCTCACATTTAGCTCCTAAACTCTGGAATAGCCTTCCTGATATTGTTCGAGACTCAGACTCGCTGTCCCAGTTTAAAACTAGATTAAAGACGCATCTTTTTAACCAAGCATTCACTTAATGCTTACCTTTTATACTACTGCTGAATCAGTTCGAATGCATTAATATTATGAACATCAGCTATGCTAATTATTTCCCATCTGCTTTTCTGCTGTTATCTCGGGACGCTAGTAAATAGCGTTCGTCAGCTCCAGTTTGTATCTAGCCTCTCACGGAGACTTCAGATGCCCCAACACCTGTGATGAGACGACTAACGCCTGTGGAGAGATGACTCGACGCCTGTGAAGAGACGACTCAACGCCGGCGATATGTTATGCCCTAAATTAATACATGATTAACTAACTGTATTTTTCTATGTACATTTCTGAAATGCACTTTCTGTAAAGCTGCTTTGAGACAATGTGTATTGTGAAAAGCGCTATACAATTAAATTTGAATTGAATTGAATTGAATTGAATTGAATTCGCGCGAGTGATGTGAAAAACAAACATCCCTCAAGTAATCTAGAGTGAGTAACGCGATGCAAATTTTTACTCCGCTTTTGGTGTACCATCATAAGGGAGGTGAAGTATATGTTTGACGCGACCTACCCGAGTTTGAATCTGCCATTTTCTGAACACATTTTTCTCCCTTTTTCCCTTTCATATCAGCTTGGATAGGTGTTTATTTTAAGTAAAAAATAATAATAAAATACTTAAAAAGTGGAAATAAAAAGCCTAATGGGTATTTAAAAGTGGGAATAATGTGTTTATTGGGTAGGGTTGGGGCAGATGTAGGTGAGGGCTTTAGTGGTAGGGATAAGTAATGTCCCAAAAAGGCAGCATCCCTTTATGATTTTAATACATATAATCATGTATGCTGTTATTATTCCATACTGTTACAATATACTACGATACACTAAGGAATCTGCAACTTTTTGCAACAGAATAAATAGCACCTAACAACATTTACACTTAGTGCAAAGAAGATAGCATCTATATATAAAGAATAAGATGCTGACATGTATATACGAAACATGCAGCCTGCATTCCTACAGTTCATCTGGGAATTTCTAAGTACTCCTCATCCTGGGGTAACAGATCTGGCAACAAAACTAAAATACCCCCCCAAGAGTAAACATTTCTGTGAAACTAAAATGACGGTGAATATGTGCTCACAGTGTGATAATGAGTTGCAAGTTCTGCTTAAAGCAGTCAAGACCCAAAAGTGAATTACGAGTATTCGTTGGAGTCTCAACGGAGGAGAATGTATAGTACATTTCAACAGTATAAAACGTCATCACCAGTTCAACTGATGGAAATATATTCCATCATTAAAAGTTATACACAAGCCGTACCATCAATAATATGAGAGCATGACACTCATCATGTGGCAACTTAGCCACTGGAATCTCGTAACTCATCCGACACAAGTCATCCCATGTTGATCCAATACAGATGATTGCGGGGAAAGGTCCCTCACATGTGTTTCTCATCCAGCCTGATTCAGAGCTCCTCCTGTCCTTTCCTTCTCTTTGCCCATTCATCTCAGCATTTTATTCTTTATGGGAAGCATTCAGTAATGAAAATATAATGATGTCTGTCGCTTGAGAACACCATATTTCACTCATCATGAGGCCTTGGCACGTGGCTGCTCAGTAATGGCTCTAAATAGCAGAGATTGACAGAGCTTGACGCTTTTGTTTGATAGCCCCCATCTCAGCCAGATGAGATACAGGATTCATTTGACGGACCAGTTAGCAGCTCTGACTCAAGCTTAAAATGTAGTAAAACACACTGTGTTCAATATACTCTGGTAAACATAAGGAACACAATGTACACTAGTATGCAATTAACTCAAAGACAAATTAAAAATGTTAATAGTCCTAGATCCTATGCATATTAAGCAAGGACAAACTCTCTTTAATTGGAATAAAGAGACTATATGTAAGGTTTTAGTAGAGTTTCATCACAGTGGATGAATCGCAATTTGCATACTAATAATATTTCATTATATTACCGTATTACCGTTTCTGGTATTTTTGGGGGGAATTTTTATCGAATAAATGCAGCCTTGCATGGATTATTAAAACCTTTCAAAAAATATCTAAATATACTGACCCCAAACCTTTGACCTAGTGTATAAATGCACAAAGCTATGTCCATTTAGAAATGGTTTAATGGTGTGAAAAAACTTGACCTGACTTGATCTGCATTAAGTCTAGGGCTGCATCCGATATCGCATTCTTCCCTATAGCAGGCAAAAAACAGTATGTGACAAAAGTAGTATGCGATGAATCAGAAAGTAAACAGCAAGCCAGAGTCAATCACCCAACATCAGTGCCTGACCTCATTTACACTTGTGTCTGTTCCAACATCTAAGCCTCCTCAGAAAAAAATGGAAGCTGTTACAGAAGCAAAGAAAGGGACCAACTACTTTGGTTTATGGTTTGGACATTAAATGCTCAAGTAATGTTGTAATAACCTTACCACCATCCGCATGCAGTACTAAAGTACTCACGTTTCGTAATTATGGCTCAGGAGGAACTGTTCCGATGACAGCCGTAGTGAGACACAGAGAGAGGAGAAAATATAATCCAAAGAGGATAAACTTCGGGCTGTTCTCATTCTGTTGGCATTCTAAACGCCTGGAATGAAGTGGCTGGACTGTTTGATTTTGTGCTGCTGGTAATTACACTCATGATAGGTGGCAGCTGAAATCTTAATTGCATTCAGGCTTTACAACCACAACAGTGTGGCCTGATGAAAAGTAGACATCTGCTCCCTTGATCAACGAACCCCATTAACGCTGGTAGCTTTCTTCTGCTGTAAAATCGGACTCCTTGAAGACAGATCTCAACTGAAGCCTCGTCCTTTTCGATTGATGGCCACAGCAGAGTTTAGCTTCAAACCCAATCCAGCTAATCAAGTCCTTCAGGCTTATTTGAAAACTACAGGTATGTCATGTTGGAGCAACTAAACTCTCCAGGAGTTTTGCACCCCTGTCTTAGTACAGTCAGAATAGCATTATGTAATTGGTGATTGTTACACATGGAATAAGTATATTTGGTGTCGCTCTTCTGCGTTCAGCCCTTGAAGACATCTCATTAGCATGCATGAGCAATATTGTGAGAATTAAATCCAATTAACAGTCTTTTGTTCGCTATAACATGACAACCATCCTGGTGTTTCTGCAACACAATACTCCATCAGAAAGTGATGAATTTCCAGCAGAGATGAAAGGCAATGGAAAGCACATGATCAGGTTCCTGTTTGGTTTTCTGATAATTATTCAGAGGCAAAGTGTTTATAAGACCTACTTAACTTCTACTATTGGGACGTCTCACTTCAGCATCACACACACACACACACACACACACACACACACACATAGTGTTCTTACAAGTCTTATCCAAATTTGCGCTGTTCTCACCAACCAGAAGCCACATGGGAAGCCTGTGTGGTTACATGCATACGTAATTCCTCAAAAAAAAAAACGGGGCCTTTATTTACCTGAACTGCGGAAAGTAACCGGCTTTTATTTGAAGCAGGCTTTTATAAGAGGCAGGCCTTTATTTCTAATTCCATCTTTTTGATAAATAATAGGATTGGGCCGACGACGCAGTCTTTCGTGATGGCTGACAGACATCATCACAACGTTGAGACGGCATCGCGACCCCCCGCCCGCCCGCAAAACATTTTTTTGCAGGATGGTAGGGGAAGACTCATGAATATTCATTCCCCTAACCATCACTGGGGGTCTGATGACCTACCCCTAACCCCGCCCCTAAACCTACCCGTCACTGGTGTTCTACCTATAACCCCGCCCCTAAACCTACCCGTCACTGGGGTTAAGACCAATCAGGGATGATTTCCCTAATGAATATTCATGAGTCTTCCCCTACCATCCTGCAAAAAAAAAATTCGCCACCCGCCCGCCCTGTTTCCATGGTGACACGTCATGCTTGGCATGCACGTGATTCACCACAGCCAAAATAGCGCTGTATGACAGATGTAGCACTTTTATTTCTAAATTTTAACAAACTTGCTTACCATGTCATCAACTATCTTCTATTCCGATTCTCAAATACATGTAAGAGAGTTTGTTTTGTCGTTTAAAAACCTTTAACGTTATAAATGATCTTGATCTGTAACGTGAGATGTTTGTTTGGGCGCAGTTCAGAGATTCCTGTCTGTTGGATTTATTACTGCGCGTGATTTCATCAGTTTCTCCCGAAATACATGAAAGTAAGTGGCAGGTGAACTGGGAGAAGAACAGAGTAAACTTTATAGTTACTTAAACGGTGCATCTGATATGAATTAAACACCTCGGCAAACATATTTGAATGAATTGTTATTGCTGCTTCCATAGACACCATTTTTACAAACTATAAATGTATTGTTTTTCTATAAATTATATGTTTTTAAATGTCTGAAACCTAAAATAAACATGATGTGGTTAAAAACACTTGTTAGCTGTGATATACGGTATGATACGCTGATAGTCTTTAGCTCAGCGCCAGCCATAGCGCGAAAGCACAGTTTGAATCTGGCAGTGATGTCGCGTCACTGTACATTCGCTCCTCAGTGGTCAGCTGATGCAGAGCGGGCCGACATTGATGATGAGATGTAGAGGAAAATATCTTGTGGAAAATGAGTATGTTACGTTATGTCATTATATGAAAGGCACAGGAGATTACCTATCATCAACACTAAATTTTCCCCGGCCTTAATTTAAGACTGGCCTTTATTTGTATGTGTCGACCCCGCCCCCGGCCACTATCAGAGGCCCGGCTTTTAATTGACTTCCGGTTTTTATTTGAGGAATTACGGTACGTTTGAGTTGCTCCCATGAGAGATCATGGTGTTCTTATCCTCAACTATATTGACGATTGGCTGATAGTAGCTCACTCTCGAGAGCAGTTGTGCGAACACAGGGACTTGTGATATCCAACATATCAGCCAGTTGGGTCTTTGGGTCAACTGGGAAAAGAGCAAATTCGCCCCCATACAAAGGATCTCTTTGGTCTTTGGATCAACTGGGAAAAGAGCAAATTCGATCCCATACAAAGGATCTCTTTTCTTGGTATGGAGCTGGACTCGGTCCAACAGATGGCACGCCTCACAGAGGAACGTGTCCTGTCGGTGCTGAACTGCCTGAATACTGTTAAGAGCAGAACAGTGCTCCCACTGAAATCTTTTTAGAGGCTCCTGGGGCATATGGCAGCCGCAGTAACGCTGCTCGGCTTGCTCCGAGACCGCTTCAGCACTGGCTTCACGGCCGAGTCCCGAGGTGGGCATGGCAGAGTGGCACGCTCAGTGGCGGCGCCAGGGGGGAGCTAGGTGGTGCTGTAGCTCCCCCTATAATAGCCATAGCACCCGCCCAGCACCCCCAAGAAATGTCTGTGATTTTTTTATATTTATTTTAATGTCATGATGTTTGAATAGTCTTTTTCATGTTGTTAAAAAAGGGTATTAAAGAATTATTAAAAAAAAAAATATTTAGTCTAAAAAAAACCCAAACAGGCGATCTTCTTTGGCCAATGGACGCGGCGCCCGGTGAACATTTGCAGACATCCCAAGTCTCACGTATATAGATAGCGGCTCCCTGATTCCTACAAATTAGTTCAAATCTCCCGGAATCTAAGCTCCAAACGTGTAGCGCGCGCAAGACAGAGAGAGCGAGAGACCTTGCGTGTGTGTGTGTAAATGTGCGTGTGTGCGGCGTGCGCATGAAGCGCATGTAAAAGCTCCTAACGTGTAGCGCGCGCAAGACAGAGAGATCGAGAGACCTTGCGTGTGTGTGTGTGTGTGTGTGAGTGTGTGTGCATGAAGAGCATGTAAAAGCTCCAAACGTGTAGCGCGCAAGACAGAGAGAGCGAGAGACCTTGCTTGTGTGTGTGCGCATGAAGAGCATGTAAAAGCTCCAAACGTGTAGCGCGCGCAAGACAGAAAGAGCGAGAGACCTTGTGTGTGTGTAAATGTGCATGTGTGCATGTAATGCACACCCCCCCCCCCCCCGACCCCCGAACAAAACCGAACAATCGGCGCAAAATTCAAAGCACCGTCTATTAAGTGTTGAGCATCCCCATAGCACCTGCAACAGACAATCTCTGGCGCCGCCACTGGGCACGCTCCGTGTGACAATGACCTTGCCGCCAAACCCTCAGCCAGTGATCAGACCCTTCGTTTCTCCTAGCCGGATTACCCCTAGAACACGTGTCCAGGCATGCTGCGGTCACCACAGATGGCGTGATCAAAACAACTACTCTGTGATCCCTATCAGTCGACACGTCGACTACTTCTCCATTCCCTCCTTCAGGAAATGAGGGTTACATACGTAACCGTGACGTTCAGTCACTCCGAGTTACGTCAGTGACTGACGAAATGGGGGTTTCAATTTACAACAGCTGTCTAGTGCCCTGCGCAAGACTGAGCTCCCTGTCGTGAGACTAGCATGGACGAAGGGCTAGGCTTAACGCAGGAATTCCAAGGTACACTGAGTGGCATATCCCAGGAGGAATATAACAGCGCCTACCCATAGGGAATATTTACAGTAACATGTCTTTACTTTTACTTTTGATCAATCAAAATGTGAATTATATTAAATAAATATATTTCATAATATTAGAGAAGAATATGTTGATTTGCATATTCTTTGAGCATTTCAATGTTTTCATTTTTTTTAATAGAAGTGTAAATGTTCAGAGCTTAAAAAGTATAAAATATCACTTGTGCTATTTGCATTTGGAAAAGCATCTGAATGAACATCTGAAGACTAATGTAAAATTAAAACATAATCTGATCTTTCAATGTAAATACTGCTCACTCTGCTCTTATTGACTACAAGTAAAGAATGGTGTTCGATTGAGAAAAAAAAAAAAAAAAAATGAAAGCAAATTTCCAATAATCATTCAATGTATTCTGTCCTACCAGGAAGCCCAAATGACGATTTGACAAGCTAAATGGACTGGACATTGCCACAAACCACCACTAATTAAAACCGTGATACATGTTTCACAGTTCTTAAAATGCAGCTGTGCACAGAGTGCTCATAAATACAGATGCTGTTAGTTTAAGCCTGTCGCAACACGTCTAGTTTACACAATCTGGTCTATTGCCTATTGCCTTTTGTAAATATTGCAAAAACAGTTCTGAGCTTTGGGAAGCAGCTCTAAAGGAGCATCATTGCAGACACCAAACTAAAAAAGTAGATGCGAGTACACATTTTTCAATTGAGTAATGCCATCTGTGCCTCCTTATTTCTCAGAAACACCAGCCACCACTGGAACAGAGGACTCTTTCTCAGGGTCACTGGCTCAGCTCACCATGTCCACTAGAAAACCTGCTTCTCTCTCTATATTTCATGAAGACAGAAATATTCTCTCCAAGTACATATCTGACAATACATTTGGCTGTTCAATTTGGCCCTAAGAGAACCAACAGCATCTTCTGACACGTCGAGAGGTTGTGAAGCAGTCAGGAGTTGTTTACAAAAGCCAAAGTGGCAGAAATGGTAAGTAGCTCCAGAACTTTCCGATGAGTTCTCACTCTGAATGTGAAAAAAAGCAATTTCCTCTCAACACAAAGCTTTTTTGGCAGGTAACATTGTGAGAAAATTAGCATGGCACCCTGTTGTGAATCAATGTAAAAACACAGCATTAGACTGTTATTTGACTTTGTGCATTTTGCAGGATCGTTTGTCGAGATGTAGACCCTGTGGACAGTTTTAATAAGGCGAGGGTTTCACAACATTGCTTTTTTATTGCTCTTATCAGTTTGAAGAGACATCTATGTATGTCTTGTCATGTTTTATACTAGCTTGATGTATATTTCATGAGAAGTTTAGTTCTCAGAATTTTTTTTTTAACACAATCAAAAAAAAGTTGTACTTATGTTAATATACGGGATTAAGAGAAGTTGTTGGTTTGAGTGAGATAAGCAACTGTTTATTTCCCTGTGGTTCAGCGAATGGCAGGACTGCATGAATATTACAAAAGTACTGCAAATCATAATGCTGTGAGATAGTGATCACCGTATTGTGTGAAGCTTAGCGCAGGTAAATTAATGGTTGCTATGAGCCCAAAAAGCAGTAGCCCATGATCATCACCATTGTGTTCAACTTGAAAACCAGATCAGACAGACTCATGAGCAAATCATCATTTCATTATTTGTGAACAAATTGACCTTTTGTGTCAGATCTGATCAATTAATCAGTTAATCCACTTCACAAAAGCATCGCAAGCCTATATAGATTGTAGATCATATTTTTGCCAATGGTTTTCTATTATACTTAGCTTACAATGCGTTTGGGAAACGCAGCCCCGTTTTGTGAAATGGAAAAATTGATTCACTGAAAAGAGTGTTAAAAGAACACTTCGTTCCCAAATCGGACAAATCTATTTCTACTTAATGGAATAAATCACACAAAAATGAAAATTATGACACACTTACACTCATATTGTTCCAAACCTGACTTTCTTTCTTCTGTGAAGCACAACAGAAGAGTTTTGAAAGATGCTTCTGTTTCCATTAGTGGTGATACACACACACACACACACACCAAACTTTTATGTTAGATGTGATTAATCATGATAAATCAATTTGACAGCACTATTTTCCATACATGGAACAACTTTTGAGGTTGGGTAAATAAATAAATTGATGAAATATCCTTTTAAACGCATGATTTATTTTTTACAATGATTCCAGTGCCAATGCCATACATAATCGCAGCAACTTGCACATCACACCTTCAGTTCTTTGAACAATGTCCTTACTCGACCATTCGATTTATTCTCTTTATTCTCTTTCCAGCCACCCGCCATGTGGTCTTTGTAAGGAGAACGCAGGGCTGAATCTTGCTTGATAAGGGCTCATATCATATACTGGTTTTGTCCTTTTTTTCTCTCTGAGGCCACTTATATAGTTGGTTTTCTTCAACATTTTGTACCTTTTCTCTACTCTTAGAATTAAAAGGGATGTTTTTGCTGCTATTAAGACCTCAAAAAAAATCCTTTTCAGATATAAAGTGAGGAATCAATGATGTGAATAACCTGTGGGTGTGGGTTTGCTGTTGGGTCTAATTTAGTGACTCCCTATCCTTCAATTCTGTTCTCTTGGTAAAGCCTGCATTTCATTATGACAGGATCACAAAACAATCAAAATGTGTGCTGCCAAAACTGAGAAAGATCAGGGAGCTTTATTAAAAATAAGTATCAGTTTGTCTTTACCATTGTTGAGAAGGCTATGCAGAGCCTTAGGTGCTACACATACCTGTCAAAAAATCAATCCCATATATACACCCATCTCCCGCCCTACTTCCGTTTTGTTATTTCTCCCAGGAAACTCCCCTAATTTGTATGGCCCAAACCTCGTTAATGATCACATTAATATGTTATTCCAAGGTAGTCCAGTTGCCAGATCTTGAATGAAACGCATCCTACTCAAACAATCGACACATCATACAAATTTCAACCCATTTGTGACCTCAACCTGGCAACCAACCCAGTTGTGCTGTTGATATCTGCACAGGTAGTAGACGCAGGAAGTTGAATCAAGCAACATTAGTAGAAATAGGAGGAGAAGACTCAGGTGGTGCTCCGGCAAAAAAAAAAATATATATATATATATATATATATAATATATATAGCCTATATATATGCATGTCAATTTAACAATAGCTGGACAGAAGAATTTAATTTCATATCTCGAAGCCATATCAACAATGCCCACACCTTTTGCAAAGTGTGTCGCACTGATTTTAATGTCGGACAGGGTGGTAAAAATTACGTTACTCAGCACATTAAATCATAACAATGTGACTTATTCATGTTTCTTTTTAGTTTTATTAATAATTATGTATTATGTTTTTATTTATGTGTATTTAGCCTGCCTCTTCCAACTATATCAGAGCCATCAGGCTGCCATCAAATAATCCGCTATTGCAGGGAGACAAAGTACACATTTTACTGATTTTTTACATTTTTTTAGAAAGTTTTCATAATCCACAAAACTTTTTATGTCAAAACATAAAAAATAAAAAATCTTGTGAAATGACCCGAAGTTTTGGTCTTTACTACTCTTACCCCTTGTAATCCTTAGTCCAACTTCCCATTTTATTCAAGCTGTATCTGATTAACTTTGCAGATCGTAATTTAATCGAGTATGACCAGAACTGCATTGCCAGATGGCAACATAGCCAAAGCTACAATGTTATTCTGAGAAGCCTGTCTAATCCAAACTACACAGCCTGTAAGCAGGGTGAGGGGGAAATCTGCCTACGTTTACATTTCAAGTAATCAAAATAGTAAAGGTAACTTTAATTGGGAATCAGATCACATGCAAAGTTAGGCAAACAAGTTTTCCTTTGAGTGCTTTCTGTATATCGATTCAAACCTGCCGAATTCAGGTTAAATCCCTCCAGCTTTGACTAAAAGCACAGTAATGAAGCCTGGCAGCCAGATGGGAAAAAGCAGGGAGAAATGATTGCTGCAGAAAACGTAGCCGCTTCAATGTCTTTTTCTCACTCACTGTGAATACGGCGGTAGATAAAGCTCAGCTGAATAATCCCTCAGAATTGAGCGCTATTAAAACTCTTTGTGAGAAGACGAGACCAAACTTTTTTATTCGAGTGCTGAGGTTCAGGTACAGCCCACACTTGTAAAGGCCCTGAGCTGACTCTTTGTCTGCCCCTCTCATTTAGATTTTCTTTCTCTCCCTCGAAATTTGCACCTTCTGTAACACCTAAACACTGCGATGAGGAAATTCACACTATAAATTTAGGAATTTGTCGCACACCTTTCCCTGATGAAATCCTTAATATTGCACCTCTCCTCACACTGAGGTTACTGCACAAAAGCTTGTTTTATTACCACTTTTAGATATAATAGATAATTGTCTGTTACTTAAAGTACTGCGACTGTATCAGACTAGGATTATTCTGTTCTGATTCCAGTTTCCTACAGAAGTATTTGGACACACAATGTTAAAATGTAATACAATATATTAAAATAGAATATCAAACAAATGCAAAATTTCTCAGAACCAACTTCATTCTTAGGAACTTCTTAAATTGCTTTTAATCAAATGCTTTTTACAGCTGAGTAAACATAACCTCACAACATATTAACAATGAACGTGTTCAACTAATCACAATGAGAATTTGTCCAAAGAGGCTGTGTCTGAATTCTGTCTAATAATTTATATCTAATTTATAATTTAATACTTCATTTTGGGAAAATGCTGTTTTTAGAAAGTGTGTTTGTGCTCAGTAAAACTAAAAAGGTTTCTGAATGAAGCGTCTTTCCTAGCAGTAGATGAGCTTTTCTTTTAAATACATAAAGTGATTTAGGTTCATATAACCTAATGAACCCTGTATGTCGAGGAAGGCCTGACCCAAAGGAACTAAGTTTATGTCCAAATAATTAACCTGTAATAGTTGTACAGGAATATGAAATATGGTGAGTCAAACACAGTCTTTATCCTTTTAATTAGTCTCATTTATCAGAGGCGAACGTCAGAGCCTCATTTCTGCTCTAGCTCACGATCCCTTGCCACCTATGAGGAAAGAATTAACTGCTTGTACATCAAAGCCACTTTTGGCATTCACTGTCATATTGCATTTAACAGAACGGAGAGGGGAATGTGACATTTACTGCCTCCCCTTTGCAGAGTAGAGCGATTGTGCTGAATAGATTTATGTCTGAAACGCCAGCGATATCCATAAGGAGAAAAGTGCAATTTCACAACGCCATTCACTTTCAAATAACCTCCATTCACACTTTCCCCTTCATCAGAAAGGCTGATAGAAGGGACCGGAAACACTCTTTAACGTCACCCCCATCTCTAATTATATCAGACCAGTGAATATCCCTTTATACCACCGACACAATGCCCTCAGACTCCAGTGGCGAGTCATGGAGGCTGGCGCATGTGATCATGCGAGAAAGACAAAGAAACTGCAATTTATTAATTATTTTGACTTGATTTAATATTAATGTAAAAAAAAACACAACTTTAATTAGAATCAAAAGATGTTGAGAGAAGAGTAAAAAAATAGCTGAGGAAAACTGCAAATATACTTATATAAATAAAATAGTTTATTTAGCAGATACCTTATTCCATTATTATGCCAATAGGTGGCGACAAGTGACTCATTAGAAGAGAGTCATTTGAATCATTAACTTAACAGATTTGCAGAAACAATATTGATTAATTCAGGATCTAAATGAACTAAGGGTGCTTTCACACTGGGCTCGTTTGCTGCGGTCCGAGTGCGATTGTTTAGAGCAAATTTCATAGAATTCATAGATTATTTCATAAAAATATTACACTCAAATAATGCTTTTGTCAGTGTTTTTGCCGTTCTGTTATTATTGAAGAAGATTAAGCACTCAGAAGATGAGTGGCAAACATATTTAGCTGCGGTGTTTATTCGGCTGCTGACACACAATACACATGGTTTAATTTGTTATGTTTGCTAGGAAAAGTCCCTTGGGATTTTAGGGGCATAGGGTGTCTCTGTCACTGCCATCCTGGTCCTTCTCATGTCTTCACTCATCTTTCTATCTGTCTCTCTCTCGAAACTGATAACAATCCTCTCAATCATGTCTGTCTTTCCCTGTTACTCTCTTTCTTTATATTGTCCTCTGATTGCACTGCCTTCAACTCTGAATGTAATTCTACAGTTAAGATTCCCGACTGTTTACCGTGACATTGTCAAGTTAGGAAATCCTTTCCTCCATTCCTCCACTTAAAAGATTTGTCTTATTTTATATTTTTTAATAATAACTATTATTATTACTACTACTATTATTATTAGGGGCCAAGCCCCGAAGGGGCTGAGGCACCTATTGTATCTGTTAGTGGTAACGCTTCCTTTTACAGTCCAGTTACCCATGTAAATACTATGTACTTATTTTAGTAACTACAATTACTGGGTAATAACTAGTACTAACCCTGAACCTACCCCTGTTCCATGTACTTACCTTATATTAGCCAGTACTTTCTAGGTAAGTACACTGTAAGTACTGTACTGTAAAAGGAAGCGGTACCCTGTTAGTTTTCTTATTATTATTCCGTAAATGGAAGTCTATGGCAGCCCTATGAACCGTAAGTAGGAAAATGATGAAATTTGGCACACTTATAGATAAGGTCATGAAAAGTAATTGAGCCAAATTTTGAGTCTCTAGAACCAACTCTATAGCGCCACCACCAGTTCAAAAATTCAACATTGAAATGGTTATAACTTTTGAACCCTTAGATCTATAAAAATTAAACTTAATACACCTGAATCCACTCATTATGATGATTGCAATCAATATCGTACATTAAGGGTGTATTCACACCAGGAAAGTCCGATAGTTCACTTGCTTTGGTCCGGACCAAATAATTTTTTTTTTCTTTTCTTTTGGTACGGTTCGCTTTCACACTGCTCTTTTTGCAAGTGAACCAAAATTTGTAAACAAAACCACACGTGTGCTAAGGTCGTCCATTCATTGGACAAGGATTCTCAAGTAGGGAAATCAGGAAGTGCAAAAAAGGCTCAGCATGGAGATATTTCGTACTGCAATATTTGAGGAGCTCTTTTCCAAAACGCGATAAATCCATTTCAATAGTTTTCAGGAAAATTACATTTTTTACCTAGACCCACACATCTTGTGAATATTCAATTTATCTTGTTAATAATGTTTTTTTTTCCTCAGTCTGAACATGTTGAACAATGATTATTAAATTAAACAACAATATTGTTGATGATAAATTCAAAGTTAATTTTTTTTTCTTCAAAACGCTATAAATCCACACAAAAAATGGATGATTTTGCCCACTTAATTAAGTTTTGTTTTGTAGAAAGCCTTTCTTTAAAGTGGATTTCGTTTAGTATAAATTGTATCTTAATTTTAATAATGTTTTCATTAACCAATTGCCTGAATTCAATAAATAAGCAGCAAATAGACAATATAATCATGACATGGAGGCGTCGCCGCCGGCACTTGCATTGCACGCGAGCTGGAGCGCATCTCATCATAAATTAACCGAAATTCAGCGTAGCCTATGCTTCACAGCAGACATGAGAAATTTATCTATATAGAAAGATTGAAATGTCTTTAAACGAAACAATTAAAAACGAAAATAAATAGCCTACTCTCTGATTATGCAATCCATTACACGCATTTCTCTCTATAGGCGCGTACAGAGATGCTGATCGTCAGTTTCATCTTTGCAGACACTGACACACAGAAAACAGTTGATTAATAAAAAATAAAATAAAAAATTCGATTTTCGAACGATATTCGACTTTTGCTCTTTGATCGTCGAATGGCAGAAATTATAATATAGACAGAAACCTTTGGCAGCAGCATCTACCCCCATGTGTAGGTCTCACTGGCTCATCGAGGCCATCAAAAGTATTATCACCGTTTAAAGCACTCATTTTGAGGAATGAATGAACATAAACAAACCTCTGTTCAGCGCGCCGATGTTGGATTGCGTATAACGCTCACTGAAGTCTGATTTGTCTATAGGATTTATCGCGTTTAGGCTAAAAATAGGTTTGGCGCTTATCGCGGTTTGGAAAAGAACTGCATCTTGCAGTACATTTTAAACAAGGAAATATAGCGATTTGGCATGAAACATTGATGGAGCAGTGAATAGGTTCAGAACACAGCGCAGAAGACGGATAAGGTATAAAGTTTTCATTCGTGGAGAGGGGCTATGTTCACAGATTCAAATATGAGATTCTTAATACTGCTAACGAGTGCTGTCAATGTTAACGCTTGCGATACAGTTTGTCCAGTTTAACGCAGCATCATCCTTGTATTGTAACTATCGCATTATATGAACTGCAAAAGCTTTGTTTGCATCTATGCACGATTAAACTAAAGAGAACGCTCTGTATGTGAATGTCCTAATGCACACTCATTCATTCATTCCATTCCAATGATGCACACACCGTGACACACGACACACAGAAAGACGCGCAACAGTATCGTGTGGCCAGACAGCGCGCCGGAATGGAATGTAGTAGGCTACAACAGATCTTTCTTGCAATTGGGTCGGTTCATGTTCACACCGTAAACGAACCGTACCAGAGTTCGTTTGGAACCGTACCGAGACCACCTCTTCAGCTGGGTCTCGGTTCGGTTGTTTGGTCCGCACCCGAGTTCGATTGCTGTATTCACACCTGCCCAAAAGGTCCGCACCAAGGGGGTAAACGAACTAGAGTTCGATTCAATCGAACCAAACAAGGCAGGTGTGAATACACCCTAAGACTCCGCCCATTACAGTATAGTGGCCATTTTGAAAAGTACAGTACTCAGTTTTTTCGCTACTCCTCCTTCAAATTTTGTCCAATTTTGTCCAAACATGTGCTCAAATGATCTTCGGACTGAGGCGCATAGAAATGACTGAACAGAATTTTTTGCTATACTGGAAAAAAAAAAGTTATGATGTCGCAAACTTAACGAGGTCGACCCAAAATTGGTTCAGAAGCTATAGCTCGGCCAAAGTTTTATCAATCGAAACGAAAATTTGTACGCTTCATCGGAATCATGGTCTGAGGGTCCATGCCAAAGATGGGAACAGCGCCACCTATGGGTCATGAGATATGAAAAATAGCTATTTTGGCCAATAACTTTTGAACAGTTTGTCAGAAAATCATAAATGTGGTATCTATGGATTCCTTGTGTCATGTCGATTCTGTGGATATCAATTTTCCCAGGATTGGATGTACCACGTGTCTGCCATTTTGAATTGTGTCATAATTTGCCATATCTTTAAAAATATTTGACATATCTTCACAAAATTTAGTATGGATCATCATTTGCATGGCCTTAAGGTACCTAAGAAGTTTGAACACAGCGCCACCTAGTGTTCCAAAGGTATAAGGTTTTTTGCAAAAATGCTTATAACTTTTGCAAATATAGTTCAAAATTTTATTTCATTATGTCATTATATTCCTTGGCTTATACCGATTATAACGATATCTCGTTTGTCATTTTCCAACAATGTGACTGCCTGCGATATTGGGGCAAATGAAAAACTGTTTTTTCGCTACTCCTCCTTCAAATTTTGCTCAATTTTGTCCAGAATTTTATCAGATGATCTTTGGACCGAGCCGCACAGAAATGACTGAACGGATTTTTGATATTCCCTACCGTTTTTGAGATATTCGTCTCCAAAGTTGACCTAGCCTGTGTTTGTTGCCTTATGCTAGTTAGCTTAGCAAACTAAATGGTTAGCATGCTAACCAGTTGCCATTCTTTCTAATGTGGGTCTTCAGCTGTTAAAAGGTAATCATAAGCTACATTAGCATAGCAAGCTAATCCGGTTAACATGTTATGGAACTTTTGTGAACTCATTCTCACACTGAAAGCTATGGACCTTCTGCATCTTAGCAAAAACACAACTTCACAGTGGTGCAATGAGATGAGTGACAGGCTTTTGACCCGGAGATAGTGGGTTCGAGCCCCATGTTATGCAGCTTCAAATCATTGTGTAATGTTATGTAATTTGGAGCCAATTGCTGCAGTTTTACCTTTAACAACTCAAGTCTCCGTAAAATTAGAACAAACCACTGTGTATGACTACCATGCTGTGTAAAAAAAAGGTTAAAGCTTTGAAGAAATTCTAAAAATTTAATATGTAGCAACTGTTTAACAATGGGAATTTTGATTTGAACAATTGGTAAGTTGAATAAGTTTTCAAATTGAATCCAAATATGTCAAACATGGCCAAAAGGTGCTTGGCCCCGCAATCACTGCTTGTTAGGGGCCAAGCCCCGAAGGGGATAGCCCCTATTGTATTTGTTAGTTTTCTTATTATTATTATTCCGTAAATGGAAGTCTATGGCACCCCTATGAACCGTAAGTAGGAAAATGATGAAATTTGGCACACTTATAGATATGGTAATGAAAAGTAATTGAGCCAAATTTTGAGACTCTAGAATCAACTCTATAGCGCCACCACCAGTTCAAAAATTCAACATTGAAATGGTTATAACTTTTGAACCCTTTGATCTGGAAAAATGAAACTTAGTACACCTGAATCCACTCATAATGATGATTGCAATCAATATCGTACATTAAGACTCCGCCCCTTACAGTAGTGGCCATTTTGAAAAGTACAGTAATCAGTTTTTTTGCTACTCCTCCTTCAAAATTTGTCCAATTTTGTCCAAACATTTGTTAAAATGATCTTTGAACTGAGCCGCTCACAAATGACTGAACAGATTTTTTTTATTCATCTTTGTTCAAAAGTTATGAAGTCGCAAACTTAACGAGGTCCACCCAAAATTGGTTCAGAAGCTATAGCTCGGCCAAAGTTTGATCAATCGAAACGAAAATTGGTACGCTTCATCGGAAGCATAGTGTGAGGGTCCATGCCAAAGTTGGGAACAGCGCCACCTATGGGTCATGAGATATGAAAAATAGCTATTTTGGCCAATAACTTTTGAACAGTTTGTCAGAAAATCATAAATGTGGTATCTATGGATTCCTTGTGTCATGTCGAATATGTGGATATCAATTTTGCCAGTATTGGATGTACCACGTGTCCGCCATTTTGAATTTTGTCATAATTTGCCATATCTTTTAAAATATTTGACATATCTTCACACAATTTAGTATGGATCATCATTTGCATGGCCTGAAGGTACCTGAGAAGTTTGAACACAGCGCCACCTAGTGTTCCAAAGGTATACGTTTTTTTGCTAATATGCTTATAACTTTTGCAAATATAGTTCAAATTCTGATTTCTTTATGTCAATATATTCCTTGGCTTATACCGATTCCAACGATATCTCGTTTGTCATTTTCCAACAATGTGACTGCCCGCGATATTGGGGCAAATGAAAAACTGTTTTTTTGCTACTCCTCTTTCAAATTTTAATCAATTTTGTCCAGAATTTTATCAGATGATCTTTGGACCAAGCCGCACAGAAATGACTGAACAGATTTTGATATTCACTACCGTTCCTGCGAAATTCGTCTCCAAATTTGACTTAGCCTTTGTTTGTTGCCTTATGCTAATTAGCTTAGCAAACTAAATGGTTAGCATGCTAACAAGTTGCCATTCTTTCTAATGTGGGTCTTCAGCTATGAAGTTAATCATTAGCTACATTAGCATAGCATGCTAATCCGGTTAACATGTTATGGAACTTTTTGTGAACTCATTCTCACACTGAAACCTCTCCTCAGCAGGCTGGTGAACATGCATGAGTGATTAGCTCAACGTGTTACACCACGGATCCCGATGCTCAGCATCGTGGGTTCGCCACTCAATGTGACATGTGCCCAGACCGCATGAGGTACTGTGGCAGGAAAAGATGCAGAAGTTGCATCTGTTCCAGGCATTGTGCGTAAGAAGTCTCATCTGAAGCTGTCACACACAACATGCAGTGCTTTTATGTACAATTCATTGTTCTTCTTCTACCAGAATGGTTGTCAATGGCAGCCCTATGAACCACAAGTAGGAAAATTGGCATACTTGTAGTAGTAATCTGACCAATTTTGGATGATTTAATTAAACTTTTTAAATACAATATGCTCTGCATTTTCTTCAAATTCTTAATTTTGACTTGATACTCTCTTGAAACTATTGCATTTTGTCAGCTGTGTAGGTGTATGGTTGCCAAGTGGCGCAACGAGATGAGTGACAGAAACCTGACTCATAGACAGTGGGTTCAAGTCCTATGTGGGACAACTTTAAAATTGTGTATAAACTTGTCATTTCCATTCCGCTATTATCCGGGTAAGAGCTGTACAAATTTTTCTTACTCTTGGATTAGAAATAAGCTTGTTTTTTTTTTTTTTACTTCATTCTGTGTTCATTCTCTTGTGACCTTCTGTTCATTTTGATTTCATCCTATCTGTACTTCTGAACCTATCTGTTCTTCATGTACATTCTATTTCTGCTGTATTTGCTCTTCTGGCTCTGTATTGCGCTACAGTCCTTTCAGCGGCTTGGCCCCGTATTGCTGCTTGCAGCTATATTTATTATTATTATTATTATGACAAAGTTTTCTGATGGAGAAAAAAAAATGAAATAAACAAACAAATTAATAAGTAAATCTTTCAAAAACACTTGTTCTGCAACAAAACACCACTTTGGGGAGGAGGAGAGTCGAAATGTTATTCTGTATCTATTAATAATAATAATAATAATAGCAATACTTTATTAATACAAATATATATATATAACTTTTACAATGGGGTAAAATCAATAAGTAAACAAGCAAAAAATAAAACTAAGTGTATAAATATTATACACTTGTTTTTTAGATATATTCTTGTATTATTGTTTGTATTATAGGCCTATTGTATATATTGTATTATATTATTATATATGTTTATTATATTCTTGTTTTTTAGATTTTCTACCCCCTTGAAGTGTCAGTGTTTATCTCAATAGCCACACAAACTGGGGGTAGGGAGGTGTTATAATGTAAAACTTATTATTCTCCTGTCTCCTGACCTGTTTGCTCGCATAACTGTGTATTGGGTAACCCTGCTGTCCTGAGTGTGCTTGTGTGTATTCTGCCAGGCCAGGACCGAAAATTACTGGGCACCCTGCAGAGCGGAGCGGTCCTTCCAAGGCCACGGCGGTCCTGGTGAGGTTACCACTGCCCGCTTCATCACTGTCATCCCGTCTCTGGGGTGGAAAGGATACACTGCCCCAACACACAAAATGGACCACTGGAGAGTGACCGTGATGAATAAGGATACTGGAACACTCAGCCAATGATAAGGACTAAGATTAGAGAAAGATCTGACTTTTTTTAGGGACTGATGAGGATAACATGCTAAAGAAAAACCAGGAACATGCAAAGTCTCTTTACTCTTTTATACATTCAAAATATGTTGTAGCCAAAGCCAACAAAGGTAGAATTATGACCAGGTTGATGCTAAAGGACATCTTAATAAAAACATATTTACTTCTTTACAACCTTCTAAGAAAAGTAAGCCATTCACATCTTATTGGTGCCTAAAGCAAGTATCAATTTTATTTTTATATTTTTCACAAAAATGCGAGAGATTTGTTCAAGTATCTAACCCAACATAGCAAAGATAATGGTGATCTTGCCAAGCGAAATGTTACCAAAAAAAAAAAAAACCCATTATCATCACGTTGCAGGGCCTGTGCAAAGATTGGGCACATGGTGGAAAAAAATAACCCTTTGCTCTACCAGAGCAAAAATAGCATAAAATAATAATGTTCTTGATAACAAGGGTGGCTTCTGAGTGCATAGTCTAGTATGCAGAAAGTCCATTACATGTAATGTGGCATGGCATGAAGAGGCTGCTGTTCTTCTCTTGACTTTTAGCACATTCGTGTAACATTAGTCTGCATACAAATTACACCCAACAAAGGGTTTCAGTGGGACTACAGTGTCACACGCCATCACACTTTTCACTAGTAGCACGTTCACCTCAAGCAAAACAGAGAATTTTAAGGCAAATATGTTTCATTTAAAGCCAGATGTGGGATGTTCCTATATGATCTAACTAACTTCCAAGAATAAAAGCATTCCATCACCTGATGACATTAAATTAAATTAAAACTAAAATGAAAGTGTTATCTTTTGTTCAACTGTCAAACAGAATCTCCTAACAATGAAATTGCGGATGATAAAAATGCTACGTAATGCTGGCAATTGTTTTGCAGGTGCAAAATTATCATAAGAAGTACAATTTGCAGTGTATAGAAACTAATTTATGCATTTCATTTGGAAATGTAAAGGTTTTATCAGTAACAGTGTATTTTTCTCTAGGTCATAAACAGTTTTATTTTGGTATTATTTATACACTACTATAATGTTTAATAATCATTTGAATTAGCTTTTCTAAATACAGTTTTCATTTTAGTTTAATTTTTAGTAATTTTGTCATGTGCATTTGTCATTTTTGTTGATTTCGTTGATACACTGTGTATGTTGTATGTATATATAGGCCTATATAGCTTTGATTTATATATTTAAATAAAAATATATATTTCAGCTTTATTTCTGATACTGCTCACACCCTTCATTTCTCCGCAATTCAGCAAAATTGTGAGTTATGAATTACCACACAAATTTCATGTCATGATTCTGCCATCATGTCTTTGGTTTCTTTTGTCTTGTGGCAGGATCATGGCAGATCCATGTGTTTTGTGTACAAGCGCATGGCCGATTGTTTGGCCATGTGCTTGTGTTGTCTCGTCTCTTAACCCCGCCCCCTTGTTATCCTCGTCTTGTGATTATTGTCTAGTCAGTTTCACCTGTCCTCGTCATTAGTGTTTCCTATTTAACCCCTGTGTATTTTCTGTCCTGTGCGATTCATTGTGATACGTTGTGTGATCCTTACTGTGAGTTATTCGCTGTGAAGTCTGTTATTTGAGAAGTCTGTTCCTGTCTTTGTTTTGTTCCTGTCTTAGTTTCAAGTCTTAGTCTGGTGTGTTCTACCCTGTCTTGTTTTACCCCATCGTGGGTTTTGTTTTCCCTGTTTTTGTGCACTAATAAACGTTGTCACTGCTACTGTCTGCAATTGGGTTCATCCTTCCTGCTATCCACATAACAGAATGAATCGCCAACGACTGAACCCAGCAGACTGTTCATATTCTCCCGCAAGACCACTAACCTTCAGGGAGCTGGAGCTGTGCCATCGTTATGCAGGAACCCGGTTGGCACGATTTTCTGGGACCCGTGGTGGTCATAGTAGAAGAGGTGGTCGAAGTCCAGTCTGTCCTGAGGCCATCGTCTGCCCGCCTGAGCTGTCACCATCACCCAAGCTGCCAGTGATCCAGGAGGGTCTAAGGATAGGCGTTGCTATGCTTGAGGACCAGGCTGGTTCCTCCTTGACTCCTGACACTCCATCTACCCTCTCTGGTCTTCGTGGGAAACGAGGAAGACGGACCTCGTGGGAGTCTCCGTCGGAATCATCCTCACCAGAGTCAGCGCAGCCTGAGTCCGTCCTTCCACCGCCAGTCACGGTTCCTGCTGTGCTTCCCCAACCAGCCACAGCTCTGGCCATGGCCTCTGCCCCGCGGCCAAGGAGAAAGAGGAGGAGGAAGGCTGCAGTCACAGAGCCCGCTGCGCCCGCTGCAGTCAGCGCGGTCGCCGAGAGCGCTGCACCCGCGCCTGCCGCCGAGAACGCTGCACCCGCGCCTGCCGCCGAGAGCGCTGCACCCGCGCCTGCCGCCGAGAGCGCTGCACCCGCGCCTGCCGCCGAGAGCGCTGCACCCGCGCCTGCCGCCGAGAGCGCTGCACTCGCGCCTGCCGCCGAGAGCACTGCGCCCGCCGCCGAGAGCGCTGCACCCGCGCCTGCCGCCGAGAGCGCTGCACCCGCGCCTGCCGCCGAGAGCGCTGCACCCGCGCCTGCCGCCGAGAGCGCTGCACCCGCGCCTGCCGCCGAGAGCGCTGCACCCGCGCCTGCCGCCGAGAGCGCTGCACCCGCGCCTGCCGCCGAGAGCGCTGCACCCGCGCCTGCCGCCGAGAGCGCTGCACCCGCGCCTGCCGCCGAGAGCGCTGCACCCGCGCCTGTTGCCGTGAGCGCCACACCCAGTCCTGTCCTGTCACCAGTCATGTTCCCCGTCAGTAGTCCTGTTTCCTCGTCCTCTGTGTCCTCAATGTCTGTGCCTGTTGCTGCTTCCTCTGATGCAGCATCCCCATCTGTTTTCCCGGTCTCCCCCGTCTCCACTAGTCCCCGAACTGTTTCACCCTTTGTCCCTGTCTCCACGAGTCCCCGGACTGTATCTTCGTTCGCCCCTGTCTCCACTTGTCCCCGGACTGTTTCCCCTGTCACCATTGAGCCCCGGACTGTTTCCCCCAAGACCTCTCCTCGTGTGTCTCCATCTAAACCTGCCCAGAACCCTTGTCCGAAGCCCTCGTCCCGTCGACCTAGGACCCCCAGCACACCCATCCACCCTGGACCACCCCCCATGAACTCTGTGTTTCCTCCGCCACCTCTTCCTTGTTTGTTATTTTTATTGTTGCATCCTAACCCTGTTGTTGTGTTTTCGTGTTTGCCGTTACTGTTATTTGTCATGTTTTGTTGGTTTGTGTCGATGTCTCAGTCTGTCTTGTCCCGTGTTTGATGTCCCCTTGAGGAGCGTCTGGAAGCCGCTCCTTAAGGTGGGGGTTCTGTCATGATTCTGCCATCATGTCTTTGGTTTCTTTTGTCTTGTGGCAGGATCATGGCAGATCCATGTGTTTTGTGTACAAGCGCATGGCCGATTGTTTGGCCATGTGCTTGTGTTGTCTCGTCTCTTAACCCCGCCCCCTTGTTATCCTCGTCTTGTGATTATTGTCTAGTCAGTTTCACCTGTCCTCGTCATTAGTGTTTCCTATTTAACCCCTGTGTATTTTCTGTCCTGTGCGATTCATTGTGATACGTTGTGTGATCCTTACTGTGAGTTATTCGCTGTGAAGTCTGTTATTTGAGAAGTCTGTTCCTGTCTTTGTTTTGTTCCTGTCTTAGTTTCAAGTCTTAGTCTGGTGTGTTCTACCCTGTCTTGTTTTACCCCATCGTGGGTTTTGTTTTCCCTGTTTTTGTGCACTAATAAACGTTGTCACTGCTACTGTCTGCAATTGGGTTCATCCTTCCTGCTATCCACATAACATTTCAAAGTTCTTCCATATCCAACTTCTATTCCACTTTTCCCAAAAAGGAAGTTAGAAATTCCAAGCTGGAGTTAAATGGAATATAACAGAAGTTATTAAATATACATTTGTAAACACACCACTTTACAACATGCCATAGTCAATTTTAGTAGGCTATGGGTTAAGTAGTTCACACTGCCCCAACAAACTCCATTATCAGATAATTAAACTGTTCGAATGTATTAGTGCAGGGTGAACTACGCTCTATATTAAAGAGATACTTTATTTCAAAGACATTATTTGTTTACGATCAAAAGAAACGCAAGAATGAGCAGTTGCAAGACTCTGGAGTCACGGCGTGCCAAAACACAGTTGAGATGCTGGCTCGCACCTCTTCTGTAGCCCAATTAAATTGTGATGATGTAGCCAGTAGACAAGGTTTAAGCCTGACATGAAGTGTTCATGTAGACTGATTGTGTCTGCAACAGATTGACTATGGGCTTCACTGCGGAGGTGATTAAGATAGAGGAGAGAGATTTATGGCCTGCTGCTCCTAAGAGAAGGTAATTGAAATCATTCCCATCGCCAGAGCTCTCTTCTCTCCTTCTCCCCAGGTCAATGCCGACTACAGAGTCGTCAGCTCTAGTGCTGTTTACCACATCAAGATCTGCTTCACCTTGCTTTCACATTGCCGCCCCGTGTGCTTGCGTGTGCACATAAGCTCTTTATTTCTAAGGGCGATGGAGGCTGTTATCACTATCAACCGCTCCTGTAATTAAGACATTAGAGTTTCCAGCAATACTCAGCGCATTACCGGGGAAGAAAACGGGCGCTCGTGAGACGAAGAAGAAGAGCGCCTGATGGTTTATCTCAAGGGCTAATTAAAAATGGACAGAATCTTTCATTTTCTTCCTCTCTGCATCTCGGACGGCTGGCGACCCTGCGGCTCCCGCAGATTTTGCTGACTTTCTGAGCTCCAACATCGCGCAAATAACTTCTCCGGCTGACCTAGAAGGGTTGAGAAGGCGAAAAACAGCCTATTTAAACTCTTGGCAGAACTTCAAACGATCGCAGAGATTTTGAAGAGAACCACTATGGGTGACTTCTTCGGTTAGTGCCATCGCTCGTCAAAATAGTTTCTTTTTTTCCGCCCCTCTCATATCAAGACCGTCGTTTCACAATGTCTGTCTCGTGTGTAATCGAGCTGAGGAACTATATAATGGCGTATTTGCATTACAAAGCGCGCTGCTAGCATTAGCTCAGTAACGGAGAGGAGTGTGTCATATGGGGCTTCGAAACAGTCCAGCGGTGCATTAGTTATCAAAGATCTCTCTGATCACTGCCCTTCTCTGAGGGCAATCCCCCTGTTGTTCAAGTGTAGACAGAAAAGAGAGTCAGAGATAAACAAGAACTACATGATGCAATTTCAGCCATCTGGACACCCGCACTCACAACTCTAGATTAATAGAAGACTTAGCTCAGTTCTGGCTTTGAGCTGAAAGAGGAGTTAAACCGGCTCGTTTTGTGCTGAAAATGAACACCACTTCAAGGAAACTTTGCTTTTTGGTATGTTATTTATGTGTTTGTCTCCAATTAAGGGGATTAAGGCCATTCAAAGTGACCATTTAAAGTATTAAATGTGGCCATACATTGGCTGAAGATGAAAGCAATTCCGTCTTTTTTTTGTTCTTTATAGAGGTCTATAAAGTGGGTTTATAGACCTCGAAGTGGGTTCGGGTCCAAAACTGGACACGAGAAGACCCGAATTTATTTGAAATATGCCAACTTTCCATTATTTGTTTTGTGCATTTAACCTTATTTTATTATTTAAAACAAAATAATTATATGACAATGTTATTATCCCCCTTCTTTGTGTAAATGACCAAACTCTCCTGGATACTGATGCACGCAGCAGTGGAACACGGTCCATATAAACCACTCTGCAAAACCCAAAGCATTCAAGAGGATGAGTGCTGGGATTTGCTTAATATTAACATTAATACAAATTTCCTTGTTGTCATTTGATGTGCAACATAAAGCTTGTGAGTGGTTTAACTTGAAATTACTCGTCTCAGCAGAAAAGGTGTTGCCAGATACTGATTGCAGAAAACATCTAAATACAGTAATCAACTAAATTAAATTAACAAAAATAACTGTATATTTTCATGTTTTTCTTCAAACAAAACAAAATGTGGGAGAATATGTCTTCCACAGATTTTCCCAAATCCATGGAAGACATATTCTCCCACATTTTTGACATGTACAAAGTATCTGGAAACATGTCTTTCCAACTTATCTAACTGAAAACATTACGTAAAAGGATCAGATGATTGTTCTCGTCTACAAATAAGGTAGGAAGATGGGCATACCTTCCATCGTGTTTCTTATTGTTGTCATACCAGGTTAAAAAGTCCTTACTTCCCACTAGCATGCAGGCAAGAGTGATGTAGCTTCCTCTTTTACATTCAGGTCCAGTCAGATTTAAAACAAAATGCCACTTTGTCGGGTCAGACTAGGATCTCATTTTATCGGGTCGGTCTCAGGTTGGGTTTTTCTTTTTTCTTTTTTATGCACATCTGGTTCAGTGATTCAGGTCAATTGGATTGGGCACAAATTACGACCTAAGAAGTTCTCAGTTCCATTTAGGTCTGCACGATATATGAAAATTAAATGCATATTGTGATATGGAATTACTGCAATTGTCAAATCTCACAGGCTGTGATTTAATTGAATATATGCACTACTGGTTTCAGAGTGAAGCCGTTTCTGACTGCAGGCGTGTAATGAACACACATTCTGAACACACATTCTAAAACCAGCAGAGCATATTTTTATTTTGAGTTGGTTTTTGGAAAAAGCAAACCCAATTATGAACACTCAAAAATTTCCCAAATTGTTCAGTCCCACATGGATTTTGCATTCAGAGTTAAAGTAACAGTTGTTTATGCAGATGCACCAAAAAAATCACCCCACTCATTCTAGAATGATTCTATATTCAACTCAAATAATGTCGCCATTTCAGTTTCTTCCAATATCATGCAGCCCTAGTTCCACTTTACTGTCATGACATTATATTAGGCCAATTCTTAAAATGGCTGACACAGTTTTAAAATGAAAAATGAAAACACTCAGCTTGATTCAAAATAGCTGCCTGCAACTTTACAGCTATATAGTATGTGATGCTCAGGACATCTTATTCAATCAACACACTAAACCACAGCTGTGTTGTTCTGGCTCATGGCCCAGACTGGAAAACAACAGTTTTTACACCAAACTGTGACAATTTGACTGTTTTTGCAGCTGTAGTCATTAATCAGTTACAGCTTCTGTTGGTTTTATTGGAGTGGAGGCATAATTTGTATGCGAAACTTTATGATCAATCAAAAAATGAAGTAGGTATTTGGTAATCGATCAGTCAATTAGACAAGGAGACTGAATTCATACTGCTTGCTTACAGTGTTGTGTATAAATACACTATAAACCAAAGCTATTCAACTTCAACAAGTGGACCAAATGGAAAAAGTGTTTGGGGCGTGGGGACCGAGACAGAATATTTTGTCTACGAAAAGCCGCAAACTGCAGATAACGGTTCGGCAATATGTTTGTTTACTACATAAATTAAATGAATAGCTTCCATTGTCACCTAGCAGGGAATTCAGAAAAACACATTTACAAAATCAGCCAAAAAGTGCTTTAAAATTGCTCCATAACATAGCGAGTCAGAATCATTGAAAATATGCTATTAGCCATAAAAAGAAGCAAACAGGGTTATAAAGCAGAAGGACTCAGAAAAGAATGCTTTAGTAGGTGTATAACTTTCTAGAGGTAGACTCGGGTCATTTGGCCATTTAGTCGGCCATTCAGTTTCTTTGCCTTGGAGAATAAGATAATGCTATCGGCGCCATATGGGAAACATCACATGAGTCAGTGAATACTGGAAGCTGAATAAATAAATAAGCCAAAGAGTGAAAAAGTGGGCAAAAAAATAAGGAAATGTGAAAAACAAATGAATGGAATAGATGCCCTCTAAACTAAAGGTATTTTTTTCATATCCGTAATTACATCCATTTTCTGCCATTGTCATTTATGTCCCACCAGCTGCCATTACCCATTCAAAGAGTCTCTCAATAAACCTTTTTGAGGCTAACTGAATCACAATGTATCCACAAAAAAGCAAAAAGTGTGACAACTGTGCATTCAAGATGATGCATGCATTTAAAAAGAGAGAGAGAGGGGATTACTAAATAACAAAAATAAGTTAACATTTATTCATATAAGTCCCCCCAACTTATATGAATAAATGTTAACTTATTTTTGTTATTTAGTAAGTCATTAAATACATTTAATTAATTCATACCCATGAGTTGTAAAGTGAACTAAACATCTGCTTTCCACAAATATAAACAGCCACTGTATATGTCTCAACTTACTAATATTATTGAGAAACATTGCATTTAACCAACACTCCAGAGTCTTTGAATTATTATTATTAATTATTCAAATTATTATTAAAGTATTATTAAAGCAGCATGAAAGAGGATTGCAGACATTTTGGCATTCATCACTGGCAACCTAGTTTATCTAGTCTACTCTTGTTCACACACACACACACACACACAGAGAGAGAGAGAGAACACACACACACACAGAGAGAGAGAGAAAAGAGAGAGAGAGAGAGAGAGAGAGAGAGAGAGAGAGAGAGAGAGAGAGAGAGAGAGAGAGAGAGAGAGAGACAAGCACAGACACACACACAGACATACACACATCTTTGTGAAGACATTCATTGATACAATGCAATCTCTAGCTCCTTACCCTAAACTTACCCATCACAACTAAGTAACTTGAACCCTTAACTTAAAGGTATAGCGGAGGATTTTCTTTTTCCGGGTGGGTAGCCTATACTATTGGTCCACGTAAGTGTCAACCATTCTGGTGACATGTTTACGTAAGGCCGTCGTACGTGCTCGTCGCTATGTAGTTTTCGCTTTCTGCGCATGCGCACTTTCAGGTGTATTATGTGTGATGAGTTACAGTTTCAGCCATTCCTTTGAAAATGGCTGAGGGTCAAAAGAGAAAAAATGTATACGAAGTTTATGATAAGAAGAGAAAGGCCGCAGAATATAGAAACAAGACCAGAGTGATTAATATTTCACACTCTGGCGTGCACTAAAAGCACAGGTTGGGCTTCCCACTGATGCCACAGTCGCGAAGATTCTACTAGACAGGTAAAGTTTGTCATGCTATTTGGAGAAATCCATTTAAAATCACTGCTAGTAAAAGTTAATGTAAACTATGATTAGCGATGCTAGCCCTGGCACAAGTCATGCACCGCGTAGACACGGTAAACATCTCAATTTGTCTAAAGTAGCCTTATGACCAAATGGTAAATGGTATCACGCTGAAATATTCTAAAACCTTGGGTTCATTTTCGATAATTCCAATGTGCTCACCATAGTATTTATTACACAAATGCAACAAGCTACTTCTCCTTTGCATTTCATGTCTTGAGTCCTCAGTCACTCAATCGCTCAGTATAATAACAACGTGCACACGTTTAATAGGCGTTCCCTCTCGGGAGCAAATAGAGTGTTGCGCATGTGCATTTTTAAAAAAAAAATTGGAGAGGGCGGGTCTTCTCTAAAATTCGGAAAGATCCTCCGCTATACCTTTAAACCAACTCTTAACCTAATTATAACCTTATGGCTAAAACCAAGTCTTGACCCTCAAACAGCCCTTTAAAAAGGTCTCAGAAAGTGAGGACTGGCCAAAATGTCCTCACTTTGCTCACTTTACTCTGCAGCTGTCTTTGTGAGGAGTTTGAGTTTTAAACCATTGGAGTGAGGACAAAGTACACACACAATCCCACAATGTAGGCACAACCTGACCCAGACCAACACACAACCTTCAACCAGTTTTTTTTTTTTTTTTGCTGCCTGAGGGACTGTCAACAGGTAAGCTCTGTCCTTGGCTAATAAACCAGTGATGTCACAGCTGTTATTTTATGTGTGCATAATTACGTTTAATTATGAATCCTGTGAGCTATCATTTTATTTCTGTTAATGAGCTTGATTGCCTTCCCTGTGTCATATTATTGAACTGTCGACGCCACCCAGACTCAGTTCCATCACCCTCAGTGTTTGCAGAACACAATCTCCAATGGATTAAATGCACATGCCTTAACAGTGTAATAGCGTAAATGGCACAAACGTATTTGCATACTCATTACACCAAATTCAAGGAGTGGGAGGGCAAGATTAATTGTCTAAATTAAATTGCTGTGGTTGAACTGTGTGTTCCTCTCTTTTGATATTCGGTTTTGTGCTGACATGTCACATTCTGCCATACAGTCTACTTATTTAAACATTACATTACAACATACATTACTTTACACGTGAGAACAACAAAAAATGACTAATCTATTCAGAGTTTAGAGTTTAGGTAAAAAATGTAATGTCTGCTCTCACATGCAAGGATTTCTATTCATTTTAATCAATCAGTTTTATAATAATAATAATGATATTAATAAATTAGTATTATTAATTATTGTTAATAATACATTATTGTTAATAATAGTAATGATACAATGTAAAAAGTGACGTTGACTTAACTTAAAAAAGTGAGAAAACCCATTGCCTTAAAATTAAGTAAATAAACTGCTTGCATAATTGAAAATAATTAAGTTATTTGAACGTGATAATTCCAAACTTTTTTTTTTCAAATGCACATGAAGTTTATTTACTTAATTATTTTAATGCAATGGGTTTCCTCACTTTTTTTTCCCTCACAAGTTAAGTCAACTGATCACTTGTTACAGTGTATTAACTGTTGTTGTAAATAAATATTATTAATATTAATTTTAATAATAATAATAATACTTGTAATAGTGTTGTTGTAAATATATACATTAATAATAATAATCATCATTATATTATTATTATTATTATTAATTGTTGTTACATTATTACTAATAGTAATTAAATGACATGTAAATTAATGTATATACATTTACAACAGCAATAAAAGTAATACATATTTTAATAATATATCATTCTACAAATTCCATATAATTTACATATGTTTCATAATATAATATTCAGAAAAATGCTTATATTTTTCAGCTATGTTTAGTTATATAAATTACTCTAATTTTTCTAATTTTACTGCTAGTATTTCAATTGAGTAGCTTGTAGATTGACAAATTACAGTTTCAAAGTAACACTGAACTGTAGGACGTTTTCATTTTACTTTCTTGTAATTTTTGACTGTCAAAACTGATTGAAGTGTTTGTGCCTCAGTGAAACGCAGATGCTAATGACAGGAAATGCTGCATGCTGAGAGCAGTAGCTGTGAGAAACAGCATGGAGTTTGTCTGACCTGTGATCCCTGAACAGGCAACATCGCAAAGGAGGTGAACAGCTGGGTAGAATCATGTGAGAAAGTTAGAAATTGCTCCTCCTGTGACCCCTGTGCCAGATTATGCAAATCCGAGCGGATGGCTACCACCGCGCAGAGTTAATGAGAGAGAGATGGAGAGTAGGTGAGCAAATTAAAACAATCTCTTCCAGGGTTCATATACTAGCGCCATATGTTCCTGGAGCTAGCGAACAATCCACAACAGTTAAAATTGCTGTGACCTATCACCGTGTCACAAACCGCCGTCGTCTCAGCCCTAGCATAACAGCCAAATGTTCATCATTTAGAAACCGCTTCTCTACATAATTGGATACGGCACAAGGAAATGGCATGCATTTCAAAACAGAATGCTCTTCGACAGGGGCATTGTTGCTGCCATGTTCTTTATCAGCTGTCAGGTTCAGAGTAACAATAGAGCTTTAACATTACAATCTCAGTTGATGATCTCAAAGAGATAAAATACAATCATTTTCCCTCTCTAATCTACTTGAACAGACTTCTGCTGAGGTCCCGACTGTTGACAGAGGCACGGAGCTTTGTGCATTTTTAAGTTTCCTCAATAGGCCTGGTACAGATAAACAGCACTTTTAAAAGAAAAAATCATAATTGTTTATCTGACCCTCTCTGACAGAATGCCGCACGGCGGATAGAAAAGTCTGATTTTGTTATTGAATTGGAGATGAGGAGGATGGAAAAAACAATTTAATATCAATTTTAGGTGAATGAAAAACATGCAAATAACAGGATATAATGGAAAAGGCTGTATTGCATAGAATGAGGGTCTGATGAAAGGGAATCACTCAGACAGATAATTGCATTGGCCGCTATCTTTTTCTACAGTCACGTGTCAAAACACTGCCATAGTACGTTAGGAGAACTGTTTAACCAAAGATGCTGTTTCGCACTGTTGTTGTTCATACAGGAACATTTTTAGATGTGAAAACTAAAGTTCATCTTCTATGCTAAGAGATGCCAATTAGTCATTGCACTTTTTGTTTTCGCCACCGTTTGTTTGGCAAATTGTGCATGCCGCTTGAGGTTAAATAACGGAGCAAAGGATTTGTTGCTATAAGTGACAACTTTAATCAACACTTATCTACCACTAATAAGCAAGTCTTTTATTAGCCAATTAGCCAGCCTGACTATGTTAGGTTCACTGAAGGTAAAGATATTTCAGAGTCGTCCTTGTCGCAGCCTGTCTTGCCAATACAAGTCTAGGTGACATTTTAAGAAAAACGTCTCGGTTACATATGGTTGCCCTCTGTCCCTGAGGGAAGGAACGGAGATGTATGTCGTGACCGACTGATAGGAATCTCGCTAGAGAGGCCAATCTACTTCGGGTGAAACTAAACAAGCCAATACACATTGGCGTGCAATCATTTGCATCAGCTGCGCAGCCTCGCAGCACAGGTATATAACAAGCAGCAGGTGCGATTGCACTTCAGTTTTTTGCTGAGGAGCCAAGCCTGATAAGCTGGCCGCCCCGGTAGGTGGCAGCAGATGTGGCGACGAGATGTACGTTTCCGTTCCCTCCCTCGGGAAACGAGGGTTACCATATGTAACCGAGACGTTCCCTTATCAGTCGGTCACTCTCTACGTACGTAGTGATTGACTGATAGGAATCCCTACCAAAGCGCCACAGCCACTGCGCCCCATCTAGCGCCCTGTGCAAGCCTCTACCCCTTCTTGCCTGGAAGGACGATAGGAGGAGGCTTACACAGAGTGAATCTGTCACTGTTGTTCCGTAATACAGTGAGACAATGGATAACACTGGTAAAGCGTACCCTTTCTGTTTAGGAACGAGAACGCTGCGGAAGCCACTTTCTTCAAAGAGATATGTGGGAAATACATATGGACTAGCCCGAAGGTTGTACTACATGTGAATAATGGGTGACTTAGCCCAAGGGAAAGACAAGGGCTTCCGATAGGAGCAGCCATGGAGAATATACACATATGGGATACCCGTAGGGTCACACATATGGGACCCAGCCTAGACCCGGTTCTCAAGGATTCAGCGGATAAAGGCCTGGCACCGGACGCTCCGCGTGTCCGAGCCGAGGGTGTTGGAGGACTTTGGAGACACTTTGGAGCAATAGGGGTGCACAGTAGGGTGCAGCAAGCCAACAGAGGGTGAGAACCCGTTTAGGGTGAGAACACAGGAGGAGACCGGCTCTACACGTAGGCTATAATATCTAGCGAACGTGTTAGGTGTCGCCCGGCCCGCAGCTCTATAGAAATCTGTTAGAGTTAGGGTTAGAATAAGATGACATAGTTGCAAAGTATAAAAATAAAGTTTTACCGTACAATTTAATATTTTAACTCGTAAGGCGTGAACAAATATTTGTTAATAAGAACAATATTCAGTGAGAAGACTAGGAAATGAAACTGAAGTTCTTTTAATAAATAACTCTATTAAAAAGTGCAGGTGTTTATGTTTGTCAGTCATTTTCTCTTTGTAATGAGTTTTGCCTGAGGGTAAAAACACATTGTGCAACTGATGGTTCACAGACCCTGTCTGCGACATTTCCTAGAGGACCTGTAGTGGACAGAATATGATTCAAATAGTTTAGATCTTGTAGTATGGCCTGGGAGTTGCTGTGACAGTGTGTCTACAAAGGTTTACACATTGGATGATAGGTCAGAACCTGAGAATTTTTCTGTACTTCTCTGACAACTCTCCAAGCTGTTATATCAGACAGTGACACAGTTGATGAGTGCTCTCAAAATGTACATGGGCAGCACATGCCTCTGAAGACTACAAAAAAACAGAGATGCTTCAGGAATACAATAAACTCATGACTAGCCCATAGTAGTGCACTGCATACTGGTTCAGATGGAAATTGAATAGTATAATGACACTATGAATTAAATACTACACACATTAAAGGGACAGATATACCCAAAAATGAAAAAATGTTCATCACTTACTCACCCTCATGTTGTTCCAAACCTGTGTGAGATTCTCTCTTCTGTTGAACACAAAAGAAGATATTTTGAAGAATGTTGGTAATAAAACAGTTGATGGTAGCCCTTGTCTTCCATAGCAAGAACAAATAATGAGAGAATAAAGTCAATGGGAGCCATCAACTGTCTGGTTACCAACATTTTTTTCTGTTTAACAGCAGGTGAACCATCCCTTAAGGCAGTCATTCAGGAAAAGTTAAACTGTAAAAGAAAAAAGTTAAAGACCTTTTTTTCTAAAAATGCATTATGCGTCTTCTGAATAAAAAAATCAAGCGTAGCGTCAGTTCTGGCAGGTCACGTTAATCAAGCTCGCATCAGCTGACTCTCAGCTAATCCACGTCTACCTATAGGAACACAACGCCTATCACTGCATATATAAGATCCTTCAGTATTATCAGCAGCTATCATGTTTCTCAGGAGCTAATTACCCTCATCCATCCCCAGCTCCTCCTCTCTTCCAGTCAGTATAGCATTCTGATTCCCCTTAAATCAGAATAAATTCTCAAATTATGTTGAACATTAAAATCTTGAATTAATGATATCGGCATACATTCATGTTGGTTCTGTTCGGTTTACCCCAAGGGGGGTTATTGCTGCTCTCCCTGCTCTTATCCATGCTAGGCTGCATGTATGTGCAGGGAGTTCTTGCCCAGATTAGAACCATACCGCCAATCCAAACTGTATGCTAATTGTCAGTCAATCGTATTTGACGATAGTGGTCCTGACACAAATAAGGGCTTTGCATTTTAGACCTTTAATTACAATTTTTTTTTAAATCCAGCACCAAAAACCTGCACCAAGGAAAAGACTGGAAGTAAACTGATTATTACAAAAAGAAGCTGACTGAAGACAATAAGTGTAACTTTTTTTTGTTAATAATATACTGTAATAAAAAATATTTTGTTTTTTGAGGGGTTGTGATACATGGAATTTTTGTATTTCCCATGCATTTCCTATTTTAGTCATATTTGAACACTAAGATCACAAGTGTGGCTATTTTTTAAGACCATGTAGCCTTTTTGAATAAATGTCCAGTGTGTTTTGGTGGTGATCACATAGTAAGTGCCAAGTCACCAAGTAAAAAATGATAAAAATTCAAAACATAAAAGAGTTAGAGTTAAATTAGTTAAATTACTTCGGATGCTAAAAGTCCTCAAAACTTTGAAGACTCACAAACAAAGTCTGTAAGAGACATGCTATGTTGTAAAACATTCAGAAACATCACTGTCCACCTTTTAAGCCAGTGAAAAAAAGATTCTGAGAGAGGCCCACAGATCTGCACCAGCAACATTTTGAAGGAAAAGTGTAACACTACACATAACACAATTGTTTATAGGGTTTTTCGTCTCACTTTCTCCCCTTACTCAGAAAGAAAGGTCACCAAACAGCAATACACCAAAGCCTAAGGCGATCTTTGTTCAATCTGTGACACACACGTCGGAGCTGCACAGAATTCTTATTGAACATAATTTTAGCAATTTAGCGAGCAGTGCATGAATCTAGAAAAAAGACCAGTTCCGATGCCAATATCAAATCCGGTGCTTTCTGATGCATTTTCTCTTTCTCTGCATGCTGTGGAAGAGCTTTACAGTGACAGTAGGTCAGAGTTTGTGTTGAGTGCTCTGACAATAAGAGAAGTGGGTGTGCTACAAAATAATGCTTCATGTGGGTGGTGGGATGCAATTACCCAGAGTGCATCTCTCAAATAAATGTGTGTCTACCTTGATAATCACGGGCTTAGGTAGGGCTTTAGTGCATCTTAAATTGTGCTCTGTAACCTCCCGGCAGCTAAATGTTGAAGAGTCACAGAAACAAACAACAACGCACCTACACATACACGAGTTTTCTTTTAGCCCATGCGCTATATTAATTCATCCACACAAAACATCACCTCAAACAACTGGCTCTCGCGTGCCTGTGTTAAAATTAGGTCAGAGAGTAGAGGTCACAAAATAATACATTTTTGTCCAGAGATTAACATTTAGCCTTGACGTTTCCCAGAACTGGTGGCACTTTATACTGTTTTCCCCCATTGGGCCAATCATCTGAAATCATGTCATGATTGCAGAGATAATTATTTTAATGGCCAAATGACTCAGCATGCCCACAGCAGCGAAGTACTAATGCATTTGGACACTAAAATGCAAAACGTAAAAGGAAAGAGTATGGAAAGAAAGAAGCCATGTTCTCAACACCTTGCTGTTGAAAATGAAATCTCATCCTTCAGGCTGGAAATGATGCACTCCCTTCCCAGAAATGGGATGAACAGAGGTGAACGTGCCCTAAATCTTGCAACCAGTCTCCATTTCAGCCTACTCTTCCTGCAGTGGGCCAAGACAGTGAAGGTTAAAAGGCTCTTCGCAGAAAAAGAGAGGAGGAGAGAGCGAGGATGGGAGGGAAGGGGGCAAAGTGAATGTGAGCCACAGCAGGAGGATTTGGGGCTTTGTTGAGGCAGCCCAGGGCACGGCTGGTACCAGCTGGGTCTGACTCATCTTTACCAGAGAAAAAAGAAGCATTCAGTTCTGTTCGGCCTGCACTCCCCTTAAATGGAGATCATGCGGGATGTAACGGAAAAGTGAGAGAGTCTATTTGAAATGAAAGTGCAACCCTCAGCTACTGCCATGAAAAAGGAAGTGACAGATCAGTGGTCATCAAACTGTGCTCCGACAAAGATTGAAAATGGTCAGTAAAAAAATCAAACAATAATAAATTCATAAATATTATTTCATTTTAAATGTATACAAATAGTAAATATATGAAATTATGACAAAACAAAACTTATAACAATGAATTAACTAATTGTGTAAAAGGTATATAAATAATGAACATTTCGATACTTCCATTTAAAATAAATTATTATTATTATTATTACAAATTAGTATTATTAAAATATATTTATAACAATAAATTAATGCATAAATATCAAATATACATAAATGTATTATTTGACCAAATGCAGCAACAAGAACAAGCCGACTAATCAATAACAATGAATTAACTGTGTTAAATAAAATTGTGTATAGGTATAGAAATATTTATTGTATATTTAATATATTATTATCATTAATATATATAATATGTAATACTTGTATTAGTACATTTATATTACATATACATATTTATTATTTAACAAATACCACCAACATTAAATTAATAAACAAATAATACCATAACAATAAATTAATTAATTGTGTTAATATTATCATATTAATAGTAATATTACAATATCATTAATATATATATTGGTTCATTTAGGTTCATAGCTAAAATTAGCAGTCTGGTTCATTATTTGTTTAAAGAAAAAAAGTCTGAAAAGATCCAAAATTACAGATTGGTGATATATATAATTGAAATATTTGTACATAATTTGTAAACAAGTAGTTGGGGTTGTTAGATGGTCTGCATAGAAGTGGGGCAACACTGGGAAAAAAGTATGAGAACCACATTTTCTAAATTTACGAAATAAAATTGACATGAGGGCCAAATGGTAACCCATACTCGGAATTTGTCCTCTGCATTTAACCCATCCAAATTAGTTCACATAGTAGTGAACACAAACACACACACACACACACACACACACACACACACACACACACACACACACACACACACACACACACACACACACACACACACCAGAGCAGTGGGCAGCTATTTGAGAATCGAACACTAACCTTCGGGTTACTGACTCTCTAACCATTAGGCCACAACTACCCCAATGTGTGCCCCAGTGTACCCTGAGAAATGGACATGAAGTAAGTGGGATGTGAACTGCTGTTGGTACTGGTGCTCCATTACTATAATGTTACTTCAATATTAAATAAACTCTTTGACGCTGTGTGACTAATACCACGCTGTTAAGTCTGGTAGCCAAGTTTCAACGATTCCCTGTTACTGGCCATATTTCTGTCGTTGGGTCTTCAAACATGTTGCGTTAAAGATAAACACGTTAAAAGCCATGTTTAATCCTGCGCGTAAAAAGCCCCTGATGCTGGCATCATTTGCATCCTTCCGGCCTGACGCTCCTCCATGTGTTCATTATCAGATTGCCTGCCAGCACCGGAACACCTTAAATGATCTTTGATTGCTCCTCATATGAATCACAGGAACATTTCCGAGCCGACATATATCCACAGTCACCCATCTACATTAATGTGTCTCAACCTGGAGCTGTGAAGCCACCCGGCGAGATCATTAGTGTGCCTCCAGCAGTGCTCATCAGAAGCTATCAGTAAGCCTCGTGTGAGAGAATAACACATTCATATTCAGTGTCATGGACATCCACTTTCCAGGGGTGTAAGATGTACCACCTAATTAAACTCAAGTTAAAGTATGAATACGGGGTCAGAATTTGACTTAATTAAAAGTCAAAACTACCTAGTCAAAAAAAAAACTTTTGTAATTTGTACTCAAGCATTTAAAAGTAAACTCTTTATTAGCATTTCAAATTGACTAATGAAATCCAGACACTGCATTTTCTTACTCGCATAACTTCTGAGGTTTTAGGATACACTTGTTAAAGGGATGCTCCACTTTTTTTGGAAATAGGCTCATTTTACAACTCCCTCAGAGTTAAACAGTTACTGTGCGTTCACACCGCCGCCGGCGAGAGCGTCAAAGTGGCCGGAAGTCATTCATTTTCAATGAGAGCCGGCGGCGAGCTCCGGCGAGAGCGGCGCGGCGCGTCTTGGACGGTGAGAGCGGCGAGGAGAGTTGAAGTCAGGTCACCTTTATGGTAATAAGCAATGACGCGGTTCGGCGGCAACCGGCGGCAACCAATCGGAATATGGAAGTGCTCCGTTTGTGAGGAGTCCAGAGAACGCAGTCCTGTGAACTTTGGTTCCGACCACATTAGTTCCCAAGCAAAATAGAGGAGGTTGATCATTTGAATTTGATAAGAAGGCGCGCAACACTATTTATAGGCAATATCTTCGCGCTAGAACGCTTGTTTTTCAGCGGGAATGCACTTAACCATGAACACAAGAGCCACACCACACAAATGGCTTTTCATTTGTTTATTTCATTAGCAAACATGTCACTATAATTGTTAAGTTCTTTCCATCGATCAATTTTCTGCAAAAATAACGATCGACATGCTTGTTTGCTTTGTGGCCCCTTTAAATACAGTTGTAAAAAAGACCACGCGTTCGATCTACATCAGAGCATCAGAGCGTCCACGAATCTTTCCACGGCGTCGCTGGCAGGGCGGCGAAAGCGTTTTTTTGCCGCTCTCGCCGGCGGCGATGTGAACGTACAGTTGGGTTTTACCGTTTTCGAATCCATTCAGCCGATTTTCTGATATTTAGAAGAATATCAGTAACAAGACAGTTTCTGGTCTCATTGACTTCCATAGTAGGAAAAAATATACTATGGAAGTCAATGAGACCAGAAACTGCCTTGTTACTGATATTTTTCTAAATATCAGAAAATCGGCTGAATGGATTCGAAAACGGTAAAACCCAACTGTTTAACTCTGAGGGAGTTGTAAAATGAGCCTATTTCCAAAAAAAGTGGAGTATCCTTTTAAGGCAAGACACTATACAGGCAAAAGTAGTTTTTTCATGCACTGGTCAATTTTGGGATTTCTCTCGGATAGATTTGTATGTTAATGGAGATGGCAATGTTAATGTATTTGGTCTTGGCGGAATAGATCTGATACAATGCTGCTACTGCTATTGATTATTCCTGGTGCTGCAGAGCAAGTACAGAGACTTGCCAATACATTCACAGAAATGCTGCTGCTATACATATAACATATATGAAATAACCTCCATAGAAGATCTATAGGTGGATCTGGGGAAGGTGGCGGGTTTCTGAAGCACACTGCAGACTGCTAACAGCAAACTATGGCAAGTATTTGAATGTTGAGCAGCGAGCTCATTTGGCTGCTGATGCCAGAGCATCCAATCAGCTGCACTATGTAGATAACGATGTGATCGCTAACAAATTGAGTTAAGGATCAGCCTGCGCCATTTAGAGTTTCATGACAGAACTTTGTATATAACCAAAATATCCCCTCTCTATAAAACCTTTGATTCTAACATGCTTACCACATGTAACAAGAATTTTGACCCTGGCTTTATCAAGTGTTCAGTTTCTGTTCTAGAAATGTATGCAAATTAGTGCATATTTGATTAGATAATGCATCATTTGCATATTTAAACATATTTCAGAAAACTTGTAATGCAAAAATTATTTAAAATCTTAATGCAATCAATTAATTGAGGAAGTGTGGTAATGTATAAATTATATATATATATATATATATATATATATATATATATATATATATATATATATATATATATATATATATATTATATATTATATCCGAGGATACAAGGTCATGACCAGGGAAATGAGTACTTTGCCTTTTAAAGGTCTGTATTAAATTATATGGAGAAACATAGAATACTTTTACTCAATTGCATTTAAATTCTAAAGGGAAAATTGTGTGAAGAGTGTTCAAGCTAAGTATTTATTACCAAAAATAATACTTCAGTAATGAATTACTATTACTCAAGTACTTCACTGCCCCACCTCTCCTTGAAAAGACATTTCTGAGATTTCAAGCTCCTGTCGCACAACAGTGCAGTTTTAAGATGGAAGGAGAAAAGGTGGTGGACAGATATTCCAGGACACAACTGAGGCTTGTGGGCGACTGGCGATATCTGGAGGGCAGGCAGGACAAATTACGGCAAAATCATTTCCTCAAGATGCTGGAGTCTCTTGATACACTCACAGGGGTTGTATTTGATTAAGGGAACATGATGGTAACCTACAGTGGTCTGGCTATTTGGGAATTACAGACCACAGTAAGACATAGGCCAAATGAAGTCGCTGCTGAAAAGAAAACAGTACATTTTGCCAGTAGAAGGTCAAGTTTGTTATTACAGATTTGATTTTCTCTGTGCGATACCTGTGAAAGACCCATGACCTATTACGGGACACATCACTTGACAGTTCAACAGCATGTGTAGATGGCAATGTAGTCTCATACTGAGTCATACCACTGTTATTACTACTACATGATTTTTTTTAAATACAACTTTATTTATTAAAACTTGAATAATTCTTAAATCGTTTCATTATTGCAAGATTAATGTGCAATGTATTAAGTATGTTATCTTGTGGAGCCATCCAATAGTTCAGGATCAGTGCTGATTCACCTAATGTAAGAATATGTAATTATATGTACTTTTATTCAATAAACTAAGAGTGCATCTCAATCAGCTCCCTAGTTCAGGGCACTGATCAGGGAGTAGGCCATTTTAAGCTGTCTCAATTGCAAAATCCAGTTAACTGAAACGTTCACTCCCTAAAAAGTCCAACAATGCACAGTGCCAACTCAACACACATAATGACATGCAATCGATTTTTTTTAAAGTTTAAAGTTTTAAAATTGAATTATATTTCAGCATAAGCATACCATCACCAGGCTGGTAGTGAACATAATGTACCATTTATAATTTATTTACAACTGACATATTGACATAATTATAATGTACTTTAAATAACATTTAAAAAATAATGTCCGAAAAATATCTGGTCTGCTTTTGTTCATACCAGGGATGTTGTCATGTCGCATCAGTGTCCCAATGTGTAGTAAGCCAGGGTCCTTACTGTCCTTAGTGCCTGAATTCGATAGTTATTAACTACCTATAGGGAGCTGACTGATGCACCCTAACTTGCATTTCATGGAGGGTAAAAAAAAACCCACTTATTTTATTGTCAATATTAAATTTTAGAGTGTAAACAACATAAGTGAAAACAATGTGCTGTGGTACAGTAAACTCTCTTTTGACTGCCGTTTTGGCAGAGTTGGAATTGGTTTTCTATGCTTCTAATCAGAAAAAAGGTTTTCCATATACGAGGAAGGAAATAGTCATAATCAGTCAAATTTAATGTTTGGACCACATGTGTTGGGCAACTGAAATTGCTTTTGTGTGTGTGACTGACTGTGCTGAATGTACTGAGAAATGCAATTCAGTAAAATCCTCTTTCTGTCATTCCAAGTCAACTCGTGGCGAAGTGGCGTAGCTAATTCAAATCAAGATCAAATCAGACCACACAGTTGTTTCTCAATGGCTTATGGGTTAAAACCCAATCTGTCAGCTGTCCATATATGTTTCTAAATGGCTGGGAGATGATAGAATGTAAACCAACGCTAACATGCTACATGCTCCTCAATAGCTGCAGAAATGATGTACACTCAAAGTCCTGCAGTCCAATTACTGTCATAGAGGCTCTTCTCAAGACTAATGTGCCCATAGTGGTCCATATCTCTCCCTCTCCCTCACTTTTCCTTCACACACCTAAAGAGGGGGAAGGCTTATTTCATTGAGTCATAATGTGACAGACGGACGGCTACGGAAGCCTTTAAAAGCCATTATAGGTGAAGGCACAGGCTAAGAGGACAGCACCCAAGAGCCTAATAACGTAGCCTAGGATGAGAGGCTAACTGATTGTCCCATTAACACTGCCTATTAGCCAGCACCCTTGACATGTCGCCGATCAGGGAGGCCTATTGCACGGGATTATGTCACTCCTCAATTGACTGCATTAGCCTCGCCCTAAAGGGACAGGTAGAACCAAAACCGTGCTGAAGGCGAACTGTCATCTATTATTAGCCATCAATTATAACAAGGCCATTGGACCTTCAGAATTCCTGTGTTGATCCCTGTACTGGTCCTTTTCCACAGGCTGAGTGGAGGCTATGTGTCAGCCCTTAATTTTAGCCAGTGCCCCATGGGAGCAGACACTGTCACCTCCTCGAATTTCCTGCTAGTTGCTTGGCAGCTATCTCATTCAGAGACGTAACCTCGGTCCTTAGAGGCGGCTAAATGTTATCTCAGAACACTAGTGACCTACAGACCCAAAGGAAGGCAATTGAACAATTTATTCTCCCTTATCGGTAACACTTTATTTTACAGTCCTGTTCCCCATGTACATACTATGTACTTATTACAGTAATTACAATAACTGGGTTAATAACTACTAACCGAACATACACCTTAACCCCTGTAGTCACCTTATATTTCCCAGTATTTTCTTTGAAATTGTAAGTGTATGTAAGTACACGTACTGTAAAATAAAGCGCAACCTCCTTACATATCAATCCAACTATCTGTAAATTATAGATCTTTTTCTGATTCTTTTTCAGCCTTTTGATGATGCTTTTTCTCTAAAATGGCTTAAAAGAGTGTTAAGGTTTTAAAACTATATATATATATTATTATTTATTGTTACTATTATTATTATGTAATTCTGTTTACTTGTTTAAAATGCAACATTGTATTTTAATGCATAATTATGTTTTTAATAATAATGATTATAATAATCATTATCAAAAATAATCAAAAAATACTAATAATTTTCAACCTTTTGATGCATTTTCTCTAAAAGAGTTTAAAATTATGTTAAGTTTTTTGTAATAATAATAATATAATAATAATAATTATATATTCGTATTTGTGGCTTATTATTTGCAGTTCGACAGGTTCTGTACAACAAAACATTTAGCTTTCGATCACTGGAAATGTATTGTAACTATATATCTTATTGGACTTTTGAAGATGTCCTGAGTCAAAGCAGGAAACAGACAGGGAGAAACAAAGTGAGAAATGATCTTAAAAAGACAGCGATAAGAAACGGAGGAACTTTAGAAGAGGGAGAGATAAAGCGAAGAGAGGAGAGAGATCAGATGTTGGATCTTACAGTGGCAGCATGCTGAGACAAAGGGAGAGAGAGAGAGAGTGGATCCATACAGCCCAGATCAAATGATGCAGATTTGAGAGAGAGGGAACTCAAGTGGAGATAAAATGACAACACAAGCTTTTTCCATCGACCTTGGGCATGGAAGCCAGGCTATGAGTGGGCAAAAGGAACTAACGTGTCACATAGTATGTGATAAGACATTTTGAGTGTAATATGACCCCACTCACAAAGCACTCTGTAGGTCAAAAGTAAGCCAGGCTTGGTTAGGAGTCGAGAACTAATAGTGACAGAGTAAAATTACCTAAAAATCAGCAGTATCTGGGCTTCAAATCTCCTTTTGCATAGCACTCATTGACAAGGAATGACACACACACACACACACACACACACACCACACACACACTTACACATATACAGTTGTGGTCAGAATTTTTGGCACCCCTGGTAAATATGATCAAAAATGGCTGTAAAAAATAAATCTGCATGTTTATCCTTTTGATCTTTCATAAAAAAAATTGCAAAAATCTAACCATTGAAGAAAAATAATTGCAAGTGTGGGGGGATTACGTAAATGTTTTTTTTCCAAAACACGTTGGCCACAATTATTGGCACCCCTAAAAAAAATTATGAGTAAAATATTTCTGAAGTATATTCACATTAATATTTACCTTTTTTATCACACCAGAGTGACTAAAATTGTCTAGCTATGACTAGGAAACACAAAGGAAAGCCCAAATTCCCTTAATCGTCCATCACAATGAGTAAAACCAAAGAATATGGTTCTGATGTGCATCAAAAGATTGTTGAGCATCACAAAAGGTGGCTGTAAGAAAATAGCTAAAGATTGAAAATCCCCATTTCCAAGTTCCATCAGCTTAAGATGTTACGAATCTGTCAGGAAGAGGATGTGTGTCTATATTGTCTTAATGCAAGGTGAGGAGGAAAGTTTGAGTGGCCAAAGACTCTCCAAGGATCACAGATGGCAAATTGCAGAGATAACTTGAGTCTTGGGGGTTAGAAAGCCTAAAAATATATCAAACAACCCCTATATCACCACATGTTGTTTGTTAAGTATACTGCTGGATCTTATATGTCTTGGGTCTATTTTTTTTTTGCTGGAGGTCCTGGACATCTTGTTCAGATACATGGTATCATGGATTCTAGCAAATACCAACAGATAAAAAAAATCTAAACCTGACTGCCTCTGCTAGAAATCTTATAATGGGCGATGGTTGGATCTTCCATCAGGACACTGGTCCAAAACAAACATCAAAATCAACACAAAAATGGGTAACTGAGCACAAAATGATTTGTGCTTCTGAACCCTGAATAGAAAATGAGTGGGCTGAACTGATGAGAAGAAGCGCCAACATTAACTTGTGAATCTGAAGGATCTGGAGAGATTCTGTATGGAGGAATGGTCAGAAAAAGAGAAAATATCCAGTGAGGGTCAGTTCTGTGGGTCAGAGGAGAATGGCCAGACTTGTTCAAGCTGATAGAAAGGACACAGTAACTCAAATAACCACTCATTACAACTGAGGTCTACAAAAGAGCATCTCTGAACGCACAACATGTCGAACCTGGAAGCAGATGGGTTACAGCAGCAGAAGACACCGCGGGTGCCACTCCTGTCAGCTGGGAACAGGAAACTGAGCATTCAATTCGCACAAACTCACATTCAGTTAGGGTCAGAATTTGGTGTAAACAACATGAAAGCATCGATCCTTCCTGCCTTTTATCAACGGTTCAGGCTGCTTCTGGTGTAATGGTGTGGGGGATATTTTCTTGGCACAATTCGGGCCCCTTACCACCAATTGAGCATCGTTTAAAAACACTAAACGCCTACCTGAGTATTGCTGATGTCCATCCCTTTATGACCTCACTGTACCTATCTTCTGATGGCTACTTCCAGCAGGACAACTCGTCATGTCACGAAGCTCAAATCACCTCAAATCGGTTTCTTGAACATGACAATGAGTTCACTATACACAAATGGCCTCCACAGTCACCAGATCTCAATCCAATAGAGCACCTTTGGGATGTGGTGGAACGGGAGATTCGCATAATGGATGAAGCATGATGATATCATGTCAATATGGACCAAAATCTCAGAGGAATGTTTCCAGCACCTTGCTGTATTTATGCCACAAAGAAGTAATTGTTGAATATATGATACAAAGAATTAATATATATTAGTGCTGTTGATTAAAAAAAATGATTAATTGTGATCAATCGTACATTTAAAACAAATTTTTAAATATTTTTATATTGTAATACATTAAACGTCCAAACATAAAGACAGTATATTATAAATATTTCTTTAGTTACATATTTTTACTATAAGTATTATGAATGAAGCCAAATGTGTTCTATGAATGTATTTCTTGGATCTTCAATGTTAGTAACAAATGAATCTCCATTGTGATTGGAGTTTTCACCCCAAATAGTCTAATATCCTTTTTACACATAAATACTGCTGGTTTAATCACATTGGGCAAAACAACAATTTTGAAAAAGGTGTGTGATAATTTCAGGGTTTCTCCTCATCTGTAGTTAGTGGTGCTTGCCAATCAGTCTTTCAGGCTCTTGTAAAGATATCAAGCCACTCCCTAGCAAACATTTAGCACCATAGCAACAAGTAGACTTCCATTGAAAGAGACCAAACGGATATCTTTGGATAGAAGTGTCATAGAAACATTAGGATGGTCTTGTTTGACTCGGGGCAGCAAACACCCAATCATGAGATGTCTTCATCATTTGCTGGCCACGCCCTAGCAACCATTGTCGAGCACCCTAGCAACCCAAATCCGAAGAGGGATATCTTCCATTCTGAATGGCACAGAGACATGGGAGTTGGTTTATATAATTATACTGGCAAACATCCTTTGGAGTTTCATAACTAGCTCTTCATCAGATCATCGTATAGAGATGGGGGTTGGCTCTTTTGACTCATGCTAGCAAACAGGACTTCCAACATGCTACACATGCTAGCTGTGAATAGCTACATGCTAATTGCAATTAGGTTAGGGTTAAACATGATGACAAGTCAAAATGTGCTAGAATCATGCTAACATCATGTTAGCATCATGTTAGCAACATGGTAATCGTCGTTACATCTCGTTAAAAACATGCTAGCAACATGTTAGCAACATGCCAATCATGTTAGCAACATGGTAAGCATGTTAACATCTTGTTAAAAACATGTTAGCAACATGACAATCATGTTAGCAACATGCTATCAACTTACTAATCATACTAGAATAATGCTAGCAACATGCTAATCATGCAAGCAACATGTTAATCATCATGCTAGCAACATACTAATCATTCTAGCATGATTAACTTGATGATAGCTAAGATTAACATGATGATAGATGCATCTTGCTAAAAACATACTATCATCATGTTAATCAAGCTAGAATGTGATAAATATAGGTAAATAATGCAAGGAACATGGCAAATCATGGTAAACCATGCTTTAATGTGGTAAATCGTGGAAAATCATGCTAGAAACATGGTAAACCATGATAATCATATAGAACATGGTATATCATGGTATTGCAAAATTGTTAATTGTGTTAGCATCTGCCCAGTGCCGAGTTTTGCCACTGCAAGCACCACTCACATTTTCTTGACATGTACATTTTATATTATTATTAAGATTCTCTCCATCCTCTCTTGATGGATATTCCAGCAAACCTTTTCCAGATCTGACTAGTTAACTATTGACAACCAGCCTTTGCAGTATGCTGCAGGGAAATGGGTTTAGACTTTATATTAAGCAGCAACAGTCATACAAATCCAATTGTTGTCATTTACAAGCAAAGGACAGCTTTTTCTCAAGGAACCAATCTGTTCGACGCTTGAAAAGCAGATTTTTGAGCAGATCGAAAAAGTGTTGCTGGCAGGCATCGTTCTCAAGACTCATGCAGTGTGTAATTAGAGATTGTACTGACAGCAGACTAATGGAGGAACATCTCAAAATTGTAGCCATGGAATGAGGCATGATACGTTCTGGAGAGCAAGCAGCATGATGCAAATATTATTATCCTTATTACAGTTATAGTACACAATCACTCTTTGCCATCCTTAAAATAAAATTTGGTCTACCAAAAGCTACTGTCTGCTGATGGATAAAGGTCACCTCCCTGAAATCTGTTCTAAGAGTGAATAGGTGAGTGAGTTTAACTGTTACAGTTTCAGTGAAATTTCTGACCTTTTTAAAACACCCCATCTGCAGCTTTTCCATGCTCACACTCAGAAATCTCAGGATGAATTCAGCAGTTCTTTTCCATTCTCTTTTTTTTCCAGCACAGTACTCTTGTGCAATATATATATATATATAGTAAATGATACAGAAAGTTGCAGAAAAACTACAAAAAAAAGTCTAGCCTGTAAATGGCATCCAAAACCGGGGGTTTTGATAACAGCCTTCACCTGCCTAAATTAGAGAGCTGATTGTCAAATGATACTTTTCTTTAAAAAATAAGAAAAGTAAGTACTGCACATATCAAGCTCTAATTTTGCTGAGTTAAATGTAATTGCTTTGTTATATATTATCATCAGCATAATATAAAATGCTGCATTTAAAAATACACAAGAAATTGCTTAAATAACAACAGCACTTGAGCTGCATAAACTCCACAAGCTGAAGGCAAACCTGGTGATCATGAGATCCATAATGAAATGAGAAGAACCAAAAAGTTTCATCAATGGAAGCAAGAACATCTAACCATCTGTACAAAGGAGTTTAACAAGATTAATGTCACAAATTTTCTTATTTAATTGGTGAGAAATTACGTAATCTTCGTGTTTGTTGAAATGTTTTTCAGATTTTCAAAGTGGTCTCAGATTTCAGGCCCCCACTATGTATGTGTTTAGCATAACAAGATTATTCCAAGCATCATAAAAGAGCTCATTTGTGCTTTTTCCAAGTAAAATTGACTCCAAATGCTCTGAAATCGAGGATGTTATTAACAACAGCATGCAACAATCACCATGCCAAAATGCATTACCAGTTTGTAGACAGTTGTGATTAAAAGTTCTCACCAGGGTTAATTCACCTCTCTAAAACAAGATGAGCATGGCCAGCTGTGATCTATACTGCAACTAAGGCTGCTGTATAGGGTCTTACAAGCTGCTCCAAAAAAAAAAAAAAAGGTGACATTTTTGCAGATGGCATATAAAAACCGTGCATATGAATGATGCGTTCTCTCCTTCCTCTCTCTCTCTCTCTCTCTCTCTCTCTCTCTCCTCTCTCTCTCTCTCTCTCTCTCTCCTCTCTCTCTCTCTCTCTCTCTCTCTCTCTCTCTCTCTCTCTCTCTATATATATATATATATATATATATATATATATATATATAACAAAAATAGCCCACACTGATTGAGCATTTGGAAGCAGATTTCAAAATGAAGCCACTGTCATTTTGCTATATCGCTGGTTTGAAACATCTAGATGTATACAGTCATCTCAACAACAAAAAAAACTGACAAATCCAGAGAAATATGTTTTTTTCTTTTAAACAAATGACTTAAGAATCCCATCTGTTTGCGTATTCCCATAGCTCCTTCTCACAGCGGCGTGTGGCCATTCAGAAAAACATTATTTGCTTATGGAAACTGATTGAAATTCATTGCGAGACATACAAGAGTGAAGATGGTGTTTACATTGTGAAGAAGCTTCAGGCTTGTGTGGAAGTTTAAAACCACAGACCTCTTCAAAGTCTTCAGTGACCCCAAAAATCATTGAGTCACTGACAAATATTTTACCTCATTAAAGGGGGGGGGGGGTGAAACACTCAGTTTCAGTCAATCTCATGTTAATCTTGAGTAGCTATAGAGTAATATTGCATCCATCATATCTCCAAAAAGTCTTTAGTTTTATTATATTTATAAAAGAAAAATAGGCTGTACCGAGTCTTTCCGGAAAAAGCCGAGCGGGTGGGGGCGTGCCGTGTGGGCGGAGCTAAATAACCACGAGCGCGCAAAGCTTTGAGAGCGTCTGGAAGCTGTGACACCCTGTTTTTAGAACACCATGTCATGCGCGAGTTTTAGAACATTTGTGTGTGTCTACTCGTGGTTTATGAAGACATGATTGGTTTTACAATAAACAAACAGACACCTACAGTAGCCACCTAAACAAATGTATTTAAACAAACACACACCATACATCGCATGTTCCATAGATACATTAACTATACGTGATCATGTTGTTTAGCCTACTTGCTGTGCTTAAATTACACGCCGATAGACACACACAGATATTTGAAGCAGTTCTACTCACCGCCTGCGGTTCCAACGCAAGACCGTTAACCTTTAGTGTTGGGACTGCTGCATCCTTGAGGACTGAACGATTAGCAAATCCGGCTTCGAACTGGGCCTTGTTTATAAACAAATCATCCTCGAAATGCATGGAACAAACAAGAACACTTTTACAACTGTGTTGATGTTCTGGAAAAACAAACTCCATCCACTGGTCTTTGGGAATCTGTGCAGTGTTGTCTTGCCTTGCAACCGAAAACACACTTCTTTGGTGACATATTGCAGCACAGCCGATGCACAGCACTTTGATGGGCATAGGTTACCGCTATCGCTATACAGCTGCGCGCGCGCCCTTCCAAGAGAAGTGCCCTTAGATTTAGGAAATTCCGGCGCATCTGACGTCAGACGCGGCCATACTCGAAAAAAACTTTCCGAAACTTGTGACAACCAGGAAGGAGCATTTTGAGAACAGAAATACTCAATTGAACATGCAACTTAATTTTTGAAACTTTGTCCATGTTTAGCATGGATATCCAACTCTTTAACAGTGTAAAAAACTCAGTATAGATGAAATAGCATTTCACCCCCCCACCCCCCCCACCCCCTTTAAGAAATCTACCCCATAAAGAAATAGGCTAAATATACTTAAAGTTTTAAAATTATGTATACTAAAAGGTATTGGGCCCTATCTTGCACCCAGCGCACGATCTGAAATGCAAGTGTCAAAGCGCAAAGCGCAAGTAACTTTGTGGGCGGATCCCGGCGCTGTGGCTATTTTCCCGGCAGGATAAATGCCTCTTGCGCCTGGCGCAAATCTAAAAGAGGTTGGTCTGAAGTAGCTTCATTATTCATAGGTGTGGTTTGGGCGTAACGTGAAATAAACCAATCAGAGCGTCATCCAACATACCCTTTAAGAAAAGGTGCGCATGTTGCATGGCGGATTGTTATTATTATGGCGCGCGCACCAGGCGCGCTTCAGAATCGGTTCACAGCCGAGGATATCGATGTTCTCGTCAGGGCCGTAAAAGAAAGAGAAGTGACATTGGGGATGGGACAAACAAACCCAAATCAATAGAAAAAAAATATGAGAAAGCTCGACTTAACTGGTAAGTTAAAGAGTAAGGTTTTTAATGTACTTACATTATGGTAAAGGTGATTTCGCAGTCTTCAGAATTTTTTCCCTAGTTCTTGACGGACAAACTAATTTGTCAGATGTCCTTATATACATATGTGTCTTGCCACTATTGGGCAAACAGGTCTGATCCGTCAATTTGCCTGAAAAATTACCAATATACACTGGTAAATGTGTAAGCTAGATTTATGCCTATTTTTTCACATCTTCATGGACACCACAATGATTTCCCTCGTGTGGTAATATACAGGACCGGCGCGTGCACTTATGCCGCTCTAGGCGAAAAGCAATTGTGCCGCCCCTCTATTTGCAACGTACCAGCATAGGCCTATACATATAACGCAAAACCAGCAACAACACACAAAGACCAATAAGCCATACATATAACGCAAATAGTGCGCAACGCGCGTATGCCCAAAATGTCAACAATATTACTGTAAAGTTTATGCAGGAGGCAAATGCCTGCTGGCATTTTTCTTTAAGCAGTCTTGACAGGACTTTTCCAAATAATCACATTTCACCTCCTCAAATTACTGTTGCTTGCACATCTCTTTACACCACTTTATGTGCATATTCAAATGAAATGTCCGCAAGCACATTATATCATCAGCAGGTTCAGCATCTTAAAATAACGACTAAAGAGCAAATGAAGCTTAACTTACGTTTCAGAAACGCGCACAGCGGCCCTTCATCGCAGCAAAGCTCTTAACATCCTCTATTTCGATTCTCTGAGCCAGTACTTCTGAGCCAAACTGTCTTGTTTCAATGTAGGCTACTGCGAAGGTAGTTTTTTATTAGTTTCAACTTTTCCAAATAAGTCGTCTCTTTTTATATTCGCAACGAGATAATTTATTTCGTTTCGACATCCTGCATTAGTCCCTGATAGGTGATTAATGAACGATCTGTTCATTGCGTAAGTCACGTGACCCAATGAACGGATCACCCAAATGAACGTATGACTCGGAACTCGGAAGGTAAAGTAATTATTTATGTTCCCTGTAAATAATTGTTTACTGCATTACGATTTCTTAATTCAGAATATGATCAACATTGGATGTGATCGGGAAATGACACGAATGACTCAATAGAGTCAGTAAAATGATCCGAACTTCCCATCACCCAGTCATGACTCGTGAGAGCAGGGGCGCGCCCGCGATGCGGGGCGGCGGCAGCTCAGTAAATCATACAAATAACCTATTTTGTGAATTGTTCATTCCCGGTTGGCACAAATTTTGCCGCCCTTACAAAAGTGCCGCTCTAGGCAATTGCCTAGTTCGCCTATATGGACGCGCCGGCCCTGGTAATATATTTTCTTGTTATAATGTATGGTTTGCAAAAATAAAAACTGCTGCATCTGTGTTGATGAGAGAATCAAAGTGTGTGCGCGTTGTGCACCCGCTACATTATGGCCAAGCATGCGCGCTTAAAATAGCATTATGAACAACGCGCAACGCGCCATTGACTTTAGACCAGGGTTTTTTTGGTCAGTGGCGGAATTGTTTTCTGGAACTGCAAAATAGCACTAGGGAATGTTTGCGCCGAAACACGCCTCCTTTTTGCGCCGACCCGCCCAGGGAGCGCAAGTTCATTTCCTAGTTTACCAACGTGCGTCTGTGGAGGGAATTGTGCAGGTGCAAAATAGGAATGATACATGCGTCAGTGTACAAAGTCAATTGCGCCGGGTGCAAGATAGAGCCCATTGTCTCAACAACAAAAAAGGAATGCAACAGTTTGCATCATTTTTTTTTTAGTTATGTCAACTTCAAACGAAATTGTGTTCAACAAACAAACTTGAGGAACTTCACATGTAACATAAACACACATTTTTAAGTTGATTACCCCAAAAAAATTAAGTTGCTTCAACAAATTGATGTCATGCGTCTGTGGGTGTAACGCGCACATCGAAGAAGATGATTTAAATTGCAGTCTTTAATGAAGTAGCAAACCAATCAAGGGAATCACAAATACGTTCAACTCAAACAATAACCGACAAGGACTTAACAGAAAAGGAAATACATCGGAAACTAAACAGGAACAGCTGGATGAAGATTAACTAATCAGAAACCATACAGACATGACAGAAACGACTAAACAGAACATAGTTGTGACACTTGAGCCCTGGAGCAAATTAATCTTCCCTATTCCAGTTCAAATCAATCATTGTGCATGCTATATTTTACTTATTTAGCATGTATATTTAATGAACAAGTACTCTCATGGGATGAAGAATGCAGTCCTCAGTGTATTTAATACCGATAAACCAATAAAATGTTTGTCTTATGGTCAAATAACACTCAACAGTAATGGCCAATATTAATATCTATACTTAAGTTAAGATAAAAAAAGAAAAGAACATTTAAACACTAAAAAGTTCTTAATCGGAAAAGCACAGTTAAAAAAATAAAAAAGACATTTATAAAATAAAATTAAATAAAATATTTTTAGTCAGTTAATTAGATGAACTACAGTACAGTAGTCAGTACCGCTAAGAACCATGTGGTCAAAGTACATTCAAGCACTAAAATTAGGAAAATACGGTTAAACAGCATTGCAAAAGAAGGCAAGAAAAGTGAAGTTTAATTTGTTTGCAGAGGCCACAACTACATTTTTTTGTGCTAATGTAAATTAACATAATTTTTAATTGCACATGAAGTGTCCAAATATTTTTATATTTGAGGCATTACAGTGTGTAATTAGTGGAGAGAAAAAATATAAATGGTATTTGTTTAGAGTAAAGTTATTGCTGTGATGAGCAATTAAGCTGCACTGAGCAAGTTAAAAAATCAAATGATGAATATGTTTCCATGGGAACACTTATGTTGTCTCCCTGTACTCCTCTTTACCACCTCTCCCTCTGGCTTTCATGAAACATGGAGACAAAGAGATTCACTAAGTAGCAGTTATAAAAATTAATATGCTCATTATTACACTTTAAAAGTTGCGTGGTCTGAATTAAACTCCTTTCGATCCCAAACTCGTCAAATCTTCCAAGTAGACCTGCACAATTCTGGATGAATTGAGAATCACAATTCTTTTATTTCTGTTTCAAACAGAGATCATGATTCTGAATAGACAACTAAACAAACAAAAAAACACTGAATTATTTTTAAAGATATCGCTTTGAATTAATGATTCAATCACTCACTGGTTTCATTACTGGATGAATCAGCGTTTTTTGGAATAAAATCTCTTGAATGAATGAAATCAGGCTCATACAAATGTCAGGAAACATGATTCCTGGCTGCATGTCAAAATACATGGATCACTGAATCTTTGGTAAGTTTAAACTGATAATCGTTTTGTTTTACTAGCGTTTTCGCAGTTCTCTCCATTAAATCCAGTCATGCAGCAGCTCTTTTGTCACTCAGCCCGCCTCAGCCCATACCCTCTATAACAACTTCTGACATACGTGGCCCGAGAAAAGGCTTGTTTGAGATTAGCAAAATCTCTATATGGGTTAGTGATGTCATTTTTATAAAAAAAAAATATATATATATATATATATATATATATATATATATATATATATATATATATATATATATATATATATATATATATATATATATAGCCTATATAAAAACACATGTCTGTAATTATTAATAAACACGTAGCCTATTTGAAATGGAATTATAAGCCTATAAAAAGTATGTTGGGTGTCTTGCATATCGAATGAATTGCATATCCAGAGACTAAAAAGCAAGAGAACTTCATTTACATCCAGTTTATTAGCAACACCGTGCATGGCTGCAGCCGCCGCCGCCTATCTCGCATACATTTCAGGCGAGGCAAGGCGCATCTTAAACAAGCCTACTGTCACAACCACGTGAAATCCGCAGACTGAAAGGGATTTCCATTTCATGTGATTTTTTGCCAATCACACTTGCTAATCTGATAGGACTTCAATCGGATATGCCCAAAAATAGGATTTGGACTCTAAACATAGCCATTGATCGTGTCCGGCGTAGGCTATTGATGTTTATTTTCGAATTATAAACTTTTATTCCAGTTCTTCTTTGAGCTAGCCTATTATGTAATATTTTCAACATAAATAAGGACACTGTCATACATGACAACTGCTCTCTCTGGGTCAGTGGCAGCGTCGACGCAGATTTTAATGTTCGCTGTGATTTTGTCTTGTCATTTAGGAAAGAGTAAGTTTGATTCGAGGTCACGATCTTTTGACGATTAATCATGCAGCTCTACTTCCAAGCTATCAGTCCCTTTATATGAGTAGCCATGTTTCCATCCATTTGTCAATCGAATTATCTGAAGTTCGGTAAAAACCTCATGCGAATAAAGCTGGTGAAAGTGTGTTTCCATCCGACGGCTTTAAAGTGGATAAAAACCTGTGTGTAAATGGCGTCACATGCTGTTTTGCGATCAAATTGATTTGAGACATGTTAAGGTGTTTCCATTCATTTTCTCACCGAATTGCACAACATTCAAGCAAACATTTGCGAACAAAGTTTTGCTAGGCTAAATGGATCGCGCCATAATAACGTTTCCATCAGCGTTTATGGCATAAGCCGTATATCGATCAAGATAAAATCCGATGAGACCGATCGGATTTCATTTGAGTCGATATTCATGAAATTCAATCTAATTTTACTGTTTCCATAAGGCATTTTTCATTCGATATCACTTAATGCGGATAAAAACGTGTGGATGGAAACATAGCTAGTGGCTAATATCATATTTGAGTCCTTCTTGATTTTTACGAATTAATTGCATATCCACAAACTAAAAAGCATGACCCAAACACACTCTGACTGGAATTCTTTCTGTAAACTGTGATGAATTGTGGTTAGTCAGTAACTTGGTTTTGGGTGAAGCGGTTTGTGTTCAGAGCTCAGGGAACATAATTAGTCTGGCAAGATCTAGAGATAGATTACATTTGTGTGTGTGTGTGTGTGTGTGTGTGGTGTGTGTGTGTGTGTGTGTGTGTGTGTGTGTGTGTGTGTGTGTGTGTGTGTGTGTGTGTGTGTGTGTGTGTGTGTGTGTGTGTGTGTGTGTGTGTGTGTGTGTGTGTGTGTGTGAGAGGAGAGAGAGAGAGAGAGAGAGAGAGAGAGAGAGAGAGAGAGAGAGAGAGAGAGAGAGAGAGAGAGAGAGAGGAGGGAGAGAGAGCTGACCAAATGTGCAGAACATCCCGTTTGACAGTGCTTTCTCTCTGTTCTTGTATTGCTACAAAAGACAGATAAACATTTTTGACAGCAGAGATTTGTGTTGTATCATAGAATAATCATGAAGTCTACGTGGATGCCTGTTTGCCTGCTGTCAGGGACTTTGATACTTTGAGATGTTTAAAAATAAATTATAAGCACTGCAGTGCATCAGATCAGGGTTGCCTTCGAAACACTGCAGAAGAGAACTAGGCATAGGGTCAGTAGGCATAGGGTCAGTAGCCACACGGAGCTCCCGGAGGAGCTCTGGGTCAGAACCACCCTCGTTTATGTCCATGAGCACCTGGGCCTGGTGGACCTGCAAGATAAAGAAGCAGAATAATTTTCAATGCCAATTAAACTCATGGCATTTTAACATTTAAAACAAATGACAATGAATAAAATGTCAATTCTTACTGGATATTTATTATCTTAAAGGGGTGGTATAATGCTCTTTTCACTTTTCACAAGATGTAAAATAAATATCTGATGTCCCCGGAGTGTGTATGTGAAGGTTTAGCTCAAAATACTCCACAGATAATTTTAGCATGTTAAAGTTGTCACTTTTTGAGGGTGAGCAAAAACGTCTCGGTTACTGATGTAACCCTCGTTCCCCGAAGGAGGGAACGGGAGACGTGACGTCAACGTGACGACGTTAGGGGATCACTTCAGGAAGCCCTATCAACTTCGAGTGTCTACAGAACAAGCCAATGAACAATGGCGTGCGTGAAACGCGTCACGCGCCCCGCCCCGCAGCGCGGGTATAAACAGGAAGCGGGCGCACGCACTCATTGTTTTTCGCTGAGGAGCCGAGATGGAGACGGCCGTACAGCGATGGTCAGCAACTGTGGCGGCGGGACGTCACGTCTCCCGTTCCCTCCTTCGGGGAACGAGGGTTACATCAGTAACCGAGACGTTCCCCTTCAGTCGCTCACGTTCGACGTGACGTCGACGTGACGACATTAGGGGATCCCATGGAAAACGCCGTGGTTGCTGCCACATCCAGTGCCCTACGGAGACTCTCAGACCCCCAACTGGCTGGGGCGGAAGACCTGGGTAGAGGGAGTTCACTGTTGTTCCGTTAACCCCACACAGTGGAACTCTTGGATAACACTGGGAAAGCGTGCCTTTCCAGGGGAGAGGGACGCTGCGGAAGCCACATCCTCCCGAAGGGAGGTAACATGTGGAGAATACTCATATGGACTGGCCAGAGGGGCAGTGCAACATATGGAATGTCACTGGGGTGGCTCCAGCCTGAGAAGGGGGAGGCTACACCAGACAGTGACGGCAGAGCGGACTCTGCCAAGGGAAGACACGGGCTCACCACAGGGAGCTGGTCGTGGAAGAATACTCATATGGGATCGCCGCAGGGATCACCACATATGGAACCCAGCCTAGCACAAGTTACACAAGCATACGAGCACTAGGCCTGGCGTCGAACGCTCCGCAACGTCCGACTGCCGAAGGGGGTGCGGAGGAACTCACAGGGTTCGCCTGAGTGGGGAACTCGACTGGAGCAAAGAGCGCACGTATCCGCTCCATGTGGAGGGGAGTGGCGCAGCAAGCCGACACAAGAGTGGAAACTTCGGTGTTACCGGCTGGTTGAAGCGAGCACACAGGAAGAAACCGGCTCAACACGTAGGCTATAAAACCTAGCGAACGTATTAGGTGTCGCCCAGCCCGCAGCTCTACAGATATCTGTCAGCGAGGCGCCGTGTGCCAGCGCCCAAGAAGAAGCGACACTCCTAGTGGAGTGGGCTCTCAACCCAGGTGGGCAAGGCATGCCTTGGGCTTCGTAAGCCAAGGCGATGGCATCCACTATCCAGTGGGCCATCCTCTGCTTGGAGACAGCCTTCCCCTTCTGCTGGCCTCCGTAACAGATGAAGAGCTGATCTGAGGTCCTGAGGCTTTGTGTTCTGTCCACATACAGGCGCAGAGCACGCACGGGACAGAGAAAAGCCAGGTCTGGGTCTGCCTCCTCCGAAGGCAGCGCTTGAAGGTTCACCACCTGGGTAGGAACCTTGGGCACGTATCCGGGCCGGGGTCTCAGGATCACGTGAGAGTTAGCCGGGCCGAATTCTAGGCACGATTCGTCGACCGAAAATGCATGCAGGTCCCCTACCCTCTTAATAGAGGCCAATGCAACCAGGAGTACTGTTTTACAGGACAGAATTTTTAACTCAGCTGACTGCAAAGGCTCAAAGGGTGGTCTCTGCAATGCCGAAAGGACCAGAGACAAATCCCAAGAGGGTATAGAGAGTGGGCGAGGAGGATTTAGTCTCCTTGCTCCCCTCAGGAATCTGACGATCAGGTCGTGCTTTCCCAACGACTTACCTTCAACTGCATCGTGATGTGCGGCAACATACACTTTAAGGGTGGAGGGAGACAGCCTTCGCTCCAACCCATCTTGCAGGAAGGAAAGCACGGCTCGGATCGAGCAAGTTCGGGGGTTCTCCTCGTGAGAAGAACACCAGTCAACGAATAGGTTCCACTTCAGAACATAGAGGCGCCTCGTAGAGGGGGCTCTAGCGGAAGTGATGGTGTCAACTACCGCTGGGGGTAGTTCACCTAGAACCTCCGCGTTCCGTTCCAGGGACCAGACATGGAGTTTCCAGAGGTCTGGACGCGGGTGCCACAGGGTGCCCCATCTCTGAGAGAGCAGGTCCTCTCTCAGAGGAATGGGCCAGGGAGGGGCTGTCGCGAGGAGCACTAGTTCGGGGAACCAGGTCCGGTTGGGCCAATATGGTGCAACTAACAAGACCTGCTCCTCGTCCTCTCTGACTTTGCACAAGGTCTGTGCAAGAAGGCTCACTGGGGGAAACGCATACTTGCGTAGGCCCGGGGGCCAGCTGTGTGCCAGAGCATCCGTGCCGAGGGTCCCCTCGGTCAGGGAATAGAACAACTGGCAGTGAGACGTGTCCGGGGCGGCAAACAGATCTACCTGTGCGGTCCCGAAGCGCCTGAAAATCAGCTGGACCACCTGGGGATGGAGTCGCCATTCTCCCGGTAGCACCTGCTGCCGTGAGAGCTCGTTGGCTGCACGGTTGAGCAGGCCAGGAATATAAACGGCACGAAGCGACCTCAGATGCTTCTGACTCCAGAGGAGGAGATGGCGGGCGAGTTGTGACATGCGGCAGGAGCGTAAACCACCCTGACGGTTGATGTACGCAACGGTCGGAAAAAAAAGAAAAGGAAACAAAAAGAAAAGGAAACAAAGGATTCTCCACCCGGCCCTCCACCGGGGGAAGGAGCGGTGCCTTCACCGTCTCCTGGAGAGCAACTTGATCCACCTCTGGGTCGCCCGTCTCAGGGTTGTTTGCACCTGCGCTTACCACCTGGTTTGGCAGCGGCCTGGACGGGCGTGGCCGACTTCTGCGGTTTGCTCCACGCTGAGGCCTGGATGGTGGCTGCTGCTGCTGAGGCTTAGCGGGAGAGGAGGACGCCGCAGGAGGACGGCCTCGGCGACGAGCGGACGGAGGGTCTGCGGCCGGCGGACGGGTGGGAGCAGTAGCGGTCCGCCGGGGCAGGATGTGTCGGATGGCCTCCGTCTGCTTCTGGGCGGCCGAGAACTGTTGGGCGAAGCTCTCAACCGCATCGCCGAATAACCCAACCTGGGAGAGAGGGGCATCCAGGAACCGATATTTATCGGTGTCCCTCATGTCCGCCAGGTTGAGCCAAAGGTGGCGCTCCTGGACCACCTTGGTGGACATCGCCTGACCGACTGAACGTGCGGTTTCCTTCGTCGCCCGGAGGGCGAGGTCAGTAGCCACACGGAGCTCCCGGAGGAGCTCTGGGTCAGAACCACCCTCGTTTATGTCCATGAGCACCTGGGCCTGGTGGACCTGCAAGAGCGCCATGGCATGGAGGGCGGAAGCAGCCTGTCCACAGGCCTTATAAGCCTTCGCCGTAAGACCGGACGAAAACTTACAGGCCTTGGACGGGAGGCGCGGATTACCCCGCCAGGAGGAGGCGGACGCCAGACACAGTTTCATCGCGACGGCCCACTCCACCGGGGGGATATCCACATACCCCTTAGCTGCCCCGCCGTCGAGGGTGGCGAGGGGGGAGGAGCCACTAGAACGGCTTCGGGCACTATACGGTGCCTTCCACGTCCTAGAAAGCTCCTCATGCACTTCCGGAAAGAAAGGTACCGGGGCGGCGCACTGAGAACCAGCACGGCCCGCCCCGAGAAACCAATCGTCCAACCGAGAAGGTTCGGGACGTGGTGGAGGATTCCACACAAGCCCGACCTTCTCGGCGGCCCGGGAAAGCATATCCGCCCACTCTGGATCCGGCTCGGACAACGCTACACACCCAGAAGGGGGCAACGCAGCCGAGTCGTCATCTCCAGAGAAGTGAAGCTCCCCTTCCGATGCTGCGATCGACATCTGATCGTCAGCTGGCGCCCCAAAGGAAACGACCGGCCGTTCCGGAGAAGGACCGAGTCGTTCGCAAAGGGGCGCGGATGGCAACAGCACATGAGAGGCATGAGGGGCCCGCGGAGATTGCCTTGACGGGGAAGCCCTCACGGTAATCCTCAGATCACCCTGGTCATGCGCTGAAGTAGGCCTATTCTGCGGGGCAGAATAAGCACAAGATCGGGGCATAGGCGAGGGGACTGCACCTCCCGTGAGGTAAGCGAGTCTCGATCTAAGCGCTGCCATAGTCATATTCCCACAGTGAGAACATGAACTATTCACAAAAGCTGCTTCAGCGTGCTGAATGCCCAAACACGAGAGGCAACTATTGTGGCCATCAGCTGGCGCCAGGGAACGACCGCACCCAGAAACGCACAAGCGGAATGACATCCTGAAAAGGACGCAGGGTCACGCTTGTGTTGCTCTTTTAGTTGAAAATAACAAACAGAGAAAAGAAATAAAAACTCTTTTAGTGCTGAAGCACCCAGGGATAGCCGCGGTGTAATCGGGTACACTCAGATGAGGAACGCCCACGAGACCGACACACACACACACAAACAGTGCCGTGAAAACGCCAGTTGTGGTTTAGAAATGCTCGCGGCCACCACTGATCGTGCCGTCACACCAGCACTGCAACAGAGTTTTCTTCTGCCTCTAGTTCTCGTTATATATAACGTGCAGCAGTCTGTAGAACTCAGAGTCATACAAAGCTCGGCTCCGAAGCGAAAGACAATGAGTGCGTGCGCCCGCTTCCTGTTTATACCCGCGCTGCGGGGCGGGGCGCGTGACGCGTTTCACGCACGCCAACGTTCATTGGCTTGTTCTGTAGACACTCGAAGTTGATAGGGCTCCCTGAAGTGATCCCCTAACGTCGTCACGTCGAACGTGAGCGACTGAAGGGGAACACACTGTTTTTGTGTCTATCCCTTTAAATGGAAATGAGCACTACTTCCGTCACAGAGGGCGGATCTTTAACAGATTGTGTCCTTTTACCTCACACACACATGCACTGAAATTTTCAAAACCTTTTAGCCTTTTATGTTCAAACCGGAGTCAGAAAGATGGAGAGACTCAAAAGGAAGTGACATTTATACAACCTTTCTGAATGGTAGCTGATAATTTATGTAGCATATGTGTAGTTATCTTCTAGTCATTGATTAGCATATTCTGTTTTGATAATCTATAAATCGTGTTCTGGGGGCGGGTTTATTACATTTTGGTTCCTGGTGTCACTAACCCGTGAGGAATGTAGTCCCTTCCAGCCTTTGTTGTAGTCCTTAAAAACCAATTTATTTAAAAGAAAATATCTC